>JAPMOR010062730.1:0-152302 GCA_026543865.1 Argiope aurantia | reverse complement strand
TGTGTGTGTGTGTGTGTGTGTGTATGTATGTATTCCCTAGAAGAAACCAGAACTCGCCGTGAAAAAAAAAAGCCTACTTATTTTGTAGTTACACTTGCATAGATCCTAAAATATTAATTAAAAATATTATTATAAGATTTTTCTTAATTTTTTTATTTCCAAGAATAAAACAAATTTTGTATGAAAATATAAAATGATTTCATAACATTCCTCGGTTCAATAGAAAAGACTAGAATGTTGCAATTCATAAAAAAAAATTAAAAAATAGATAAAATTAAAAAAACGAACAACAAGAATACAAACCTCCGCAATAAGTAAAATCACTTGCAATTCAGCAAGCCTTCTTCCCATGCAACTGCGGCAACCAAATCCAAAAGGCAAAAATGACCAAGGTTTAGGTTTGTCTTCGTTTCCTTTCAACCAGCGTTCAGGGATGAATTTCAACGGCTCCTTGCAGTACTTCTCTTGTGTAAAAAGCTCTTGATAAGGTACAGTGAGTAAAGTCTAATGAAAGGTTAAAAAATTGAATTTATTTTCAATGGCAGCAATCAAAATAGTCTAGATACTAGGCAGTTGGAGAATAGATAGAAATTTTGAATAGTAGGAGAAAAAGAATTAGTGAGCAACTTGATTATATTGAGTAAAACTCAAATTTAAGATTCCAAAAAATAAACAACTTTGTTAAACATATAAGAAATCATCCAAGAGACCTTTTTTGAAAGTTCCCTGCTTTTAAGTAATCTGATTTATTATGTAGCCATACTAACAGATAGTTTCAAACATTCATTTGAAAATTACTTTTAATTTTTGATTTAATTCAGAGTCATAAGAGAAACTATGTTATCAAACATTCATTTGAAAATTATTTTTAAATTTTGATTTAATTTAGCGTCGAAAAAAAACTATACTATTAAATTACTCCCTAATATATATTGCGAAAAAATCAATAAAAGCAGAAATCACCCATAGAGAAATAATATATTAATTTACACTATTCCAATAATTAGTATCAATAAATCTCAATTTTAGAAATGAAAAAAAATTAAATTGCTGTTAGGATTTAAAATAAGCATTTCTTATAAGGTGGAGGACAAATTTCAGACGAACACTGTCTTATTTTTATACGATTTTGCTATGGTACCGAGAAGCTTAATTACCCTTTAATAATTTGAAAATTATATACTGAAATTAAAATTTTCAGAAGTTTAGTTGACTTCTTATGTTTAGATTATTTAACCATATTTTAATATTTGACTTTTTTTAGACTAAATTTTGATATATAATATAAAATGACAGAAAATGTTGGCTTGATTAGCATATAATATAACGATTCTGATGAATAAAAAAAATTAAAAGTCCTTTCTTATTTCAAGCAAGAACATTTTATGACTATAGAAACCAATGTATCGAGATAGAGTTTATATTTTTCATTTGAGTACTATTGACACAGTAACTCAATACATTAAGTAATTTAAAAGATCTTTCAAAGTGCCATAAAGTAAAAGTACCACTTTATAAATTAAATGCTCCTAAAACTTTAAACTAAAAAAGAAACATAATATTTCGTTTTAATAATTTATATCATAATTGCTATTTTTTAATCACAAATCTTTACATAACTTATGTCTCCAATAAATGCTGAATGATTCTATTTTTTTCATTGTAATTTTTCAATAGAGGTAACTGAGGAAACTCTTATAAGATCCAAACAGTTTATAATTCAAAAATTGTTAAATGCTGAAATTTAATTTGTATAAAGTTCAGCGTACGATATTCAGAAGCTATTCTATTCGATTCTACTTTTTACTACATTGAAGCATTTATTTATTTATTACTAAAACAAATACACCGAGACAGATGTCTCTAATAGTTTTAATTGTCCTTCTAAAGATGATATTAATTTTAATCATGTAAAAGAATGTATAACAATTCTTTTGTAATAAGAATATTTACTCAGAGATTCAAATGTGAATAGTAAAAGGGTATAAAAAAGAAAAAGAAAGGGACAAATTTGCTAAAACTTACACCAGCCGGAATGAGATAGCCACTGAGCACAATATCTCGGTCTAATGTTCTCGCAGATCCACCCACTGGTGGATTTAGCCTGAAAAAAAATCCTTTTCCTTCATCTTCAGGTACAGAGAAAGTATTTACAATGCACACAAAAAAGAAAGCATCGGAATCGTAAATTTCAGTAACTGGTGAAACTCTGCTTGGATTAGAAATTCGCGAATTAAGCAGATGTATTGTTATTTTTATATCAATAAATAATAAGTTACAGAACAGTTAAATAGTTTTGAATGCTGATAGATAAATTAACTGAATTATTTCTAGACACAATATTAAAAACAATTAGATGGCATAGGTTCGCTTTTCATTCAACTGATTCTCAAAATAATAAAAGCGATTCATAAATCTTGAAGTTTAAGAATGAGAAATACAGTACGATATTTTTGTGCAGAGCAATGAATAAAAGGATAAATTCTTTAACAAATAGGTAGCAAAAACGTTTGTTGCACTCTGCACTTCACAGGTTCCTACTTTAAATTGTAATGCAAAGTAGAATGAGAAATTTGTACTTAAGTCCCTAGATAGCACCAACTATACTTTCGAAAATTTATAATAGTATTGAACAATATAATTTGATTATTTTCTAAGGAGATTCACTCAAAATTATCACTTACTATTTTGTTCGCCTTGTGTAATAATCCTATAATCAGTAACGGTTCAACCGTTAGGGGTGCAGGGTACACTGAACTCATTTTTAAAAGTTGAATTTTTTTTATCATTTTTTTTTTAACTTTTCTATTTAGAAACCTTTTGCTTTGCTGGGAGTTCGAAAATACTGAAAAAAAAACCGCAATAAAAATGTAAATATAAGAGCAAGGAAGGAACTCAAAAGCAAAAGAAAGACAAGTTAAGGCAATTCATCTTGCAGCCCATGAAAGCCCACTGCGCATACAACTGTTTGATTGATTTAAGAAAAAAGCAGACATTTTCTCCCTTTAAATTTAGACACGCTACTGTTTTATTTATTCTTTTTTTTCTTTCTCTTGTTTTCTTTGTTCTTTTGTTTTTCTTTTCTGTTTCACTTATGTTTCTAGGCTTTGGTTTCGATACTTGTTACTTGGACAGAGACATATCTGCTTTATTGAATATGCATTTTCCTTCGGTAGAGATTATTCCTCAAAAAAAGGTGCATGGGCAATTTTCTAAAACTTTATTCGGAATGCGAGGAATTGATTATTATTAATCACTAGCTGGTACCCGACGCGTTGCTGCTGCAGAAGAAATAATATTTGAATTATCGTTTGAAATAGGTATTTTGTTTAATTAGAAATGATAGAAAGAATGATATTTATTTTCTTGTAGACTATGATTTCATTCATTGAAATAGAATTATATATAAAAGAGGAGTATAAATAATATATTTTTTTTTATTTTAGAATTATATAAATTGTACTATGCCTATAAACTTTGTCCAAGTACAGGCAAAAAGTTTGCAACGTTTTATCGCAATCGAATGAACGGTACGGTAGTGCTTAAAATACGAACCAACAAAAATTCATTTTTATATATTAGATTACACGCACAAAAACAGAGAATGTTGTAGCTCATTTATTGCACATCTTATCTGCTATTCATTTTTGGGCGAGTCTTATCCAACTGAATGGGAGAAGCCTGTATGGAGAGGGACGTTCCGATACTTTTATCACTTGAGCATTCGTATAACTTTCTACTGAAAAAGTTGCAAGGAATTTATGCCATTTGATGTTTATTTAAAAAGTTATATGCAACAAACTTTATATATGAATTTTAAATCAAAAATTTCAGGTTCCTTATGGGTAAAATAGCTTTTCTTAAAAACTACAATCTCTTGATAAATATTTAAATATTTTTTATAGTACTGTTCATTTCTATACCAACGAATCGCCCCTGGACATATGAAGGGGAATTATTTTTGTAATAAAGCGTATCGATCCATTTTAATTTCCTTGCATTTTTATTCTCATTTTTCTAATCTATCCCGTGAAAATACACGCACACAAAACACAAATAATTCACAAAACAAAAATATGAAATAGAAAACAATAAAGACACATTCAGTAATAAAGCGAAGTATTTAAGTAGTGTCAAATAATACAAGTTTCTAGAAAATTTTACTTACAAACTCTTAAAAAAAATTTAAACATGTAACACATTTTTTTATGTACAAATTTAAAAAAAAATTGAAAAAGTCATGCACTTTGGGTTATTACCTTCCATGTGCAAGGCAAAATAAACTAAACTAATGGTAATTTAATTTGGAATAATTCATTGCAGTCAAAACTACTTATAATAAATTTATTTCGAATTCATTTATGTTTAAAAAATTCCACTTAGTAACCGATTTTTACCATCCTTTCCAAGCTTCAAGGTTATCAACTGAAGATAAATAAAGTTCATTTTCTAGATAAAAATGAGCTGTTTTAAACATTTAGGACTTTCAAAAATAAGACAAAGCTAAAATTATCATCATTATCTAACTGATTAATAAAGATGAATATCCCAACTTCGCTGATACTCAAGAATATCCTATAAAGAGATGGGTATGCCAAGTTCAATTAAAAGTTAATACATAAAGGGTTCTCAGAGCCAAATTTGGCGCCATGCGATGGAGTGATGACAGCCTTTCAAAAATATTTAATACAGACCTTAAAGATTCCTTAAAACAAGCTTGCAAATATTTCAGTTCATAGCAATTGGAATGGATCAGTTTGGCCTCCTTTGTTGGAAGAAAACTCAGGATTTCTTTATATAACAGATCTTGCTTCTCTGGATTCCTAGCCAGATGATAAAGAAGAAATCCAATACTGTGTGCAGTCTGAAAAAGAGATAAATCTAAAAAATAAACAGCGAATTTTTAAAAGTACAATATTAATATTAATAAAAGAGTGAGTTCTTTTAATATTTTTAAAGCATATTACGTTATGATCCATTTATAAACGATCAAATGACATCCCCTTACTAGCTCTCGGCTTGCTGTTATGTCGCAAATTAAATCATTTATTTATTCTTATTCCATTTTACCTGTTTCATTTTACTGGAAATATCTATAGCAAGAGAGGTAAATAATGAAATTCAGTGTTAAAAAATGACTGATAACATTTAAAAATTGTGTTTTATATAAAATATGCCACAGAGTTTTGATAACATATTTAGATATTGGAAAAATAATTCTCTCTTCCTGGCATTTTTTTTTTTTGAGAATTCTTATAAAAGTTTTCTCTTCATAAGGTTGAACATTTTAAGAACACACTGATTCTATAGAAAAATATGTTTAGATACTTCTTTTTCTTATTAACGGGCCTATTAAAATGGACACATGTCTAATGAACGCCATTTTTAATCCAAATCACGTGATTACACCTGAATCCGTACTCCATTTTGCAAATTTCTACGTCATATTAGCGAGATGTTTTATCCTTAAAAACACACTCATCTACAGTCTATTATATCGAGAACATTTTGAACATTTTTGCTTGGCTTGAAAATCTGAAAACATTCCATCATAATATCGTGTGAAACGAAATCCAATTGGGAATGAAAGTCCGAAATGTAAAATTAATTCGTCATATTCTTCAAAGTTTTTAGATAAGAAACTCATCATCTCTCGCCATCAAGGTTCAATTTAGAGCTGAGGATTATCATCAATCTTTGAGATAATGCTTGAATTTGATTTCTAATATTTTTATAATGTATGAAATGTAAAAAAAATCTAAAAAGGGCATCATTATGAATATACAAACATAGGAGTGTCAAACAGAAGAAATTAGAGAAACTGCGCAGTGCCAATTTAATTTTAGAAATTTATTGTGTAATATGGAAGACGTGACACAAGACAACTTGCAGTTAGTTAACTCATAAGAAATTTGACTGTTTTCCTCATTGCAACTTGATTTGATGGAAATTAACATATTTATACTAAACTATTTAAGTAACTATTGGTACGGAAAACAACAAAATTATCACTCTGATAAAAAAAAATGAACAATACTTTTTTTATTAAACTACTAAAAAGTAGAATATTATTTTTAATAAAAATATCGGAGCAAAATCATAAGATCATGATAGAAATATTCGAATTCAACTGGAATACAAAAATTTCTCGGAGTACATAATTTTAATTGGTTGTGAATGCTCTAGAATGTTCTTTTTTATGATATTCATTAGTGAGTATCTAAAACCAGTTAAAGTTAAAATTTATATTTATTAAATTAATCTATTAAAATTAATTTAATTATTAAGAAAACATTTGTCATTTTTATTACTAGTTGTTATTGCTCAGCAATCCTCAATATTACGTTATTAATATTTTTCTCCTTTGTATTTTCTCAGAGCCTCGTGCATTTATGATTTTGTTTTGACCTCCACAGTTTTGATTAAAAATATTTTCTATTTTTCAGTACATTAATAAAAGCATCTCTTATTATTTATTACATTACCTTTTAATCTTTACCATGTTTCATTATTCTTTAATATTAATATCACAGAACATTGAATTCAATTTATTTCTCAAATTCACTACCAGGTGGGTCTGTAATTTAGAATTCAACTTAATCTATAATTTTATAATTAAGTTCTGAAAATAATAAAATATTGCATTGTGATCGGAAACTCACAACTATACAAAATTTTAGAATGCTAAAACACAAGAAAGAGACTAACTTATCGATTAAAAAATTCCGTTTTCACAAACATTAAACTAGTGAAGCAAATTAAAAGCACTTAAAAATGAAAGTAATGTAAAAAAAAAACTTTATATATAACATACAGATTATTTAAAAAAAAATTATTACCGCTTCAATGCCAGCCATTAGAAAATCAGCTAAAACAACCATTATGTCTCGCACATCTAAGCTTTTATTTTTGATCAGTACTTGAAGAAAAGACGAAGGTTTCTCGTGATCTTCTGTGTACGGTTCTAAGTTCAACAAAGCACTATTGATATGTTTGAATGCTATCCTAAAAAATAAAAATAAAATGAAGATATGAAAATAAGTGAATTCGAGAGTTATTGTTTTTGTAAATGAATAATACTTACTCAGAAAAGGTATCGGAACATTTTACAAATTTTTTCCATGTCGGAGTTGAGAAATACTTCCAAAGCTGAAAATTACGTGAAAATGCTTCTAGTTTTATGATGCAATCGAATTTAGTCAGCACAGAATTGATCATTTTTATACCATCCGAGTCTTCATCCAAGTCAGTATCTAAGCATCCAAGTCTCGTGTTCAATCCAATTAAACATATAGCTAAAAAGGAATAAAATTTACTTCTCTTTCAGAATAAAGATTCCAAGAAAAAAGTTTATTCTTAAAAGAATGCATGATGTGTTACGCGTGCAGTTACTTCATTCATTTTTTATTTTTGAAAATAAAGGAAGAGGGAATGTACAAGGTGATCAAAATTAAAACACCCCTACTCTGAGCCCTCTATACAGCGAACTACTTAGTGTAAAGGCTCCAAAATTGTTGAACATACTGTTCAAGACATGGGGAGACGGATTATTCGAAAACAAAATTTAGTTCCAGAAACACTGATAGATAGCACTGTACAACAAAAAATGTGTTGAAGTGGCTCAAAATACACATTTGCAACACATTTTATTCGAACGTATCAAACCTTCAATCACAAGGACCTTATCGATGCAAGGGAAACTGCTCAATATGGTTCCCTTCTTCCAGTTGTAAAATCTGCATTCTGTGGACAGCTTGTTCAACCGTGGATCATAATGGGTCAATTGAGATGCTTCTCACATGCAGAATGATACTGTCTTTCAAATCTGCCAAGGTTACCGGACGTCTTCAATAAGAAAGATTTTTTTAAGTATCTCCAAAACCGAAAAATCACAGGGATTAGATGTGTAGAGCGAGATGATTAGGTTGCCAGAAACGCACTACTAATTACTCTATCATTAGTAAAATGTTACTGAATAAACTTGTCCAATGTGTAGAGACGCTTCATCTTGTATAAAGGCAATTGAATTAAGACATTGGTGCTGTTGCATTTGGGGTACAACAAAATTTTCGGGCATGTTTTGGTACTTCTGGTTCTTTGCGTAAATTCTCAAGTCGACAAAAGCAGCTGCAGCACTTCTTTTGTTTTCATAAAACAACAAGAAATAAACATACAAGCAAAGCGCGTAGCCACCGCTTATAGGAATCACATTTTCCCAGATTTATCCCTTTTATGCCTAGAACAGTAGCGGCAAACCAAGGATTTATGCAAATTTTTCTGCTGACAGGGCGAAATTGCAGTTACAATGACAGTTTCAGTTCCTTCACTTCTTTTTACTTTTTTTTTTCATTTCTGCAATAGAAACTAGAAAGAAAAAATTCCATACCGTATGTTTATTTTTGTTTATTTGTATCTTTTAATCATGTTTTTTTGTTGTTGTTTTGTACAGCGCCATTTATCGGTGTTTCTGGAACTAAATTTTTTTTCGCGTAATCCGTCTCCCCATGTCTTAAATAGTATATTTAGCAATTTTGGAGCACTAGGGTTACTCCAAAATTTACACTGGGTAGTTCGCTGTATAGAAAGCTTAGAGTAGAGGTGTTTTAATTTTCATCACCTTGTACAAATAAAACCTCTACTTTCTGAACATTCATTAATTTTCTTCGGCAATTTATGTAAATGTTTAAAATTTCTGAAAACACAAGTAAAGATTTGTTATCTTAAAAAATAAACTATCTTAGTAAAGAATTTTTTTCAATTTATTTTCACAAATAGAATTATTTATTAAGTGTTATAAATAATGGGGGTAGTCATTAACAATTTACAGTGCTCATGAACATATATTTTGTCTTTTTAGAGAAGCAATTTTACGCACGAAAAGAAAAATTTTTACACGCAAAAAATTCACGCAATTTTACACTCCCCACGAAAGCGCCTTATAATTAAAGAGAAAAATCTAATAATAATTCACAATATTTTTATTTAGAATACTTAAAAATGTATTTAGAGAAAATGTTCCATATTTTTCTGAATAGAATTATTTGTTTCATTCGGAAACCATCATTTGAGAGGAAATTTTTCAAAGATAATGAATTTTCAACAACTAAAAATTCTTGACTCTGATATAATTTATATATTTAGATTTAATCCGCATCTCCTAATCTGGCATATTTTGTTATTTCTTTGATTTTTCAGAAAAATTCTGCTGCATTTGGTAAATTCTATGCTTTCGATCATAATTATAATAAATATCATTGAATCCTCACAGATTCTACTAAAAAATTTTTAAAAAGAAGCAAATGAACTGGTTCAATAAGGAGTGAAGAAAGGCCAGAAGTGGCAGATGAGAAATAAATCAACAAGAAAACAAATTTTTTAGAAATGATTTTAAAATCCTGCCCTCGGTTAACCTTCATCCCACTCACTGGATCAGAGAGGATATTTTCTTTACAGAACCCGGCTTTTTCCTGCCTACCTCAAAAGATTCAATCTGTCGGAGAGTGAACAGTGCATTGGCACGGCACTTCATTACGCTACGGAATGCATCCCCACATTCTCTTGGCATATGAAAAAACCATCACCAAGTCATGAACAAGAATGCTGAAAAGAGTCGCCAGCCACTTCCTGTCCAGACAAAAAATCCATAGGATAAATAAATTTATCAGTGAAATAGAGATGTTTTCTTGCCTCCCTATTTCTCACATCCAGTGTCAAACTCACAAGGACTAAAGGGGGAAGAAGCACCTCCGTTTCTTCACGTTCATTTGCATTCATAAATATCTTTCAAACTGAGATTTTCTTTGTTACCATTAACCAAATTATTTTTTATTAGATTTTTATAACTGCATCCTCATCTACTATGTCATAATAACAAGTGAATGTAGAATTCATCTTGTTTTTTTTTCATGCATCATATCTTTCTGCATATTATTATTCCAACTATTTTTTCTATACTATTTCAATGTATAAATGTTTGTAAACGGTTTCATTTTATTATCATTTCTTATATGTTTGTCAATTCTGTACATAGTTATTTTTGTTTTTTCTACTGTAAATATTTTGGTATTTAATAAAATTCTCGCAACATGCTCATCCAACCGATCAGTGACCAGAATGGTTACGGATACGATGGTAGGAGAGGAGGTTCTGTTCTGTCAAGTAGATGTCATGAATGACATAAAAGTTCCATTTATTAGTATCATTTTCATTACATATAATCATATATTAAAATTACACTCATACCTTTCTGCTTTATGAGGAGAAAGTACTGTCATCGTCAAGGAATTCTACCTCCACATTTGGATGATTCTGAAGAGCTCAAGAGTCAAAATAATTATAACAACAAATGGAATGAAATTTGATTGATTCGTGAAAACGGCAAACGCAACCATCTCGAACGGATGAAATGAGATTCAATACAGAATAGTAGATTTCAATGAAGATCTGGGCCTATGGGAACACGACTCGAGAGATGGAGGAAATTTGATAGATGGCATTGAGATAAAAATCAAATGATCAAAATGGGGCAGAGATTTGCAAAAACGATTTTTCCGAATGTCTCCAGAAACGCTGGAAGAATTATCTTTGAACTCAGACACTTCATCTCATATTTTATTGAGAAGAATCGGCCTCTACGTCATTTGGGGGGATGGATTAGAAATGTATAAAGGATTCGCTCCGTTCCACAGAAAGCAGATAAAGATTGGATTAAGAAGCGTTTAAAGTTATAAGCGAAATATAATTGAATTTCAAACGCGTAAATGAACATGAGAAAAACGCAAGGGAGCCCAAAGCTCTCAATACTACTCTATCTCTGACACGTTTATGCAAGTCATGTATAGCCACATGTCAATATTTAGTTATAAAAAATGTGTATGTGTGTGTGTGTGTGTTTGTATGTGCTTGTATGTTTGTATGTGCGTGTATGTTTGTGTGTATATGTTTGTATGTGTATGTGTAAAATCGAGTTTTTTTCAGGAAGGACACTTATATAGATAAACTTAAAAAGCGAAACCTCATCTAAATATAAATTTGATCGAAATAATTAAGAGCTGTTTCCGAGATACACGAAACAAATTTATATATATACAAGAACTGCTCATGCCGGCGTCCTGGCCTAGGGGTAGGGCGTTTTCCGCGTGATCTGAGCTTTCTGGCTTCGAGTCCTGATTTGGGTATGGTTGTTCTTTTCCATGTGTTCTATCTGTGAGGCGTGTGAAAGAGCCTCCCTGTGAAAAGGTGTTGTGCAACCGAGTGTATGAGTGTCATCTTCATATGAGCTAGAAGTCAGTCTTCTGCTCTAGGGGCTCAGGGCCCTTTACCCTCAGAAGCTATTGCACAAATCAGGCTTAAAATTGTTGACTTCGTCAACGGGCTTGTCCATGACAAGTGTTATAAATCACAACCAGAGTATTGCTCGTATGAAGTTATAAGACTTCTAACGAGAATGAAGATTTTATTGCAAAAAATTTAGGATGAAGGCCTTCCATTAGAGAAGTTTACACTTCCTAAAAAAACTACTGTTATAGTTGCGAAAAATCAGATGCCATTTTCCATGTATTTGCCGATGCCAGTTCGAAAGCATATAATGCTTTACGTTCAGATATCTACATCCCAAAGGATTTATTTTGTAGCAGCTTCATCGCTGCTAGGAATCGTGTGGCTGAAGCTGTTGACTTTCCCTCGTTTAGAACTAATGGCTACTTTAGTTGCTGCTAAATTAGCTAAATATTTCACTGGTTCATTCCATGAATTGATTCAACGAGAATTTCTTTGGAATGATAGCCAAATAACTATCCATTGAGTTATTTAGTAAAGACTAGAAACCTTTTGTATCAAATAAGATTTCTGAGATTCAATCTTTCACCGCTTCTGGACAAGGTATTGGTTGCAGAGGGAAAGAAAATCCCATGGATTTATTATCACAAAATGGAGAAAATGCGAGGTATCTTTAATAACATGGACCCAACTGGCTTTCCCAACGTGAAAGTATTTGGCCAGTAAGTCAGTAGAGATATGTTAATGAGGAGAACGTTGAGAATGAAAAAAAAGATCACAGATCGTTAACTCTTTTCAAATTGTAGAAATTCCCACATTATTAGATTTAATCCGATTCGGCAAGTTGCTGAAAGTGTATCGAATCACAGAATACGTTATGCGATTTATGAATAACATCAAACGGAATTTACTGAAATTGAGTGGATCGGTAAACTTTACAGAAATCCTAGAAGCAGAACTCGACTGGAAGAAAATTACTCGACGAAAATATTTTCTGAAAAAAATTTCAGACCTTTCTAAGGAGAGTTCCTGGACAAAAAACCTTTAACGTTTATCCATTCAATTCCTTTTTACAACAACATGGTCTTTTGGTTGTATTTTAGACGCTCATAATAAGCTACTTCAGGTAATAGTTTAAGCTACTTTTACTATTGCAATTCAAATCAGAGAAAAATTTTAAGTCGTGAAACGACACTAATGTGTCAAACATATTTTTGATAGGTGCTTCTCATGTAAAAAGTACAAGATGTGTCACGGGACTCTAGAACTTTTCCCTTTACCCACTGCTTGTGTTTTAGGATCACCTCCATTTCCTGTGACAAGACATGATTATGCTGTCCCTTTTTGAAAAAAGGTAGCAATGATAAATACTATTTTTTTCCATTCAGGTGTGATGCAACTCGCGCTTTACATTTAGAAATTGTTCACTTCATAAATACAGAACAATTTAATCTTGCATTCTGTAGATTTATTTCTCGTCGTAGATTTTTCTGAACTATATATTCTGATAAGGCTAAAATTTTCAAATATGCTGACATCGAGTTGAGAAAACTCTGGAAATGTAAACAACATCTTTCTATATAAAATTTGCTTTCCCTTCATGGCAAAAAATGGAAATATGCTGTAGAAAAAAAGAGCATGGTAGGGACGCTTTTGGGACAGACATCTTAGGACCATTAAAACTTAGATAAAAGAAAAACTAAACAAAATTAGGCGCTTTAATTTTTCTTTGAATGAGATGGAAACATTTTTCAATGAAATAAAGGAAATATTCAATTCTAGGCCAATAACGTACTTTTATGATAATTAACTTCACCATTAAATCCTACACACTTCTTAATTGATAAACATTTGCTTTCATTTCTTATTTTTGAAAAATTTAGATGGGCTTATTTAGGCTGTAATGACAATGTTTTGTGGTAGGTGAAAAATCAATGGAATATTTTGAGAAGGTCAATCTGCAAATAACTTTGAACATGTGTTAAAATTTCAGTGGTTTGTCTGCCTGTTGATAAAACAAATACAGATAAAAGAGAATGTATCAATAGTATGACAAGAAACAGGGCTCTAATTGCTGGTAGTGGAAAGGTGGTAATAAACATTGTTTGAATATTACAAAAAACAAATTTATTAGTCAGCAACTATTTTGTAGTAATACACATAAGTCTAAACAAAAATAATAAAAAGGATGCTTAAATGAATAAATATACTTAAAATGTGTGGTGAATCTACTGATTTGGCCAGAGACTGAACTTTTACAAAATTGTATTACGTAAATGAAAGCAAGAAGTTGGATTTAATGAAACAAAAACCGTTACTTACATTCTAGATTCCATTTGTACAATTCCATCAGAAAGTTAGGAACTTCATCATTTGAATCTCTAACGACGTACAATTTTCTAACAAACTCTTCAGATACATCTCTGAATGACTCTAAATACCATAGTGCAGCAGCGGGCTTCAAGATATATTCCTGAGTTTTAAATCTCAATTCTCTCCATTCTTCCCCATGCCTGAAAGTATCCTTGCACTTAAACGCCATTCAGGATTATAAAGATAGGTATAGTTTAAAGTAAATATATACAATATCTTAAACTCAATAGTAAGCCAACTTTTAGAAAAACGGTTGTTAAAAGTTAGATTGAAAATTATTTCAGGCTAATCTCCATTCTTTACAAAAGATAAATTAAATAACGGAACAAAATATTTTAACTGACTTTTTAAAAGTATTCCAAGCATTTAAAACTATTAACGATATCAGGAAATGGTAGCATTCTTTTTTAAATTCATAAACAGCGCGAGTCTGAAAAAAAAATATTTTTTCTATGGTAACTTTTACACAGATCCTATTTTGAAAGAAATTGGTTAATTAAATGATTATTATTACAATGGACTTGTCTAATTTGAGCGTTTTAATTCGAATTCGTCTTTGAATCAAAATTTTCTCTTGAATTTCCTAGTCACATAATGTTAAAGTATAATGTATAATTCCAATTTATTTTTCTTAGTGCAAACTCAAGACGAAAAAAAAATTTTTTTTTCTTTATTTCTGAATGGATTTTGCTTGTTAAATACATCTGCACCTTATGTCCTAAGTGATATTGAATAAATAACTTTTTGAGGCCTTTGATTCAATCTTCGTTTTTTATTTATCAGGTTCGAAAGTACTTATTTCTAAAATAAACTACAGGAATGTGCTGACATACGACATGAGCATTAATTTCGACGGAATATTTTGTCGTTTAAGTTTACTGAAATTTAGATTTTTAATTTTTAATTTCATTAAAGAAGAGCATGCCAAAAGAATGCCAGCAAAACTACACACGGATAGATTTCTAATTTTATTCTGAATTTAATAATTTCAGGTGTGTGTTATTTAAATTTGTTTTAAATTTTTCTTATATTTTTTCTGTATTTATGCACATAAAAATATTTGAAACTATGGGATTTGCTGTATTTTGTAAAATATAGAAATGAACGTTAGGTTTTTTTTTATTTGAATTCCACCTTCCAATATTCTTTAAAGGATGTAACATTCGGTAAAACAATTGACTCAAAATTTCATATTACTTTTTGCGTTGAAATTTAGTATCTTTTACTTATGTGAATTTCAGTTTATAGAAATTGACTATACCAAATTAATTATGACTTATGGGGGAGAAAATAATGATTTTTGCTATTTTTTTATAATTTTTTTTATTCAAAGATAGAAACAATTTAATTGTTTGTTTATTTATTTTTACGATCAGCATTTGCATTAACGAAAAAAGTGCATAAAATCTTAGATAGCATATGATAAAAGAGAACAATGCCAAATTGAAAGCTAAGTTGATCAATATTATCTTATGTTGATTACTTCTGTCACGTGTTGCTTACTGTTACTACTTACATACGAGATTAAGTAACAGTGTGTTTGAATAGAATGATGTCATTAGATTTCTTTGAAATTTGAGCATATTTGTATTTTTCATTTTCTTCGGTCGCAGGAAAATGTTAAGGTTTACAGTAATGTTAAATAAACCAACTTTAACAATAAAAAGCGAAATTACTTAATTTACAAATATTTGTGCAATGTCAACTGATACGATAATTTTGCTGGATTCCTCAAAGTTGATGCTACTGAACGATGCTAACATAGAATTTTCTGTATAAAGTTTTATATTTTCTTTTGTTTGAATTTACTACAATGTACTGAAATTTGATAATGGTTCCCACCGCTCTTTTTTAAAAACTATTTTTGATTTTGAATTATGGTCTGATAATAGTTACAACAAACCCTCATACATGACGGATGTTTTTTGGAGTGAGGTCACTCTGCCTTGTTATTCAGTTTTGATTCTTATTTTTATTATAAAAGAAAAGTAATTTCATTTCAACTTTAAATGAATTTCTTTAGAATGATACCTTTATGATTACTTAAAAAGAGAAAATATTTAAAAGTCTCATAGTTACTAATTTTGTGAGTAGAGGCTTACGTGGAGACAACGCCTGCAGTGCTGTACCAGTGGGGTCTCGATTTCCTGTAAGCGACTACAGACTCGAAATTCACTCGAAATGGGTCCCGTCCTTCATTTAAATAAATTTCGTGCATATCTTCAGCGGAAAAAGTCACAACTATATCTAATGTTCCAATTGTTTCTCGGAAGATGTCTCCATAACGTTTCCTTTTTTCTTTATTAGCCTGGTGTTGTTCATCTATGCGATATTTTCCTATGATAAAAAGAAAATTCCATTATTAAAACATGTAGTTCAATTTAATTGGATTCTAAATTCAAAAGGTTGAATAAAATGAAAAGAATGTTATAAATAACTAGGATTCACTTTGTGCTAATCTTTTGTTAATAGGTCTGACTCACACTTTCATCCTAATTAGACGAACTTTTCTCAACTACCAGAAAATGATAGCAGAAAAGGAATTTTTCTAATGAAATGAATCAAAAACGACAACCAAATGACGGCAGTAAATCAACAATTTCTTAAGCATAGCATCTTCATGCTTTGTATAAGATTTTGTTATAGTAGGCACAAATCAATCATTTTATTACTTCATCAGTTATTACTTTTGCTTGTATTTAGTCTATTAAATTCATGCAGAAGTTAATACCTTTTAATAGAATGTTATGAAAGGTTCCAAGTTACAAACTTAAAGAAGTAAATGTTTGTCATTCAGCGGTTCAGTAACACTGCGCTTTCAACGACGATTTTAATAATTACATTTTCCTTCCAATGAATTACGTTGGATTTCTCTATTTGAACAAAGATTTTAGAATTTCAACTAACAATTCTGTATTCAAATTTGAATAAAGAATTGTTTTTCTTAAATCATATAATATGGATCGCGTGGAATTATTTTCATATTAAATCAATAAATTGGCCACTTTATAATTAGGTAAGGGAATGTGAAAAAATATGCATAAATAGAATTTTAAAAATTATAAATTAAAAAGAAGGCTTAGAAATCTTTTTTTTTATACTGTAAGACAAAAAAAAAAAAAAAAAAAAAAAAATTTCATCTTTATCTCTATTTCAGAAAATAAAATAATTTTGTCAAATTTTTGAATTTTGAAAAAATGTGAATGGTTGTTTAGCAATTTCGGAACAAGATTCTGGGAAAATATCAAATTCATACATTTATTCCCTTTTAATTAAGGCAACACATTTTTTATTATTTAATATCTTTCATTCAGAAAATTTTAAATATTTTTTCGTAACTTTCCATTCCACAGGAGAAGCAATTTCTCCCTTATTTTTAGAATATAAATTGTAATGCTTAATCTATCTGAAATGAAAACGTCTTCAAATAGATGTCATTGATTCATCTTGCTTCAGCTGATCCTGTTAAAAAATTTCAAAGATTTAGCGTAATTTAGAGCAAAGTGGAAAAAAGGAACAATTTACTCTATTTTAGAAATTTCGTAAATTTAATTTTTTGTTTCGAAATCAGGGAAAAAAGAATTCTTAAAGAGACTTTATTTCCTCCACTCGTCAAGATTTGTATAAAAAACGTAAGACTCATCTCTTTTCTTAACGAAAAGTTTTAAAAATTCTAATTAAAATAATATAAACAACTCCTTTAAACTTATTTTATTTTTAGCTATTTAAACTTCTGCTCCAACTTTAAAGTTACAGTGAAACATTTTCCCGCAGAAATTATTTGATGAAATGAAAATGAGAATTTCTGGTCGCTTCTCTATCATAAAATAAATTAAATCACATAAATAAATTAATTCATATAAAACAATTTTCATAATTCTGCATAAACCTTATGCAGAAGCGTTACAAAAATATTCTACATACCTATAATGGGCATATAGTGCCACGATGCTCCCAAAATTGGTAATGCTGGCAAACTTGGAATCTCCGAAAATGGCTTGCCCTGTAAATCTATTTCACTGTTAACGGTACTAGAAGAGCATCTAATCTTTTGATTCGCTTTCCAAAAGCTTCTCAGATGACGCAAAGACTTCATGGCCGTTTATCTGCCAGCGTAAAGATTGAATTACAAATGAAATTCGGCAAAAGAGGTAGGGTAAGAATATAATCACACTTCAAGATGCTTTTATGCGACTCTGTTCTTCAAAAACTTCTAGCTGCCCGCATTTCAAAGAAATTAGATAGTATTTAATACAATGAGAATTTATTAATGGCAATATACTTTTTTATGGGTGGAAACGCGGCAAAATTAAATTTTAAATTACCTTATTTGTTTACATTCAAGACTATTAGTATCAGCGTCTGGTTTAATCTACCTTTTTTTTACTATTTCAATGTTGTTACATAGCACATGAGAAACAGGATAGATACTTTCTATTTTCAAAAAGTTTTCTATAAAACGTATTGAAGATACAAGGTAGATAAGGAGCAAAAGTAAAATTCAAAAATTAGGACAGTTGATCACTGATATGATATGTAGGATTAAAGAAAGTTAGATAGTTCACATCCAGATGGTCAATATATTCATATTTTCAAATTCCTTGGTGAACACTACATCTGCAGATAAAATTCAACATAAAATGTCGATAATGTAATTAACAGTAACTATTTTACTCAAACATGAAAGAAAATTCTGACTCTATAAAGAATCGGTAAAAGCTGTTATTGAATTTTTTTAAAATCGACTTTATAAACTAATAGGCAAGGAGTCGAATTTTCTGCTTTCTTTTTACAATAAGTAAAAGTTATAATCTCTTATAATGCACTTTTTGTTTAAAAAAAACACCTTAGAAAAATGCTTTTTAGGGAGAGGAATCACAAAACAAAATATTCCTGTTCATAAAACAATTTTCGGAAATCGGGAGTTGCAAGCTACATTAGGAAATGACTATGCTTGCTGTTCAATAGAAAGAAGAGCATTCTAAAACAAAGAACTTGGAGAACTTACCTACCCCACTTCTTGAAATGAAATGCAAGTCGTTTATTTCACCCGCTTCCCTACCGGCCAGGCAACTCCATGAAGGACGTCCCCTCCCCCCCCCTTTCTTCACTAAGAAAGAATCCGAAGTGTGTCTGAGGGGCCCTTTAAGGGGGCCACTGCTTCAGAGGTCTGTCAGGAAGTGGGATTTCATGTGTATCGAGTTTATGACGGAAGTGAAAAGAGGTGATTAACCTTTTCGTCCTATTTAGCACCCTAAAATTCCTTCGTGTTTCTTCTTCTCCACTTTTCTTTGTTCATCATTAAGGTATGATAAATCGCATTTCATCTGTTTCATTTTTATTATTGATTAGCTGGTACCTAGCTCGTTCCTGTCGCAAAAGAAATAATTTTAAAAATATCGTTTGAAATTTGAAATAGCTATCTTGTTTAATTAGGAATGATAGAAAGATTGATACTTGTTTTCTTGTCGGCAATGAATACATTCACTGAAATTGAATGATATATTAAGGTGAAGTATAAATAATATTTATTTTATATTTTTGACATTATTATTTAAGAATACTTTAGGGTAGGCAATATTTTTTGTTTTTTCCGCTTTCAGCAAAAACTGTTCGAATTGTGAGCATCCACCGTACAAGTGGCCATGTGAAAAATTCGAATTTTTTAGATTCAAAGCCATAAATCGGCAGTTTTATTGCAGTCGGAAGAACAGTACGGCCGAGCATAAAATGCGATCTAACAGCAATTCATTTTTATGTATTAGATATAAGAACTGTACTATGCCTATAACCTTCGTACAAGTGCAAGCAATAATAAGTTGGCAAAGTTTTATCGAAATCGGATAACATGCGAACATAAATCGTGTGAACCGTTTAAACCGTTTTCGCATTATATGCGAACCGGGCATAAAATGCGAACTAACAGAAATTCATTTTTATGTATTAGATATAAGAATTATACTATGCCTATAAACTTCGTGCAAGTGCAAGCAATAAGTTGGTAAAGTTTTATCGCAATCGGAAGAACAGTACGGCCGTGCATAAAATGCGAACAAATAAAAACTCACTTTTATATATTGCATATAATAGCTGCCTATAATTGTCGTGCAAGTGCAAATAATAAGTTGGCAAAATTTTATCACAATCGAATGAATGGTATGGTCGCGCATAAAATACGAACAAACAAAAATTCATTTTTATATATTAGATTGCGAACAAAGGTCAAAAAGTTTCGACAAATGTTCAGATGATATAAAAGGGGACAAAAAACACTCTTTAGTGTAGCATTTTGTGTGCGTATGTAATTTTCCCTGTCCAAAGACATTTGGTTTGAGTACAATCGGACTAAAAAAAGCTGTAACTCGCTCATAAAGAACGAATTGTAATAGTTAATGTGGTAATGCACCGATTTATTTTGAAAAAAATTATAATTTGGTTTCCGTAAAAAGGAATGCAATTTACAAAAATATCCAAATAATTTCATTAAAACCCAAAGAAAATAAGACATTTCATTAGAAATCAAAATTGCATCAGAAAATCAGATCTTAACTTTAGCATTATACGAAATGCTTATTTAATATAACCCAACAATCTATTTATATAGATAATCAGAAGAAAGACTTTTGAGCAATATAGATGAAAAATACCATCATAGAGTATTGAAAGTATGCATCTATTGAATTCATCCTTAAAAAAATTTTCGCTTGTTTATCCACAAATTTCCGTAATTTTTATGTACAGAAATGTGACCACACCGGGAATCCATCTCGAATACGAAGATGAGAAGTGGTGTGTAATTAAGCAGCTTATCGGCTCCTCTTGCAGCATAGTATTGGTGTTAGGGTGGTAATTGGGTCTATTTTGCGTGGAAGAGTTTTATTTATAGTTTATGGAAATATGGAAAAGTAAACGATTTCTTATTAAATTTATTTTATTAGATAAAGATCTCGATACTCATGCTTTCCGAAACCTTATTCTACTTAGCTTTTTGATTATGCCAATGAAAGCAGGTTTAACTTTATCATATATCAGACTCACAGGCTAAACAATTTCTTTTTTGTCAACGATCCTAATTCCTAAAGCCAATATTCTGCCACAAGGCAAAAGAAGTTCAATAACCACCTTATTAAATAAATTGTTTTTAAAAATTAAGAAAGTCGTTATTTGCACTTACAATACCTATGAATAAAACATTATGCGCGTATACTTCGAATTAATTGCGATTTACAAGCACTTTATCAACAAACAATTATTCGTAGGTAGTGTGTCAATGAAAAAATGCATTTTCAAATCCTTTTGTGCAATAAAACACTCCTTCTAAATAATGCAATTACATAAAGTAATTGAGTAGAAGGTCTTGTATTGAGTAATCCGAATTTTTAGGTACTTAAAATGATTTTGACTTTACATACTGTGACAAAATTTCTCTAATTTTAGTTAGCCTTTTCATCTTAGTTAATTTTATCAACTCATTATTGTTTTTATTTTATTTTTTTGTTACCGCATGCATTTTTAATTTGTGAGAGAAATGTTAAAATTTTATTCATTCTATAAAAAGTTTATTTAGTTTAATTTTCATAATTTTTTTTTCTTATATGAAAGCAGTTTTATAATTATCTATTTTTCTACGACTTCGATTTATTTCGACGCTTTGATGAAATTTTTCGAAACAGAACTTACGTTTATAAATAATTAAATTTCATTCATTATGTTTCTTGTAACCACGCGCATTTTTAACATATTTTAAAGGAAATGTTCAGATTTAATTCATTCTTTCTCTTTTCTAGAAAAAATTTACATAGATTAATTCTCTTAAAAGCTATTTTTTATATAAAATTTTTTATAAGGAACAATTTTTAATTAATTAGCTTTGATTACTTTTTTTTTTTTACTTAATTCAAATTCACTGTCAGTGTTAAGTATAATTTTTCAAAAGAAAAAGCAATGGCAGAGTATTATTTCAATAAAATATAAGCGTGATCATTTAAAAATTTTTTGGCGCGAATAGATTGTTCTTAAATAACGAAATTAAATTCGAATTCTCGATTTTCTATCAATTCCAAGAACAAAAAGCGAAACTAATTTAAAGTTGACTGCTTTAGGAGAAAAAATTATTCCTTTAGAGAAATAGATTTCATTTTACCGATTTTCAAAATTGAATTATTATTATTTCAATTGATTGAATTAATTTATTGAAATTAAAGTCGAAATTTTGATCTTCTATTACTTAGGAGAATTATCTATTCTGCGCCTAATTTGTTCGTTTTGAGTAATTTTTTTACTTTAAATTCACTTCATTATGTTAACATAATCTTTCCAATGACAAAATCGATGACAGCATATATCGGCAGTAAAATATAAGAGCAATTATAACTTCTTGGATATGAATAGTTATAATAAAGTTCCGTTTAAAAAAAATAGGGCTATTTTGGACAGGACCTCGTAATTTTTAACTGTCGTCAGATGAGGAGGACGACACCTGAGCTGGCACCATGCTCTCCAAATGTCCACATCCCACCAGCTGGAGGACATTTGACCCCGACGTGATTTAACGTTGATTAATGTGCACCAGACCCGCTTAAAGGACGGTTCTTCGGTGGAATGTGGTCTCGAACTGAAACCCTCCGGTTCCGAATCTTTACCACCAAGTCTCCGGGACCCTCTTGGATATGAATAAGTTTCTCTTGCATAACGAAATTTATTGAAATTAAAGCTAAAATTTCGTCTGTTAGTTTCAAGAGTTGCAAAACGTTACATTATTTTTAGAGTTGACGGCTTTGGATGAAAAAAATTCTTTCAATTTAGAGAAAGAGACTTCATTTTAACTTTACAAGATTGAATTATTTTCTTTATTTATACAAACTTTGAACATTAATTCCACAAATACTGTAAGTTAAATGTATTCTTTTTCACTTTTTAATTTCTTAAGCATAGATAATTGCGCTGTCAGATATTTAAATTTACCTTCAGTAATATCAACCATCACAATTTAATTTATGCTCAGTGTGTATTTTATCCACGGTCTTACTCTTGAAGCAAATTGACATCAGTTTTTAAAAGATTAACGATAAAAGGACTGCATTTTAATCCGTATCTGCGCTTGCTTGTGGACTTGTGCTCTGAATCGCTGATTATTTTATCTTCAAAGGATTAATCTTATAACAAACACGCTAACATGTCTTAGCGAGTCCCCGTTTTAGCGATTATAAACTCAGACGGCCATAGCATTAAATCATAGCAACTTAGAAGTAGATTGACAAGATGTTGTTTATAAATTATTATTTGTACTGAAATATGTTAAAAGAAGCAAAATAGAAATTTAATTTATTTTACTTTGAATATCAGTAATTTTTTTTATTAGTTTCTAGAAAAAATTTTCAGCTTTGCGAAATAATTAAAGCTTTTTTTTTTCTTTAATATTTTTTATTATCTTTAACATCTAATTCAAGTAATGAAAGTTTATTCTTCGGATTTTTTTTCCTTCTTACTTTTAACAAGAATCTTTTATATATATATATATATATGTCCCAGTTTTAATATTCTGTAAAATTTCGTTCTTCATAAGTTGAATCAATCTCAAAAGAGATCTTTCGTGCTTTTAAGAAAATCATATGAAAAAGAATTTATTGTTAATTTTTATGTTTACTTTCTTTTCGGAAAATAGATAATTTTGATATATAACTAAATTCAACAATTTCACTTGCATATATTCTCATCCATATTCTTTTACACAAATTCTGCGATTTTAACACATTTTCATTCATTTCTGCTAATTTTAACCATCATTCAATTAACCATACTTAAACAAACAATTTTTTTCATCGTTGGACACTCTTTTTTTTTTTTTTTTTTTTTTGAAGCATCACATTTTTAACGATATTTTACCAAACGCAGTGTCTTAGTTAAGTAATAACTCTTGTCAAGTTCTGATTCTATATGCATAAATTAAATCTACGAATTTACTTCCTTTCATGTCTGCCATAAAATAATACTTTATGAATGATGATCATTTCAATACTTTTCATTTGTTATATTCAAATTTTAAATAGCTTTTCAATATCTGTACATACCTTTTCAAACTCCCTGCGTCTCTTGGATTTAAACATTAAAAGTCGTCAGCCCGAAATAATAGAAACTCACAATTAGAACCACTGTGCCGGGAAGACCTAGACAACATGCTTAAAATTTGTTTTAAATATAGTAGGAAAGATGATAGGATTGTATGTTACTACTCATGCTGATGATTAATTGTTTACTTCTGTGTGTCATAGATTATTTTTATAGGAATGGAACATTCGATTACAAACACTAGTTATCATGATCATTTTTATCATGTATTCTTTTACATGAAAAATATTTTGAAATCAGGACTTCTTCCTAATGTATCCATGCCCACTGAAAGAAAGTGGAACATGTTCCAACACATTCAAAATATATAACCATGAATTGCAAATCTCTTAGAATTGGTGATTTCCTTCAAAATTGAGTTTTATTCGAAAGTTGAAACATTCCCTATGCTCCTTTGGAAATTGATCTCGATGATCGCTTTGTCATCCTCAATGGCAGAAATTTATCCCTTCACATAAAAGATCCCGTAGACGAGGTTGTAGTTTCTGTAGTATAAAAACTAAAACAAGCTCATTCATTCAGGAACAAAGCAGAACCATTTCAGAAACTTTGCCATTCGACCCATTCAATGAAATTTTTAGTAACAGAGTTTATTCAGAAAAATAGGCTGATGTTAAATTATATAAATGATTCCTTTAAGGACATCCATGTAAAGAATTTAAGAGAAGAAGTGTTTAAAAGTTCATTTTAAGAACAAGATCGGAAAAAAATATATTCGAGACTCTAATTTTTAAAACGAATAATAGAATGTTTTCTATAAAAAAAATTGTTTTTTAAATTTAAATTTAAGTATTTTAAGAATAGGATTTCTCAAAGGATTTCGATCAATGATAAAAAATACAATGCTCCATTCTGCTGTCTGATTTAAAGTGTATAACTTATTATCAACTTAGGTTTAATTAATTTTCGTAAATCTTCAAAATATTCTCATTTTCATAAATTCATGAAAAATCATGAGAGAGAAGACTCTAATATGGGTCATATTCTTAGTTCTGAATAATTTAACTTTTTTACAATTCAATACATTATTATTATTATTATTTTAATTTCTTATATTGATATTGATATTTTTATATGTTTCTATGCTTTATGCTTCTTATGTTGAGCTTATTCAATCATAAACTACGAAAAAAAAAAAACCATGGCCTTTTCAGAAACTTTTCCATTCTAACAACTGAATTAAATTTTCAGTAACAGACTTTATTTTGAAAAATGTGCAGATGTTATACTATATAAATAATTAGATTTAAATAATCTTAACTCGAATATTTTAATAAAAAATAACTTCGAGATGCGTATTGCCAGGCATTCAATGATTTGGTAAATTAACAAAAGTTGCTCCTTATAATTACAATTTTGCTCAACGATTTTTTGTTTATCTATCATAGAAATTCATAATTGAAAAATGTATTCACACTGCAGAACGATTTTAATCATGAAAAAGTAGTCAGTATTTATACATTTATTACTTTTCATAAATAGAGGAATTTCACTCAATCATCTTTTTAGTCTCTCGAATCTTAAACTTAATGTAAGATGGATTTGAAATCAACTGCTGTTATCTCCGAAAATCCTGAATATCTAAAATAGTTTTGAAGAAATTAATATTGTCCGAGTCAAATAAATGAATTCATATATTTTGTATAAAACTGATGAAAGGAAGTTTAAGGGGGAAACACGAAATTCTAGGTAATCAAATATAATTATTTGCAGACACGCATATACATTCTTTCCAAATATCTTTGAAAAACGATAATAATACGAAAAAAATTTATGAATAATAGCACGAAAACATGAAAACTTATTTGAACATTCAACGCAAAACGAGAGTATATATTTTAAAGAAGAATAAGAAGCGAATTCAGATCAATTGAATGAATATTCCTCAATAAGTTTGCAACATCTGTTGCATGTGCGATGCATATAGATTGTTACAATTGTCTTAATTCACATTGAAAATTTATAACAGTTGACAATTATATGATATCAGCATAAAAAAATTAAAATAATAATAATATATTGGGATGTGAAAAAAAATGAAATTTGTATTAATAGTAAAGTATATAACCGACATTGTAATCTTCAATCTCATGATTTTTCATGGATTTATGAAAATATTTTGACTATTTACGAAAATTAATTAAACCTTAGTTCATAGTTAAGTTATAGTAAGTTCATAGTAAAACGGACAGAAAAATGGAGCATTGAAATTTTTATCATTGATCGAAATCTCTTGGAAAATCCTATTGTTAAAACACTTAAACAAATTTTTTACAGCAAATATTTTGTTATCCATTTTAACAAATTCCTATCTCAAATCTGTCACCTTTTGAAGTTCGTGTTCTTAAAATATACTTTTAAACTCTTTTCCTTTTAAATCCTTTAAATGGAGATTCTTAAATGAATCATTTATATAGTTTAACATCTGCACAATTTTTGGAATAAAGACGTTTACTAAAAATTTAATTCAATGGGTAGAATGGTAAAGTTTCGGAATAGCCTATGTTTTGTTTCATATTTCATGAATGAATTCGTTCGTTTTGGTTTTTGTATAGCAGACATATCAAAACTCATGAAGAGATCGCCAATGAGGCTGGCAAAACCACAGTTATATCATCGAGATGTATTTCCAAAGGAGTATGGGGAATGTTTTGATATTTGAATAAAACTCATTTTTGAAAGAAATCGCCATTCTTGGTTATATATTTTTTAATGTTCTGGAGCTTGTCCTTCTTTCGCTTTTCTTCTTTCTATGAATATTACGATGAAATACATATATTCCCGTATTATCCAATTCATTGATTTCTTTTGCAGATGCATTTGCATTGATGACAATCAAGTGGTTCGCCTTTTCCGTAGATTTCTTAATTGAAAAGTAATCTTTCTCATATTCAGCCCTTAGCCTTAACTATAAGCCTTCCTTTGTAAAAATCGTTCAGAGTCACCTACAAAAAACTTCTTTTATAAATCAAAAGGGATACCTGGGAGAAACTCTGCATTAATTATAACGAAAAGTTCGGGTTTTTATTCAAACTAGTTTTTAATAATTCAACTTCACCTCAATGCATCTCAATAAACCCGAACTGTGATCCTAATACTCAACGAAAGCATAAGATCAATAGTACTATGGATCACTTCTTCCCAGGCAAAACCAATGACGACAATTTCAATTATACTTATATCCCTGAACATACTGAGGCTCTCGATATTTTGGACTTGGAACTTGCCTGCGGTATCCTCAAAGGTGGAAAAGCCCCGGGACTGGATAAAATTGATACCGTATGTGGAGAGCGATTTTTAACATGGACAAAAATTTTATGCTTCAACTTTTTAATGCCTGCTTTTATTATAATTACTTTCCGGAATGCCTCAGGAATGGCAGGGTCTTCTTTTTACTTAAAAATAGTAAGGACCCTGCCTTGTGTTCCTCTTATCGGTCGGTCTGTCTTCTGTCAACGCTATGAAAAATTATCGAGTGAGCCTTTTCCTTAAAGTTGAATCAGTGGCCGGATCTCAGCAAAATTATACATGACAATTAATTTGTATTCAGGGAGGGCCGCAGCTGCTATCTGGCCATTCACAATCTAGTCCTCCCCATCAAATCTCGCGTCCAGGGAGAACATTTGGCCCTCATCTCCCTGGACATTAAATCAACGTTTGTCAACATGAACTGATCGTTACTCTTTGATATCCTGGGGGTCTATCCGGATTCTAAGGTTTTTTAGCAATGTTATCTATTTTTATTTAACCGAAAGAAAAATTTCTTTTGTAAACGAAGTTTTAAGTACAACTAGGTGGTGTTACAGAGGGTGTCCACAGGAGTCAGTTATAGCCCCACCATATGGAATATCCATATTAATAGCATACTTAACTTAAATACTCCGGGAGTTCATATACAGGCTTTTGCCGATTACCTGACACAAGTGTTCGGTGGTCGAACATCACACATTCTATCTGATAATGTCAATAATATTCTGGCCACCGTCCACGATAAATACAATGAAACTAAAGTTATAACAGATAAATGCCAGGCCATATTTTTCAGTTTTATGTCCTCCTGGAGATTCTCGAAAAGAAACACCACTACCCTGAACCGAAGGCCTATATACCGCATTAACGGCAATCCAATTAAAATTGGCGACCGCTTGAAGATCCTGGGAATAACTATTGATAATAAACTTACTTGTACCGCCCACATTTTAACATTAACGGAGAAGGCCCTTAGCTTAACATCAAACTTTAACAGGGTGATTCAATTCAACTGGAGCCTAGATAATAAAATAAAATAAAAATTTGGTATAACGCTGTAATTGAAAAGGCCCTGCTCTACAGTTCTAGCATTTGGGGCGGGGCCTTAACTAAAATACAAATTACTAGTCTCCATTCCATCCAAAGGATTTTTCTTTTACGTTTCACCTGGGCCTATGGAACCACGTCCATCAATCTTTTGAATTTAGTTACAGGTATTCCCCCCCTTGCAAGTCGTGGCAAAATCCGAACATATCCGATTCCAGATCTGTGTTCTTGACTCCCCTCATTTTAACAATTTTCTTAACGACATCCCTTTAGACAAAAACATTTTAATTAAAAATATTCCGGCCGACCAGATGGTGGTCTCACTTAATGAGACCATTTCTGGTGCGGCCTCCGGGATTTGCATCAACGGATCCAGATTGGAGGATTCCACTGGATTCGCGGTGTGTGTTTTTAAAAACATAGAGAATTTTACTTTCAAATTAAATAACTACAACTCAGTTTTTCAGGCAGAACTAGCCACCATTGGTTTTGCGGGCGACTGGACTGTTGGTAAAAATACCACAGCTAATATCTACACCGACAGCCTTTCCTCGATTGCTGCCTTGGGAAGCCATTACTCCAAATCTAAATTTGTTAATGATATCAAACTTAAACTAACTACAACAGTTAACAGGGTCGGCCTTAAATGGGTGAAAGCCCATGTTGGAATACATGGGAACGAGGTAGCCGATCAACTCGCCAAAGAAGCCCCGACAACAGGGGAGACATACAATATACCCGCGCCCTATTCCTACCTAAAAAGGAGGATTAATTTTTTTTTTTATCTCGGAGGAGTGGAGTCAGTATTGGACGACTCCCCCTCCGGAATTAGGGCAAGGGAATACCTGGATAAGGTGGACGATAGGTTCTTAATCAATAATAAAACATATTTTTTCTAAGTGGGCACGGTCCTTTCCCAGCGTATCTTCACCGTTTTAAAAAACTGAGCTCCCCTTCATGTATTTGTAAAGAAATTTGAGAAGCGGACTATTGGAGAAGCACTATGTCTTTAGCTCTACTAACACCAAAACTTTTCATCTTGTACAGACAGCGTCTCCTCACAAAAGAGCCTGGTTTAAATATTTATTACGTAATCAAATTGCTGTCGCTATAAACTTTTCGAGGCCTTCAGGGTTAGTGCAAGAATTTGTGAGGGGCTTACCCGACAGGGGAAACCTGAGCGAGACTGACTGTTGCTTAGGATGCTTTTTAAATTGTTAAAAATTTATCTTACTTGTTATGACTATCAAATGTTTTTATTTTTATACAAATTTGCAAGTGATTCAGGTAGATTATTTTATTTTTATGATCTGCCTATCTCATTTAATTAAAAAAAATTCTTTTATCCACTTTGGACAGTGTCCTCCTGTTTCGCTCCGTAGCCTCCCGGCCCTCAGCCGATCTCGTTTCTGAGCTACGCGGTTGGTGGGGTGGAGGCGGGTCGGCCAGGTTCATGGACCACCTAATTATTAAAGACGTTTCATCACAATATTCTAATTAAATTTTTGTTTTTACTTTTTAATTTAAACTTTTTAACCTTCTTGACATCAGCCCCGCTCACTCTTGACACCACCGAAAATGTTTTTAGCTTTTAAACTTTTATCAGTCTTTTATGTCACGAACATCTACTTTTGTCTTTTAAATTTTTATAGAGATTTTAGAAAATTCATATTCATCAAAATCTCAAAAACTACATTTTTGTAAATTTCATCCCATCATACTTCACCACCACCTTTTCATAAATGAATGTTTTTACTATTTTTTACAATGTTGAACATATTTATATTTATTGGGTTTTTATAAATCTTGACTTCGTTTTTATTACTACACGCCGCTCTCCACTGTTCTGAGGTTATCCTACGTCCATAATCAACAATGCAATCTTATTAAAATGGCTGCTTGGTTTTGAAACATCCACACTTTCGCTCATTCAAATACCCCCATCTTCCCCAACTCCTCCCTTTGCCCCCCCCCAAATATACAACACATTCCTCTCTGTTTTTATACACAAAACAATTTTAACTTTAAAAAATTTTTACCCTACAAAATTTTAATCTAATGTGATTTTAAGTTTGGAAATTTTTACCCAACTTATGACATTTTACCATCTTTTACATACTATTTCAGTGTCTTTTACCCAATTTGTGATAAACTCTATTTTGACTTGAGTTTTACCGATTTCAGTCTCTTACCCGATTATGACCGTTTGTGTTTGATTTTAATGTGTGTTTTTCAATTGTTTGATTCATGTTAAATGTATATAGTTCTTGTTTATCTATGACGTCTTGTGTCTGTCTGTGTGTCTTGTCCTAATTTTTACCAAGAGATTTTACCTTAATTAGACTTTTGATTTAATTTTATCACTTATTTCATGTTTTATTACATGGTACTTTGGCTGTGTGGTGGAGCTATTAAATTAATAAGTTAGTAATAAATAAAAAATACCACCCTGCTTCTCCCGGCCTCCAGTCTTCTCCTGGGGGCTCCCCACCATTCCCCGCCTCGCCCAACGTGTTAAAATTAAAAAGGAAAAATTAGTTCAAATACATTAAGAAAGCTAAAACTAAGGGTTTTAATGATGGGTGAGGTGAGTGATGGGATGATGCTAGAGGGTTCTTAAAAATCTATATTAAACATCAGAAAACTCAACACTCAAACCTGTGTTTCGTTACAATAGATTTTCCTGCCAATAACTTCTTTTCTTCATCTTGTAATAGTCCATGGCTGAAAAACTAAAGATTATTATTGCACAAAACACAAATGAAGCTTCAATTACAACCTAAAATAACCTAAGTACAATAATAATAACCTAAGTTTCGCAGTTAGTCGTGTTAAACGTGGTGTGCGGGCCTCCATCCTCCATAGCCCGCTACAATCAAAGGTGCTTGGCAGGATGTTATTTTTATATATTTTCTTTTTGTGTCCATTTAAATCATTTTTATTTGAAAATTTGCTTTTAATTATATTTCATGTTGCTTCTGTCTCCCCATTTATGGGTAGAGTTATGTACATACAGTTTTATTTTTGTGCCTTCTATCCTTGTAATTAAATACTGCCCATGTTTTAAGGGCAATGCTTGTAAAAATTTCTTGGTTTTAAATAAATCTGTCCGGATTCTGGGCTGATCTGGACCCCGTGCCTTCCGGCTGCTGGGGTTGATTCTCTTCCCCAGTTCGACATTTATTGCCTTACACCCAACTTGGGCAGGCAGGTGGACTGTGGGTTTGCGCATTTAGATTGCCTCAAAAAATCTACTCAGCGATATGACCTGGTAGTATAACTTCTATTTAACTCTCTGCAATCGTAAACAATCATTAATTACTAAAATAAATTTGGATGTACCCAAATGAATGTTCAAACTTATCACATTCACCTGAGTGCTATCAATCCATAAATCTCTTAGATGAATGTCATTCATTCTGGAACCTTTAACATGATGGTTGAAAGTATACATATTTGTTGAAAACTCGATCATGGTGAATTCGAAATGCCACTTTCTTCATCTCCGTTTCTTATTGAAAAGAGACAAAATTCATCATCTTCAGATTCCTCTTTCTTCGTCATGTTCTCTTCTTGCTTGACGTCAGTTTCCTTGTTTTCTTCCATGTTGACATTAAATGGTTTCAAATCTTTATTAATAACCAACTTTCATTCAAAAAATTATATCGCATGTGGAGTCTTTAAAAATGTAAATGTTTTTCTTTCTTGAGGTTAGTTTTCTTGTTTTCTTCTATATTCGATGTCAATGAACATCGAATCATTATTAATAACCAGCTTTCACAAGTGAAGAGTATTATGAATGTGATCATATGATAGAGTCATAAAAATATCAATTGTTAATTTAGCATAAAATAATAAATAATTATTGGCGGGGCTGGACTCTATCGTAATCCTAAACTTAATCTCTTGTTATATAATAAATTAGTTCAAATGCATGAAAATTACAGGTTTTTATTAATATAATACCCTGTTCCTAATTGCCCCAATATAAAAATTACTGGGGATGATAATGAACATCATTCTCTTTCCCGGAAGAAAATACAAAATTGAAAATTGAATCTTGAATCTGAAATTATCCTACTAATCCAAGAATTATATTAATTTACAAATTATTTTGCAAATAATCGATGAAGGGATTGAATAATAACACTCAGGAAAGTTTTGGCTTCACATTCTTTTTAGCACGGTAGAAACTAAAGTAAAAAATGTTAAAAAATAATTTTGAAAAAAGTGGGGAAAGTGTCGTTTTTTTCTAGAGTGCTTTAAAAAAGGCAAATTCTTCTCAGATTTCTAAAGTTTTACTATTGCGTATTGCAGTCACTATTCCCAATTACCTTCACTACGCCTATTTATATGTTTGCAATAGCATTATAATGTCATTTTCCGTAGAGTTGAATTCATTTAGCTTTTATGCAGACTAGTTTTAGAATTGAATGTACAGTTTGCGAATAATCTAGGATAGACTGAAAAACATCACTTTTTTCCATTTAGTAACCAACGCTGGTGGGAGAAGTTTTACTAGACCTTAATTAAAATGATTAAAGAAATAAAATTTTAACAATAAAGTTTTTCAGACTTAAAGTCCCCGATTACTGACCTATGCTCAGACTGCTAAGATGCAATTTTTCAAGCCTCCCAAGACATGAGAAGAGTAAAATAGAATGTCAAGTTCTTTAATATTTCCTTTATAAAGAAATGATTACCGTTTCTATGAAGAAGAAAAAAAGCTCATATCTTAAAATTTGTCCGCGTACAAATGCTAAAGTTATTGGATTCTTCTTGTGTGCACAGCCGCTCAGATCGTCGTCACTGAACGATGCAGTAGCGAGAGGATTTGTTGTGGTCGACTGCATAATCCATCCATATTACTGATAAATTCTCCGAACTGGCATCCTCTTTGAGGCTGTTGGCTCTAAGCCACAGGTGGTCAATCTCTGACCTTCCTCCTCATCTTCCACTACATTTGTCATCCTGTTTTACGAGCAGCAGGACAACCCGTTGAGAAAACCTTCTCAAAATTCTCCGTATTCCCACCACAGAAGAAAGACAAACACTTTTAAACTTTACATTTTTGGCAAAAAACTGTTAAACTTAACTAAACTTACAATTTTGGCAATTTTCAATATCATGGCTTTCAGAATGTTAAGATTTTCTGGCCATACCATTTTCAGATATACCATTAGTGCAGAAGTTATTGCATTAGTGGAAGTTAGGGGAGGAGCTGTCAACTAAGGTGTCATTTAACCATTATTGAAAATTAATCTTCGATGTCCCATCTTTAAAATGGGAAGTTAATTTGACTTGACCAAATTGAACTGTAAGTTAAAAATCTGCGCTTTAACAATGCTCAAATTGTTACGTGAAAAAAAAAACAGCAAGTAAATAATTGTTTAAAATATCGTGCTTATAAATAAAATGCATTGAACTTACACTTTTAAAGATACGAAAGATACAAATTATGTTATTTAAAAAAGTTAAATTTTCATTATGTCACAGTCGTGGAGCCTCAAGGAAAGTTCCTTCATTTGTCTATGTAAAGCCTCTAAACATGTTTTAATGGTAAGTTTGTTGAAAGTAGACCTGAATAAGAATTTCAAATTTTCAATACAAAGAATTTTTTCTTCTTTTTGATAATGCACTCTAACAAGAATTATTCGTTGGGATTCTCACTGTAGAGAGCTTGTGCTTGTGACCAAATCTTTACTTCCCTAGCCTTCGCTCAAATTTGAAAATCGGTGAAATTTTGGAATTTGTATTTAATAACTTTACACTTGCTTTCTTATATTTCATTTCGACTATTAAAGTCGGGAACGTTCGTTTCTGTATTGAATACATTTATCAGCTACTGTCTTTAATTTCTGAGACAGGCACGGTTTCGTAAAAACAAATAATTTTTTTTTAAATAAAAGAATTTGAAATTTTTAACGATATTAAGATGTTAATAGTAATTTAAATTATTTATCTCCATGAAAGTTATATTTATTTTCAGATTTAAAAATTAAATCATAATTATAATTCAAGTATTAGGAGAGTAATCATCTATACTTGGATAAAAAATGAGTAATTAATTAAAGCTATTCATAAATTGTTAATTAAATTTTAACAGTTTAGATGAAAAAATACATCCCAAACTGAACCCTGACTTCGCACTTCCAAAACGAGTTCTACTAGTCAGTAGCCGAGTAGCGCGTTTAACGTTGCTTCTTTACTGAGTTTACTAAGCTATGCTAAAAGCTGGAAGTCTATTTTCTGGGATTTAGCTAGCTATTGTGCTTTAATAAGAATGAATGAACTTTTAACTTTGAAAGGATTAAAAGTAAACTTTTAATGAATGAGCATTTAATGAACAAATCATATGTTGATTTGATTCAAATAGATTTAAAATCTAAACTGGTTGAATTACAAAAAAAATTTTTTCAGAACATGGTGCTTTCGATGCAAGAGGAAAAATTATTGGAAATGTTAAAGATACGATTCATGATATGAATGTTGTCAACAAATAATATTTAGTTTTAAAAAAATGCTTTGGTTTTAAGTGAAAAAATTTATGATGTGAAGAATATTCCTTTAAAACATCTTTCTATTCTTCTAGATAAATCTGAAACAGTTTCTAAACAGTATATTGATAAAAAAAATGATAAAAAAAACTGATAATCTTTTAAAGAAAAAAACTGATGGACTCAATGTAGAATGCAAAGATTTTTGGACTCTGTAAAAGAAAATGATCAAACTTTTGAAGGTCCAGGGCATATAAAAGTCAATTTCAATTTGATGAGTTCAAAATGACTAGACAAAAATTTAAAATGATATGAAAATGACACTATATTTCAAGTTTACGGGTCTAAACGAAGATTTTACAACTCAATGATTTCCATGGAGGGTTAAATGGGGAAGATTCGATAACATATTTTGTGGAAAGAAAACAAAACGATGTGATTTCATTAAAAATATTGCAGCATAATAATAATAATCTGGATATAAAACCTTTTATACATATTGAAAAAATTATGTGAATTTTTGTCCCAATAAATGAATCCAGTCGATTGGAACATAATTTCTAGAAATCCTAGTCTAACTAAAAGTTTGATTAGAGGATTAAAAGATAAAATGGATTGTGATTTAGTTTCAAGATATCAGAAATTATCAGAAAATTTCATTTTAGAAGTTAAAGAGTCAATTGGCAAAATTCTTTTGCTTATCAAAAATTATCAGAAAAATTTATGTCAGATAATAAAAATTTACTAGATTGGGATATCATTTCGAAATATCAATGATCATCTGAAAGTTTCATATTAAGGAATCATCATAAAGTACATTGGCCATCTATTTTACAATATCAGACTTTAAGTGATAAATCTATTTTAGAAAATGTTGGAGAATTAGATATGACTTTAATTTCTAGATACCAGTATATGGGTGAAAATAAAATCGAAAGTCTCGATCAATTGATTGATTGGAATGAAATTTTTCGATATTAAAACAAAGTAACTTTTGAATTTGCAGTTAAACATATATATAGAAAAAATAACAGATTGTAGCGTTATGATGAAGTGAGACTTTCTGATATAGAATTAAAGTTTATAGACGATTGAAATGATGGTATAGAGCTAAAGAATAAGGAAAGGGAAAAATCATCAATTTTTATTTTTTATATTCATTTGTTAATAATTTTTAACTCTTTGATTAACTAAGGATTTATCTTTAAAATATTGATAGAGAGCTTGATTTAGGTTTGTTAATCTGATCTGGGGCCGAAGATTTTTTGAGGAGACACTCAAACCGGTTAAACTACCCCGGGGCACTAGAGTTTGTGCTGTATATTAATTAATACTTTAGTAAGAAGTAAATAATTAATATAAAGATTATCATACAATTCTAATTGATATTTCATGAAAGATACACGATTAGTTAATTAATTATAAAACCTACGCTATTACTTAATTATAACCTTCTAAGTTGATAAGTCTGAACCTGATAAGTCCAAGTTGATCTGACTTGTACTGTCATCTAGTTCATTAGACTTCAATTACAGATTTTGAAGTTATGTTATTTATGTTTTATACATGTTCTCGATAATATTTTATTCTTTTACGATTATCTAATTCTAACATGTATTTTATAGTGACTAAAGTGCCTTATAAATTTATTAAAAATTTTTGAAAAGGCCTTGGGTTATTATGGTATAGAGCTAAAGAATGTTTGGATAGAAATTACTAATGTAAAGTATTGATAAAAAATATTTCAAAATAAATGGTCGTTCTAAATAAGCTCAACATTATAGGTTCTATGGAAAACATCCTTTTCAGAAATTTAAGTGAACTTGAAATCGATAGAGAATATAATTTAATTGATATAAAAATATAAACACAAAAAATGGTTAAAAAACTGTAGAATTAAAAGATGGGCATTTTGAGAATTTTATTGTTTTTCTACCTGAAAGAAGTAATAAAAAATTTACTGAAATTGAAATACCAGAACTGCATACATTTCCTGACTTGAAATTTATATTTAAGGAAACTTTATGAACGAAATGAAATGGAATGGATGAAGTTTATTAAAAATAATAAATTGATCAGAATATATCTAATTTTTTTTTAAAAATTGTTTTTTTTGTTGTTGTTTCTAATGGCTCTTATCTAGACAAGCCCACTGACTTTAAGAAGTCAATTTCTTTTAAAGCTAAGGGTACGTCTCTTGTTTTTTCAGTAGCGCCATCTAGGGACAAGAGAACGACTTAGCTACATACACGTCACAACCCTTTTTATGGGGCGGACTTCATTCATGCATTTCATTCACTCATCCACAGATCGTAATTTAGACCTGAATCAGAGAATGATCACCCCCTAATCCAGTACCCCCAGTGGTATTACTCTCGACATGGAAGACTTTGTGACCACAACGGATTTATACGCGCGTCAGCCACCACACACATGGGGAGTCTTCGGCCGCGGGGTTCGAACTCGCAACTCAAGGGACGCGGGAAAAAATTAATAGGATATAAACATATTTAATTTTTAAAAACAATGAGATTTTTTTAAAGATTTAAGAATAAAAATAAGATTTTTTTTAATGATTAGAGGAAAGATAGACATTTTTAGATTTGTGAGCCAGAACGTGTGTAAACACACTACTTACATGCATTCAAAGCATTAACAATATGGTAAGAAACTCTACTATGTATATACATCACAGTGATTTCAAATTACGTTAAGTATAAAAACATAATCGATTCTGAACGCTTTATGTTAATATTGTTGTTGTTGTTTCTTATGGCACTTGCCATGGACAAGCCCGCTGGTCGAAGACAGCCGATTTAAGCCTAAGGGGGAGCGCCTCTTGTTTCTATAGTAGCGCCATCTAGGGCCAAGAGAACGACTTAGCTACACACACGTCACAAACCTTTTTAGGGGGCGGACTTCATTCACGCATCCACAGATCGTAATTTAGACCTGAATCAGAGAACGATCACCCCTGATCCAGTATAACCAGTGATATTACTCTCGACAAGGAGGACTTTGTGACCACGACAGATTTATACGCGCGTCAGCCACCAAGCACGCGGGGAATCTTCAGCATGCGGGGTTCGAACTCGCAACCTAAGGGACGCGAATCCAACGCTTTACCAACCAGTATTAATATTAAAACATCTAATTCTGCTTTTAGTCTATAGAATAGCAGAAAAGTATAACCTATGTGACACACAGAGAAGGAGATGAACCTTTTTAAATAGAAACTGGAAGTAACTAGAATATTAAAATATTATACATAAATTGTTACTATATTTGTAAAAAAAATTTTTTCTTCCAGAAACACAAAAACTGAATAAAATTCACATTACAGTATTCAAGCTTTAAACAACCTAAATTCATAATTTCAGTATTCTTTTAGAAAATTGTTAAATTTTGATTAATTATGAAATTCCAAAATGATCGTAGTGAAGACTTTTATTTGCATTATCTATATAAATGACTGTAAAATCGATGAGGTTTTGTTAATGTGCCAAGAACCTATACCGAAAAATAATTTATATATTCGGAATCCTAATATTTAACTTAATAGTCCCTCCAGCAAAATTACCGAATTACCGTTTTCGGGGGGGGGGGGGGGATGAAATAAAGCTATGATATAAGGACACTTCTAAAGCCGCCTTCCGACGACCGGCGGCCTTAAGGATTTGGTCATAAATCTGTCACCTGACCCACTGTTGGACTACCCTGTGGAGAGGTGCTTTGCCTTTCGGCATTGCTGCTACATCAATGATGTTACAAGACTGATAGGTTTTTACATATACTGCTTGAGGGCGTCACAAGTGAGAGGCGGGGCAACATACTTACGTAACATACTTCCGCCTTGAAATTGCACAATTTCAATATTCAGACACTATATGAATTTCACACATCACAATAAATTCGACAGAATTATTACAAAAAATGAAAACAAAACAAAAAATACTGAAATAATTCTTATATATACAAATTTAAACAAATGAGTTCAAGTCTCTATATATTATTTACAATCAGATACACATATAAATCCAGTTAAATTTTGGGGAGTAAACATATTTGATTAATACCTCTTTTAATAACACCATTCAAAACTCTAATTACAACAACTCTGACCAAGCCATCTGAAACTTTTATTAATTCTTGAATTCTACCCAGTCTCCATTTATATGGAGGCAAATCTGGATCTTTGATTACAACAATATCATTAAGATTTACATTATTCTTAGCAAACTGTCATTTGTTTCTAAGATGTAAATTATTCAAATAATCACGTTTCCAATTTTTACAAACTTGTTGTACTTATTTAGTTAATTTTTGCCATTTTGACAAATAATTATCTGATTTTTCAATTAGTGGTTCAGTAAATGAAGTTATTGGACGGCCAATTAAGAAATGTCCCGGAGTCAAAGCTATATAATCATTAGGATCCGTAGATAAAGGTACAATAGGTCTATTATTTAGAATATCTTCGATTTCTGCAGTTAATGTTAAAAATTCTTCAAATGTGAGTTTTATAGAACCTACTGCTCTCTTTAAATGAAATTTAAAAGATTTGACTCCTGATTCCCATAAGCCTCCAAAATTAGGAGACCTTGGAGGAGTAAATTTCCAATCGATACTTTCTGTAGTTAGATAATTATTTAAAGTATCATCAGGATTACTCATTAATTTTTTCAATCTTTTTAATTCTGAATTTGTTTCAACAAAATTTCCTGCGTTATCCGAAAATATATATGCACATTTACCGCGTCGGGCAATGAAGTGTTTTAAAGTTGCAATTAAAGCATTAGACGTTAAATCGGTAACTATTTCCAAATGTATGGCTTTAGTTGAAAAACAAATGAAGACTGCAATATAAATCTTTTGAAAAATACCTTTGCGTTGGCCTTTATATTTAATTAAGAATGGTCCACAAAAATCGATACCACAATTTAAAAATGGTGGGCTGGGAGTTACTCTTTCCGCAGGCAGATTTCTTAATAATTGATTACAACTTACTGGTTTATTTTTGAAGCAAACAATGCATTCATTAACTATTTTTCTAGCCAAATTTCTTCCTCCAACTGGCCAAAATTCCTGTCTGACAAGATGGAGCAAGGTTTGGGGACCTACATGTGAACCTTTTGTGAAATGATTCCATAATTATTTTTGAAAGTCTATGATGAGCAGGAAGAAGCTTAGGAGGCTTTTCATTTTGAGTTAATTTAGACTTTTGCAAACGACCACCTACACGAAGAATATTATCCTCATCTAGAAATGGTGCTAAATTTTTAATCTTACTTTGTATAATATGAATACTTTTTGACAAATCTTTAATTTCCTCTGAAAATTCAGAAGATTGCACCTCGCTTACCATGAAGTTGGATGCTGCTTGAATTTCCTTTATTGTTACCTTACCTTTTTTACGTTCAGACGAACACTTCAAATTATTAATAAATCTGAAAAGATAACTTACAATTCGACAAATTTTAGTATAGTTGTTACTTAATTTTAGAATATTACAAATAAAATGATTAGAAATATTAGTTAGTAAAATCAATTTAAAAGGAGTTTTAACTTCTTTCAGAAAGTCATTATTGATTGGACACACTCGCGACTTGCTGCACAAAAGACTTGTTTTCACTTCAGCAGATTTATTTTTTGAGCACACATAGATGACTGCACCTTAGGCCTTATTTGAGGCATCACAGAAGCAATGTAGGTCTATGGTGGTGGGATTCTTGATGATAACACATCTTTGAATTTTTAATTGGTTCACTGCCGGTAAGTCTTTTAAGAAATTTAACCAGTCATTCAAATCGTTTTGCGGAATTGTATCATTCCAATTTAGCTTTTGTTGCCAAAGTCTCTGAAGAAACATCTTTACGCTAGTTATAATTGGGCTAATAAGACCCAAAGAATCAAAGTCTTGCTATGACTGAAAAGACTTCCCGCTTTGAGTAATTGTTATTCAAACTGACAGTCACTTCAAACATGAAAATGTCTGATGTGGGAAGCCACTGTATTCCGAGCGTTTTAACTGTTGTTAAGTTTGGAAATTCAAAATTTAAGTTTTGATTATTCCCTAATAATCCAGGATGGTTTGAAACCCATTTGTGAAGTTGCATGCCTCCTTTACTTAAAAGTTCTATTAACTCCTGTTGTAAAGCCTTGGTTTCTAGTAAGTTATTTGAACCAGTTAAAATATCGTCAACATAAACATCAGTAAGAAGTGTTACAGATGCTTGGGGAAATTCACTTTTTTCTTTCTCAGCTAATGCCTTGTGTGTTCTGGTGGCTAAAAATGGTGCACATTTTGTTCCATATGTCACAGTCCGTAGTCTGTATGTTTCCACAGAGCAAATCTATTAGGTTTCCACAGAATTTTTTGCAGGTCTCTATCTGCTTCTGTTATTAACTGAACATATCAGTTAGCACTAAATGCTAACTGATATGTTCGAAATCTCGAGATGATGCAAAATAGTTCCTGTTGAATTGTTCCACCGTTCAATAAAATGGAATTAAATGAAACTCCATTGATAGAATTTGCAGATGCATCAAAAACGACACGCAAGGGTATTGATGTGCTTTCTGGGCGAAATACGGCATGATGAGGAATATAATATTCACTATTTGCAATTTCAGGAGAATCTAAAATTCTTTCCATATGATTTAACTGAAAATATTCATCCATGAAAGCCTTGTATTGTATTGCCATTGTTTTATTTTTATCTAATATTTTCCAAAGTAAATTTAAACGCCTTTCCGCCATTTCTTTTGAATCGCCTAGTGTAGAACGTTATTCTTCATTTATTGGTAATTTAACAACATACCTTCCGGTACTATCCCTCTTATGAGTGGAAAGAAAATGTTCCTCACTGTAAGTTTGTTCTTATGTTTTTGATTCGACTGAATTATCTGTATTATCACCAGGAAAAGATTCTAAGTTAAAAAAATTTTTATCAGAATTCTCCAGATTATCATTTTCAAAAATTAATCCAGAAAAGAAATGAGAATTTCTGCCGTTGATTGTTACCGTTACTAAATATCCGAACACACTATTTTGTAACAAGAGTGAATTATCATATGATCTAAACTTTTCTGCCTTCAATAAATCAAAGAACAACTCACATCCGAGTTATAATTAATTTTACTAGGAATATAAAGCCTCATCCGCAAGTTTTATCTCACTTGGGAAGTTAACTTTTGAGATATCAATTTTTTTAGAAGGAGCTAAATGCGTTATTTTAGGCATAATTAAAAACGATACAGTTCTGGAAAAATCATTGCTTTCATTAAAAATGGTAATGATTATTTTATTCCATATGAATTCTCCTCGTTAATACCAGAGATGGGTGCATTAACCTTTTCCCGCTTCAAATCCCGAATTGGCCAAATCTGCATTTATTACATTTACCGAACTCCCAGAATCCAACAACGCTTTTATTTTTATTTTTCGACCAAAGGCATCTTCAATGAATAATTGCGCGGTGCATAGAATGTTTGAAGATAGTTTTGAGCTACTTGTAAGCGCTGACTCGGCATCAGTGGTTTGTTTTTGTGCCAACCTTGGCGAGCCAGATGTTTCATTGCTTACATTAAGTTGCTCCTCGCCGCCTGGACGCGTAACCTCTGTAAGGCGCGTACTTAACGAGTTTAGGATCCAGATGTATCAAAGAATTATGACCTGATTTTTGACAGCTTCGCCAGAGGAATGTGGATTTGCAGGGTGGCTTATGCAATTTCAAACAGTTCTTACAAATGTTATATTTTTCTAAAAGCTCGATTCTTTTAGAAACACTCAATTTTAAAAATTCAGAGCATCTTTGCAAAGGATGTTTAAATTTGCATAAAATACATGGCTTTACATTACTTAGTTTATTCGAATTAAGAAGAAATTTTTTTTGCTTATTTATTGCGCCTTGAAATTCCTTGTGGAATTTGTTATCTGTAGGGTTTTTCCCTAACTGATCGAGTACCATCGTTCTTGATTCTGAAAACTGCAAGAGACCCTTCAATGAAGGTATTTCTTTTGATTGTATGGAAAATTCATATGCCTTGCTACTTTCTTTGTCAAGTCTTTCTAATATTATATTTACTAATATAGCATTTGTTAAGTCATTGCATTCTAAATTCAAACTTTTTAAACCTCTCAGACTTTTATTTATTGTGTCTGTGATATTTCGTAAACCTTTTGCAGACTCAAAATTTAATTTTTCTAGTTTTAGCATGTTTCGGATGTGAATATCAACAACTGCTCGCTTATTTTCAAAACGTTCTTCGAGAGCAGCAAACAGTGACTCAAATGTATCGTCACTTGTTTCTATGTATAAATTTAGCCTCACCACGGAGGGCAGTTTTTAAATAAAATAACTTTTGATCATTCGTTAATTGAGTATTATCGTTTATTAGACAAATAAATTGATTATTGAAATGATTGATTTCTTCGATTTTTCCGTAAAATAGCGGTAAGGGAATTTCCGGAAGTTTCGTTTTTAATTCAATATGATCTATATATGCTTTCAAATTTGAATTTTGATCATTTTTATTATGAATTACATTTTTCTTAACATTATAATTAGAGAGTAAGCATTTCAAACTTACCTCTATTTCGTTTCTTTCTTCTTCGATATCCAACATTTCTTGAACGCACTTCTGGATAAGCGTTTCATCTTCGCCGATTTTTAAATAATCCTTGAATAAAATTTCTAATTCATTTTTTTATTTCTTCCACAATTGCCAGCTTTTGTTGACAGCTGAATATAAATTTATTTTCTTCTTCAACCGTTGAACTATTTTCAATAAACTTTTTAATACTTGTTAGTTTCGCTTTAATTCTTCCACTGATTCTATTTAACTGTTTGGCTTTTTGAGTTTTATTCTTATCCATATTTTCGCTAATCCGTCTCCGGGTCGTTAGGACCAGAATGGAGAGGTTCAACAATAATTACGGACGTTTTTTTGAATTTTAAAGAATTTATTGTTTCTCCGCTTTCGGGAGTTCTTTTGAGCTTTGTCTTTCGGCGTTGCTGCTACATCGATGATGTTACAAGACTGATAGTTTTTTACATATACCGCTTGTGGGCGTTACAAGTGAGAGGCGGCGCAACATGCTTACATAAAACTCTGGTCTGTGGATGTTGGTCCGGAGTTTCCCTCAAATTTTCGGTAAAATGAACAGACATCAAAGAACCCCAGAAAATCACAAGAGAGAGGAAAGAGGGGAAAATGTGCCTGTTTCCAGACGCTCACAGATCGTCGGAACAGAACTTAAAATTCAGACAAGGTTAACACTGCCAAAGAAAAACCTGCTTACTTCAGAAGAGACACATGCCTACCTTAACGATATGGATGGTCGAAATCGAAAACAACAAACACCCTTAAAAGAAGAGAGGGAAATCTTAGTTTTTCTTGCTGAGGGCTCCTATTTAGAAAAAGTTTTCGTTTTGGGGCTCCCGAAACCTAAAAATTAGAAATACGAAATACGAAAGGAGATTTCTGGCAGGCAATTTTTCGCATGATGGCGAAGGGGATAACGTGCAGGTGGAGAAGATAATGAAAATACTACAGGATTGAATTATAATGTAATTGAATTATAATTGAAATACAATACATAAACACATTTTATAAGTATAAAAGAGAATATATATATATATATATATATATATATATATGTAATGATATTTTAACTCTAATTTCAATTTAATTAATTTCCAAAGTTTTATCTTAATTTAGCCCATAGTATTAATATTAAAGAGTCGACAGGATGTTTAATATGTAAGCATTATTTTATGTAAAGCAGGACGCAGTTTCGAAGACATAGATGAAGACTTTTTATATTTTTAAATTCTTTTTCATCCATCGGGAAAGCATAATTATTTACAAGAAGGCGCGGACAAGGCAACGTCCACCACAGCGCGGCACAAAAAGCAGAAGTGGGGAAGAAGGAACGAAATAAATTATCCCTCGTCTTTTATAACCTGAGATTTTGATAGGGAAAATATTTCTTCATAGTGCTAATATATTATTAAGATTCTGATAAAGATTTCTGACGCATGTCAATCACAAGTAAGGGAAACATAGGGATCTTTTAAAAAGAATGTGCTTACTGGACAGTTTTCCACCACTTCACGCGGAGCGTGTGAAAGTGTTGGCGTTTAGTTGATTCAGCAATTTTATAAAGCTTCTCTTGAATTAATTAAGTAGAGAAAGTGGAATTGGATCACGAAATAAGAGAATGAACTTACTATGGGCTTAATTAAGATAAAACTTTGGAAATTAACTAAATTGAAATTAGAGTTAAAATATAATTACATATATATAGAAAATGCGTATTAAAGAAAAATTATAAAATTAATTATTTGTTTTGACAGGTAGTAAGCAAACTTTAGATATTGGCCTCTTTAAGATGCTGCTCGATGATCTTCCATTCACTACATGTATGATTCCATCTATTATTCGACTAAGTATCCATTTGCCATTAGGTAAATTCTCTTCTTTTACTACTACCATTATATCTGGTTATACACTAATTTTTACAAATTGCCATTTTCGACGCTGTTAAAAATGATTTAAGTAATTACAACTCCACCTTTTCCAAATATTTTGGGTGAATTTTTCTACTCGCTGCTACCTTCAATTATCAGATGCATTAATTCAATCAGGTTCGGAAATTGTATTCATTGGTCGTCCAATAAGAAAATAGCCTAGCGTCAAAGATTCCAAGTCATTCATATTAGAAGAAATTAGAATGATAGACACGAATTTAAAATTTCTACAATAATGATACTGAATTCTTCATATGTTAAATTTGAATTTCCGTCCGTTCTTCGAATATTAAATATATATATTTAAATGGATCTCCAAAATCGAAACCTGCATTGAAAAATGGAGTACAAGCATTAACTCTTTCTGGGAGAGAGTTATCCATTAATTGCTTTACAATAACTGGTTTATTTTTTTCTAATGTAACACAGTTATTCATTACATTTCTTGCTAAATTTCTACAATTAATATGCCAAAATTTATGTCTTGTTAGATACAAAAGAGTTTGAGGACCAGCATGTAAATACTTTTTATGATAATGTTCCATTATCAAACTAGTTAGCTTAATTTTAGCTGAGAAAATTATCTGACGATGTTGGTCATAGATTAATTTAACATTAATGAGTCGTTATCTGTGAAAGGGTTCAAAGACTTTAGATAACATTTACCTAGAAGTTGTTTTCCCTTTGGGATCATTTCAATTTCTTGCGAAAAATCTTGAGCTTCTGCCCATCTTAACATATAAATCTCAGCATTTTTTTATTATTTGTCTGAAGAAATAGGTCATTTTTTACGTAAAATTCATGTTTTACATCTGAAAATAAAACTAAAAATATGACTAAAAATCGTAACTAATTTCACATAATTATTACTGGAAGAAATAAGTTGAGAGAACACAGGTAGTAAATTACGTGCATTTTCCAAGTTGCTTTAATTCACGAACGAAATCATTGCCTCTGATTAGTTCGGACACACACTGCTCTTCAGTTTTTAATCCATTTCTAATGAATGAAGGACCATAACACCTTTAATTACTGGATTGAAGGGAATCATAAGATATACTTATAGTAATGAGATCTTCTGAATTCTCCTCTGATGATACATGTTTCTAAATAAAGTCTTTATTTATCACTTGAACGATAGCTACCCGATGGCTAACAAATGTTTTCGATTCGGGGAGAGGTTTTTTTTCAACCAAGCCATCACAATGGTGAAATTAGAGTAGAACACTACTTCAGAAATTGAAATATTAAGAGTCTTTATCACTCACTGTGTTCTTTATCATAGCATTAAGCTATGATAACAAATCCAAACTTTTATATTTAAAAAAGTACCTTATACGAGATTTTCATAGAATGCAGGTATAATAAACATACCAGAATCAATCAACAGCAAATTATTACAATTCTGTAATGCTCGTCTTGTTATACATCTAAAATAGTCATAAAACAATTTTGTTTCTTTATACAAGCATGGTTTATTATAACTGCTCGTAAATATTTTATCTGAAACTACAGCTGAACAATGTTTAAACGTATTCTCTATCATTTCAGAATTCTTCTCTTGTTGATCTGTATAAGAACCTTGCACCAATACCATTACTTTTGCAAACGTAACATACATTCCAGTTTTTTGTCTTTAACCATTTTTAATGGAAAATATTTCACAACAGCCTTATCCTGCGCATTGGAGATCTTTGACGTCACCATTTTCTGACTAATATCACTCATGTTAGAAGCCATTTTGATAATTTAATATGATAAAACAAATGATTGAAATAGAAATATTTCGGTGATGGCATGAATTAATCAGCTATTTAGCAGTTCATAAAAATCCACATTCAATCAAAAATGTAAATTAATAACAAACACTTTAAAACACTACTGCATTTTTGTGCCGTAGTACGAACAACGCGATCAAGAAATTCTAGAAACCGAAAATCCAACTGTTGATTGTAACGATTAATTTTGCTTCGTTTTTACCAGTATAGGAAAATAAATTAATTTTACAATTAAATTTCGCTTTTTTTTCTATTTACTACATTAAGCAATATCGCATCTATTTTTATAATGTTTAAAATTTCTGCTCAAAATTATTATCAGCTTCTCCTTCTAAAGAAGAAGATACTTATTCTTTCCTTTAAGAATGTTATCCGACTGAGGTAAAATTTACAATTTAAGCGCCTAAGGCCGTAATCACTACGTTTTCACCAACTGTAGTTAAACATCATCTGACAATTATTCACTGCTCAGCGGTCAAATCATTATTCTCTAGATCAAACCGGTCGTCAAATTTCCCCCATTTTTCATGATTTTTTATTTTTAACCACCAAGTTTGAATAATCAAATTCTGATTAGGGATGACGAATATTTTACAAACTGTTTTTATGTAACCAATGTCAAAAAGCCACAAATACCAGTGATTAATACTTTTCAAGGAGAGGTGTGGTTTAAATCCTTGATATGATTTGACGGGTGATATTTCGAATATATGTCCTGAATCATGATAGAAAGTAACAATCGATACGGTCTGTCCTATAAAAGGTAAAGGAGAAGGAAATGGGAAAGTCCTTTATAAGCTCCGTTCCCACGGCCTGTTGCCTTGACAGGTCATAAATCTGCCATATGACCCATTGTAGGACCACTCTCGCCTGTGGACGTCGATCCAGAGCTTCCTACGAAATGAACAGACATCAAAGAACCCCGGAAAATCACAAGTGGGGTAAAGAGGACAAAATGCATCGGATTCAAGGCTTGCACGTTCCAGGAAAGACCTTCCCCCATTGTTGTTGCGGGATTTACTGGCCACATTCCGAGTGTTTCCCATTTCACAAAAAGTTAGACCGAAGTTCTCCTGATAATGACTATCACTGGAAGGCTTATCTCATTGTTATAAAACCAGATTTCTTTCGCACTCAAGCCTTCACAGAAAAATATGTATTTTCTTAAAAGGGTTTTTGCATATATTCAATACTCCAAACAAATTCCATATATGATATCCTCTAAATAGATATAGACGTCATAATTATTGTGATACACTTAATATTTTCCCATATTTAACGATTTGATATTCACATAATTAAACTGTCCGTGTCCAGTTAGCGTAAGAATTACTCTGCGGCCAAAGACTACTCAGTTTTTTTTAAACAGACATATGACTTATTTTTAAGTCCTTTTAAAAATAAAGTAATATTTTAAATAAATTGTCTCTGATAAATTTCGCATCACAGATTTCTTAAATACATCTAGAATGATGCAGAGAAATTCATACAAATGTGAACACTTTTTTAAATGTATAACAGGGAATCTAAATGTTGGCATAAAGTATATATCAATGATTTTTATACATCATCAATAATAAGGTTAATAGTGTGGTAAAAAAACAGTTTTGTTTATTAAAATTTCTAAGTTTTTATTATAATATTAATTTTATTTTCAGTGTAGCATAGATTTCTCTTTAGCCGAAAAATGATAATGTTCGCATTAAAATTAGTTTTTTTTAAAACTAATTCTCGTTATTTTTTTCTATAAACTAATTTTTTCTTTAAAATATTTTTAATTGTAATGCAAATAAATAGACTGCCACTTTAACATAAAGTTTCTTACGTTTTATTTATTTATTTTGCTAAAAACTGTTTGAGAGTTACATAAAAGAGAAATGAAATCACTAATTTTGTAAACTCGAAAATATAATAACTTATAAATTTACTATAAAGTATTTCAAGGGTAATACTTGCTGAGGCTAAAAAAATCGAATAAAAATAAAATTTCTGAAAATAAAGATGAAGGGGGACCTAGGAAAAAGGGTTGTAACCCACCTTTTGACTGTCAATCATTTATATCCCAGTATGCAATGTCTCTACACTATTTTTTTCAGAAAAAATTTCAACAAGAGAAATGCACATAGAGTATATTAACAAACCCTAAAATTTCCTTAATTTCAAAATATTTACTATCGAAATAAAAGTATTTTCAAATTACCATTTTAAATGTTAAAATAAATGTTATATTAAAAAAAATTCTATTGTAAATTTCTTAGCCATGTTTCATAGAAAATTTTTAACAAATTGGTATCGCGTATGAGTAGAACACAGATAAATACAGTGTTTGTGACTCTCAAAACTTTATAGTTTTTGGCAGTTAAAAACTTAACACTAAAGATAATATATTATTTAGCTAATATAAATAATAATTATATATAGTAACATTAATAATTTCATATTTAAAAATAAACCTGTAATTTCAAGATATTGTTCAACAAAATCATGAAAGATTTTTAAAGTCCGTAATTTGTATAAGTCTCATCCAACCTTTGAGTATTTTGCTTTTTAATCAGGTAATAAAATAGAGATCTCAATGAATCTCAGTGAATTTATATAATTTTCCAAAAAATCTGTCTTCTATTGCTTAACAGTGAAGCGCACAATTTACAAATAAAAATACTTTATAGCGGTATTCATAAAAATGATACTATCTATGGTTTATTCTGTTCATTAAGAGCTTAGAAATCAAGCTGAATCCATAAGATACGCTTATCTAATCTGCACAGCACATAAAGTTAGTTTACTAAAACGTTATATATAAATTAAATAAATCCCAGTTTTGGTTCTTGCATAATATTAAGAAAATTTTAATACACTGGTGTGCAAAACTTAAGCAACAATGCAAATTTTAAGCAGATAGCCATGAAATTGCAGAAAGGGAGTTCTTGCGATCAGAACAATGAACACGTAATTCAAGAAAAAGGTCATGCGTATGCAAATATCAGGAACAAAACGTCACAGGCGACGTGAGCGTACGCAAAACACGTGCGGAAGGCGCGCGCAGCTCAACACTACAATAAAAGGAAGGACGGAGACGCAATTAAAGACATTCGCTGCAAGTGCACGTGAGTTAATTCGTGAAATATGGCTAGCAGAAATCACCTAGACGATTTCACTCGTGGAAGAATGATCGGAAAGCTGGAGGAGAGGCGTAGTGTGACCAGTGTAGCTGAAGAGTTCGGAATCAACAAAAGTGTCATTTCGCGCGCTTGGAAAGCCTTCCAAACCACAGGTACAGCTGTGAGAAAGGTTGGTGGTGGCCTCCCCAGGAAAACAACTGCAGTGGATGACCGACATATCGTCCTGCAGGCGAAAAGAACCCGAAACCAGTCAGCAAGCGCCATTGCTCAGCAACTATATGCAGCAACGGGGCGACAAGTGTCGCGTTTTACTGTGTCCACACGCCTTCAGAAAGGTGGCCTATTCACCCGCCGTCCTGAAAGCTGCATCCCTTTGACAGTTTCCCACCGGCGGCACCGTTTAGAGTGCTGCAGGGAGCACAAAAACTGGACATCTCATCAGTGGAGTCGTGTCCTCTTTACAGATGAGAGTAGTTTTAGTGCCACAAGCGATTCTCAACGCCAGTTGATTTGGAGAGAGGTCGGGACACGGTTTCATCCCAGTAACATCACGGAAAGAGACCGTTTCGGTGGTCCTGGAGTTGTCGTCTGGAGAGGCATTATGATGAACGGGCGGACTGAGCTCCACGTTTTCAACAGAGGTTCTGTAACTGGAGATCGCTATTGTCAGGAGGTGATCCTTCCCCGTGTGCGTCTGTTCCGAGGTGCCATTGGATCAGACTTCGTTTTTATGGATGACAATGCATGGCCACACAGGACTCAAGCTGTTGAGGAGCTCCTGGAAAATGAAGATATCACTCGAATGGATTGGCCGGCGTGCTCCCCTGATTTAAATCCGATAGAACATGTGTGGGATGCTTTGGGGAGACGCCTTGCGGCACGATTACATTCTCCTGGGAACACCTGACAACTTAAGCAGATTCTGATTGAGGAATGGGCACTCTTACTTCAAGAACTGTTGGACAATCTGGTGCTGAGTATCGGGAGACTGTGCGAAGCAACCATTGCAGTAAGGGGAGGGCATATCCCATACTAAGGAACATCTGCTTGCTGTTCTTCCTCTTGGACAGACAATCATGTGTAACGATACTATGAGTTCAATAAAGCCTTTTTTTTTGTTTGATTCCATACTGTATGCATTGTATTCATTTCTGCTCAACTATGCTTTCGTCATTCTTTCAGAACAAAATGCTGTATCTCATTTCTGAATTTCATGTCTCTCAGATGATTTCTCGTGAAGTTATGGCAAAAATCATACCTGTTGCTTAAGTTTTGCACACCAGTGTATATCCGATGACTTAAATGAGATATTATTGTTTATATTTGTTGTTCCTATGCAGATTACTAAAAATTGAAAGACATTCAAACAATAATAATGTATCAGTTAATAATTTAATTCAGCTAAATTTGATAACAGAAAAGAAATGATATCTAAAAGATTCCTCCCACCGCCCCCCCAAAATATCCGATTTAATGAGTGCCAACAAATGATAAATAAAAAGAATTAATAGGAAAAAAGTTTTCTCAAATTTTCTTTTTATTTAAAAAAGCTCTAAGTTTTTAATATCTTATTATAAAATAAGTTAAAATGTTCCTGTTGGCAGTCGCAATAAAATGCATAAAAAAATTATGTTATTTCATTCCTATTATTAGCAAGTGTTTTATCTGGTCATCTAACATTTTCTCTGGCTCTCAATCATCCTGAATTCCAATATAATTAGTTAATCAATCACTGTCAGAGGATTCAGATTCTCACAGAGAACATCTGTCGAAAATCATCCGAAATCGCCTCAAATCAGCAATATGAATAGAGACACTGTTGTTGATTAATTTTTGCTGTCGTTTTTCTTATAGAAAAATATTTTTTTTTTTTTTTTTTGCTTCGTTTATAAATTTCAACAGAAAGTCTAAATTTTCAAGCAGCTGAATTATTACTGTTACTTAGTACTGTGAATAAAAAATCCAAAATAAATTTGAATTGAAGAAAATTATGAAGTTATTTTTATGTAACATCTCACAAAAAAAGTCGCTTTAGGTTTTTGCTTAGAAATAACTTATACTTAGTAATTAAATGCTTGGTAATCGTAATTAAAATTTTGAGAGATTAAATAACCTTCTTTTATGCTAAGTTAGATTCATAGGATATTTGGAAATTATTCCGTGCAAATGGAATGCTTTGAAATATTATATTGTGAATGTAAATATGTTATAAATAAAAGTGAGTAATAATGAAATGTAATATTCTGAACTTATAGCCGATAAAAGTGCCTTGCAATATTTCATAAGGGAAATTAAATTTATAATGTAATGATTTAAAATAATGCAATTTCTTATTGGCTTAAAAACTGCATATCTGAAGCGTAATTAGCGTGCCAAAGGTCAATTTTTCTGGATATTTTTTATTGAGAAAGAGAAAGGAAAAAACCGCTTAAAAATTGACTTAATATCTTCCCAATATGAAATCAGTATTGCTACTCTAAAAGTAATAAAGTTCATCGGTTTTTGTTGGCTCTGGATCTTGTGATCCTTACCTTTTATTTTCAAAAACGTGTGAATGTTATTGGTATTTTTCATAATTTATCCAAAGAAATCTTTTAATAATAATTTGAGTTGCATTTTTAAAGAGGGGAAGGTTTTAAAAAATATTTCTAAATGATAGAATACTTTGTTGAACTTCATTTTTCTTTTTTATTCTAAACACTTTTTAAATAATATAAAAGAATGAAGTGACGGCAATTTTTTTAATCCTTTGATTTGGATGGAAATAACAGTGTCCAAGCATTCGAACTTTATATTAAATGAGATCAAAATTTAAAAAATATGCTTAAATAAATATATCATTTTTTTCCTTGAATAAAGTTTTTGTAAAAGGGAGCTTGTTCAATTTAACTAGCATGAATGGTCTCCTTGCAGCTTTCAGTATACTTTTTAATAAAGGTATCACCTCCTTCCACTCATAAAATCATGAACATTAGGCAAAACCGTCAAGGTCACAAGTGCTCAGTTTTTTTTATTTTCAGACACCCGCATATGAGTTTTATGCTTCATAGTAAGGTGAAGAAAACCAAATATGCATTGTGAATGCCTTTTTTCAACATATTGAAATCAAAATGTGACACAGAATACAGTTTTAATATCGTATTCACGTATCAAATTTCATTGATTTGAGTCATTGTATTTTTAAATTATAGAATTTTTAAATATGCAAAAGAACAGATCCACAAATGGCCAGTTCTAACGGATTTAATGCAAAATTTGAGAAGTATCTTACTTAGATGCTAAATTTGTATATCGATTTTATTCGCATAGCAATTTACCATCTGTGTCGTGCTCATTTGTACTCGAACAACTAGACTGGATTTCATTCAAAATTTGATAGAAATCTACAGATTTCTTGTAAAGATCTTGCAACCAAATTTCAATTTGTCTAGCATCAGACGTTTTTGAGCTACTGCGTTCAGACACTGATAGAAAAACATAATTCCCAAACTGTACTTTATGGACTCGGGAAAGTCTGAAATGCTGTAATTTGTCAAAAACTTGAGTTGAAATTTTTGATGATGACAATATTTTCTCTTTGTATACTTCGTTATAAGATTAAGTAAAAATGAACCCCGAGTTCATAAATCGCTAAATGTTTTATGAATTATAATAAATTTTACCACAAGAAGGCCGGTGTCCTGGCATAAGGGTAGTGCGTCTTCCCCATGATTCTGGTTTCGAATCCCGGTTCGGGTATGGTTGTTCTTCATTTGTTCTATCTGCGAGATGTGTGAATGTGCCCCCTGTTAAAAGGGGCTGTGCAAGCGAATGTGATGCGTGAGTAGCAAAATCGTACTCTTGGCCCTAGTTGGCGCTACTAAAAGCAAGAGACGCTCTCTCCCGGCTTAAAATCGCTGGATTCCGAATCAGCAGGATTGTCCATAGCAAGTGCCATCAGAAACAACAATAACACTATAAGCAGAGGACTATTATAAGAAAACTTTATACTCTTTATGAACTTCGAAATGAAATAAGCGTTATAAGCTTTTTATAGCCCATATGGTATATTCTATAATCTAGAATGTTTTCTGATAAATAAATATCAATTTCAAATACCAAACGAAATTAAATTTTAGAGGGAGGTGCAAAAGTGCATAGTGAGTAGCATTGAATTCATGTTTTCGATATGGTAATGAAAGAAATGGAAAAATAAACAATGTAAAATTTTGCAAACATAGAAACAGATATTGAAAGGCATCAAATATCAAAATATCACTTTTCTTGCTTTTGCTTGTAATTCTTTGATATCATTTTTTTAATAAATACGCGAGAAAATTGGCTCATATTTTTCCGCAAATAGTTTTGACTATTTTAGAAGACAAAAACAGTCTCTCTCTATTTGCATTACACATCAGAATGGCTATCCGCCAAATTTCAATTTGGAGCAAATTAATAAATAAAAAAGAATCAAAGAATTTTTATTTAACTATTTAATCAACTTTTATAACTTAATAAATTTAGAATGCTTCCATTAATCTAGAAAAAAAATGTAGTAATATTATTCACATTAATTTAAGTGATTTGAAATTATTACAAATGAAGTACTAGCCTTGAGCGTCGATAACACTTTTAAGGTGGAAAAATGGAATACCCTCATTATTGGCAACTCTGATTCAAGCAGAAAAGAAAAATTTTGTTACAGCATTAGAATTTGACGATTGATGCAATTAATTGATGACGATTGATTGATTGGCGACCAGCTGCTAGCTTTTCATACTAAAAGTAATAATTTAGCCATTTGAATCACCTTTGATTACCTGCATTTTACATATGCAAGAGAAACGAACTAATATTTGAGGTGTATGTACACACTAGAAGATTTTTTTAAAATTTTAATTTTAAAAATCTAGTTTTTTTCACAGTAGGTCATTAATATATGTTTAAACTCCTTTCAGTGAGAAAAAACCATATTACACTAATTATTAAATAATATTTAATAAGTTAATTATCATGTTTTTTGAAACATGATATCTTAAACTCTAATTTGTACAGACACACAATTCTAGTTGGAAATTGTCCTTAATATTAGTCTTCATGTTGTCTGTCCCAATCAAGTTATAAAAATATATCGTTTTTTTTAACAATTTTTTCATTAACGATGAATAGAAAAAGCGAGATTTTTTCTGTAATTTTAACTTTTAAATAGCTATTAAAAAATTATTTCTGTAAATATAACTTTGATTGAGGCACAAAACATCCACTGTTTCATACAGATTATTTTGTTATATAAATAATTGTATTTGGTTAATTTCTTGTTGAGTTTGAATGAAGCAACATATTTGACAACAAGCTTGATTGTTTGAATGAAGCAACATAGTGCAAAAATATCATTCTTCATAAAATGAGTTTAAAAAAAAAGAAACTCGAGTTTTTAGTGAAAGTACCTCAATAAAAATAATTATAACTCGAGAAATATTCCGAATATTAACAACGTCTTGCGATCGTTTGAAAGCTAAAGGATCAGAGAGCATTTTTAAGCAATAAAAAAAAATCGATATTTTGAACGATTTTCGAAGTTTCAAGTGTGTACGCAAAACCTTAAAGCATTCTTGCGCAATAAACATAGAGCGTACTGACTCATTAGCTATGCATGCAAAGAGACGAAATTATTTGGCGAAAAATACTGACATAATCTGTCTGGTTGTTAAAGCCGATTGCTGCGTTATAGTTTTATTTTGCTGTAACTCTCAAAATGGGGTGGATAGGCGATCATTGATGATTTATCTAGAAATCAAGAGCTTCCTGTGAAATAGAAATTGGCGAGATCTACCTGGTGGTTGAGATTAGGTGACTGGTCATGTTTTTTTTCCTTATTATTTTAGCTATAGATTGTTGATTAAATAATATAGGTTTTCTTTTAATCATATATATGTCTTAGAAACTCCCTGAATGTCACGGCTTTCGAAATTATTTTCAATCTGTTTTTTTTTCTTCCCTCTTTTCTTTTTTCCCACTCCGTATTTTCGTCAGTATTTATTCTCTCCAACATTTCATTTGGCTTTTAAAATGAGGGACTTACCGGTTCTCTTTAAAAGAACGTTCACATTAGAGTTCCTGGAATAAAATTTCAATTCCTTTTTTACTGATGATGCGTACGTAAATTCTTCTCTACCAACTGCTAGCAAATGATTTACAGAGCTCCAAAATTCGATAACTTCTTTTGTTCAATGTACGGTGATCTAAATAATGCGAATGTTTTTATTTTTAAAATAGATTCCTTTTACTTCATTGATTATGAAAATGAAAAAAAAATTTATAAATAATTTTGAAAACTAGCCGAACAGCTAATTTAATTCACAAGTCATTTATTTTTAATAATAAAAGTGTATATATATGTTGATTTCGACTCAATTTACACAATGAAATTTCATAAAAATACGAATATTACAGCCAAGTTCAATCATGAAATTTCTTATATTGGATGTAACATGAAAGCTAATTTTTAAAATTGTTTTTCTGCTGAAGATCAATCAAAATGCTCCCCATATATGTCGCGAGTATAATCTTAATTTTCAATATATTCGTTTGCATAGCTTCTACAGAAGTATACCTATTTTCCACAAATATATGGTTTAAGTAAGGTCACCTTCAAAATGTTCATTCATGTATTTTTTAAGAATGCTTGTCCTTAAAATTCCCGTTTCGCACATCGATAAGAAATACAATGATGCGTGTTTTCAAGATTCCCCTTCTCTTGGGAAATTCTAAAGAGAAGAGGGGGATTTCTTACATGTCTTCCGGAGATTTTGTGCTATGTGAAGACATTTTATATCATTAATAGCTACAATAATTTTATTATTATTAATACATTTAAAGTTAATAGAAAGTTCATTACCACAAAAATATGCTCTAGCTATGCTATCAGACATCTAATCGCTTCTGATACTGATTTCCGAATTAAAGTATTCTTCAGTTAAAAAGCAATTTTTACAATTTTGTTTACTTTTAAATTCTTTATCCTCATTGCCTTTAAATTTAACATGACAATTTGCAATTATATAATCGGGTTTTCTACAACGAAAGAATTTTCGCAATCTTGCGACATTACTCTTAATACCTATTTTTATTTGAAATACATTTATATTTAAATTACCTTTTTCAGGCAAAATCCTATCCAGTTTACACTCTAAAGCAATAAAATTATGCTGAATTTGACACCGTTTTAATCAAAATTCTTCAGAAATAAGTTCGTTTGCAATTCTGCCAAAAATAAAAATTTTCCCCCAGCGACAAATAATTTAAGCAGGACCTGAAAATTCCATAGATAGGTAATGAACAATTTGAAAAGACGATGCCATTCGACAATAGACGCTTCTGCATCTTTAATTTGGTTAACGTACATGACCTACGCAAAGTCCAATGATTTCATCGCATGAATTGGACATGACAAAAAGAAACATCTGTTAAAACGACAGCTCGTGCGAGATCCTGGTGAAAAATACAGTTGCAGCGTTTGCCAGGTCTTTCTTCGCGTCTACCTTTTCCGCAACTAATGACCAATGTTATTTTCCATATTTAAATAAGTAAATCTATGTACTCGAATCTGCTTCACTCGGTAGTCCTTTTTCTCCTTAGGAGTCACTGCTTCAGCAAGTTCATCTTTAATACTTTGAACAATATCCCTACAATTCTTGAGGGATATTATTATGAGCTAGAGTTACCATGAGTTGTAGTTAATTCTGTTAAGCTTATCTATCGGTGGTTTTTTCCATTTTATCTATTTTTGTTAGTTAGCGTGTCTTAAATAAAAACTCCTTTAAAAATTGATACTCTTAGTTAATGACAGGATACAGGTAGTACAGGTCCAAAACGTTAAAGTTCTTCAGTACGAAAATATGGGTATGAAGTCTGAAAAGGCAGCTATAACCACAAGAGCAAGTAGTCAAACGTATCGAGGTAGGATAAAAATGCTTATTGCAAAACACATAACAAGGATGAATTCCTTCATCTGTTAAAAACAAAATCTATATATTGCAAGCAATTGCTGTTAACAATCAAGGAATTAATGACATACATAGACATATAACTAGTGCACTTTATTTGAATCCCGATTACCAAAAGCTTTGTAAAAAAGAGTGAGGCAATACCTTAAAACAGCAGAAATGCGTCAAGCATGATATTTTAGATTGGAAAACCTCCAAATGTATTGAGAGAGGCAGATTTGATCTCAGAAAAACAACTGAAACAAAGATTCCTCTTACGAAGAAAATCCTTTCGTGGACTCAAGTTGAGATTTTCAATGGAATGGTAATTATTTAATTATAGCAATTTTTCTTAAAATGTCACAGAAAATAGTTACTTCTTTTTATTTCCACTTCAGTGTCGTATAAAATATTAAATCATTGCAATATAGATAATTTTCTATCCTATATTTTTGCTGGCCATTCTAGCGAAAAGCGACTCATTCTATATAATGAATCGTAGAAACTTATTCTGTGATTGCTTTTTGTATATTAATATTATTTCACTTTTTCAATTTTTTAAGCAAAGGAAATTTCCATTTCCAATCCACATAATCCATTCGACATCTATACTTTAAATTATTTTTTAAAATTTCATTTCAATAAGAGAAACAGCTGATGAACGCCAAGAAGTGTGGAATGATCTCTTAACTCGAAAAGAAAATAGAAAATGCTTTGGAAATGATAATTTCATCTTAATTAAAGTTTCTCAGAAAATTGACATTGAATTTACCTACAAATATATGTAGATTGAAACAGCTTAATAACTTTGATTCTAACAAATATTTGGGCAGCATATGTTGCAACTATGTAAATATGATCTGCGAAATTATTTTTTTAAAAAAATGCGCTATGCGGTGGCAGGGGGAAAACAAGAGTTTTCACTTAGATACTATCAATTAAATATTTTAATAGAAGACCAACTGTCCTTACGCTATTTCAAAGTAAGTACTAAAATATTTTTTCAAAATCTCCAAGGAAAAGACTTGTTTGGCACAGATTACTATAGTTTTATTAAAATAGTATTAAGATTCTGCTAACTGAATTTCTGCTATTTTCCAAAGCATGCTCACACTGAATCTCAAACATTCAATTGAACTGTTTGAATTAATGGAACTGTTATCTTGAACTAGAAGAATAATGCAGATAAAATCATTAGAAGGGATTTTAAGGGGTGTCAAACAATAGATTAATACAACATTGTTTAATAAAAACGAATAAAGGGCAAATTTACAAGGAGAGGAAATATATATAACAAATACAAGTATACAGGACGTGGTTCGATTACATTATAAAGTTTATAAAAAGGATTGTACTTTCTATTCCAGCAGAAGGTACACTTAAATCTCTAAAAAAAGGTTGAAGTAATCTTTTAGCTACATGCATATAGTAACATTTCATTTTCTTACAAATACATAAAAAAAATATCGTTGTGGTAAACCCTCAACAATAGCGGACAAGGGAGAACCATCATATACATTTATAAAAAGTTAATATGGAATGAGCCGCATTTACACGTGAACCAATATTCTTATTATAATTTGTATGAAGTTGCACTGAAAGGATAGGAGATAGAACTGATGCCAACTGTCGGACTTTTGACTCAGCCTTACCATTTCTAGTTGAAGTAAATATCTACAGGATGAGCTTGATCAATTCTGACAATCGGAAAAAGGTGATAGAAGAGTCCATAAGGATAATAAAACAACTTGTTCTATCTCCAAATGTTTGCAAGTTTATGGATACAATGACTTTGCTCACAATCCTGAACACTTTGCTGAAATCCTGATCGAAGAGCCCATGGAGGTCATAAAACAATATAGCAACCCTGTCATATCTCGAACCGTTTGCAAGTTAAGGAGGATACAATAATTTCGTTCAAAATTCAGAAAAAATTCAAATTAAAAAAATTTTTAGGTACATCTGCACGCAAAGTAAGCACACATACTGAAAAAACAGTTCAAATCCTTTAAGATGACGCCAGTTTCATGAAAATACTTGTATTTAAAATCGACTAATAAGCGTTGAAACGTTGGCGAAATTCAATATCGAAATATCGCTACAATGTATAATTATGCATTCCAAAAACATCTTACAAGCTGCAATTTGACAAAAACTTGTCCATACCATTGACTTTCAAATGGGCCTACTATAAACCATACAAGTGCTTTCTTTCAGTTAAAATATTTTGTTAGCAACAACTGGTACTGGTGTTTGAATCTATAAAATCAATTTCTTTTAACAGAAATGTTAATTATAAATCATATTCTCTTTCAATATGACAAGTAATTAGTACATAAAGAGTCTTTAGTGGCCATTCTCAGTTTATTATTATAATTGGATAATAGCTATAAAGATCTATAAGCACAATTAATGAGACATTACATTATTAATGAGACAAAACATTTCATCTAAGTATAAAATAATTGCAATAAATAAATAAATAAATAAAATTCAAAGAATTTTATCTATTTTACACTTCAAATTTTTATGAACTCTAACTTGAATTCTTGTTGACTGTTATACTTAATAACAACATATTTTTCAACAAATTTTAGTAGAACATTTTCTGACTTTGTGCTATAAAAGAAAGGAAAAAATGCTTGCATTTTTCACTGATATAGTAATTTGTTAGATATACAAATATGCAATGGAAAAATGATGGTAAAAATATTTAACATTCAATTCAATAAAGAAATATTACATTCATAATTATATATTAATATGTTTCGCTATTATTACAATGAATATATAAATATAAATAATGTAGGATATCAAAAAAAACTGTTGAAAAGTGATTTAATTTTTTGAAAGGTAAATAAATCAAAATCAACTAATATTCAATAAGTATGTAATCTAAATAGCAAAAATGCCCAAAGGAAAAAAATATAGAATATTTTTAATAGTATCAAAAATTTTAACTTTGTTCATTAAACAAAATCGGTAAAATATTTTAAAACAATTACACAAAAAAAAAATCTATTTAAAAATAATTATTTTTGCTTTATTGAAATGTGAGCAACATATAAAATTAATAATTCAAATCGGAAGATAAAAAGGACAAAAAGCAAAGTCAATAATATAATTTTTTAAATTCTATCTTTCACATTTCACTATTTTTGCGACATCCGGTAAAAATACAACAAATTAATACTGGTGTTTGAATCAATTGTTGACAATCAATTTCTTTTAACGGCAATGTTAACAAGAAACCTTTTTCTATATGACAAGTAATTAGTATATCAAGAGTCCTTAGTTGCCATTTTCACTTTATTATTATAACTGGATAATCTTTATAAAAAAATCTATAACCACAAACTATGATCAGGATTAACCAAAATATATTACAAATGATTTTTAATGAGACAAAACATTTCATGTTCAAAATAATAATTGTTATACTTAATAACATATTTTTGAACAAATTTTAGAAGAACATTTTCTGACTTTGTGCTATAAAAGAAAGGACAAAATGTTGGTATTTTTCACTGATATAGTAATTTGCTAGATATACAAATATGCAATGGAAAAATTATAATTAAAATATCCAACATTGAATTCAATAAAGAAATAATACATTAATAATATGCTTCGCTATTATTACAATGAATAAATACATACACATAATGTAGAATGTCCAAAAAAATGTTGAAAAGTGATTGATTTTTTTAAAGGTAAATTGGTCAAAATCAACTGATCTTCAATACGTATGAAATCTAAATAACAAAAATTTCCAAAAGAATATTATATACATATATATATATAAGAATATTTTTTCAATTGTATCAAAAATTTTAAAGTTGTTAATTAAACAAAATCGGTAAAATATTTTTAAACAATTACACAAAAAAATGCTATTTAAAAATAGTTATTTATGCTCCATTGAAATGTGAACAAACAGTATATAAAATTAATATTTCAAATCGGAAGATAAAAAAGACAAAAAGCAAAGTCAATAATATAATTTTTAAAATTCTATCTTTCCCCTTTCACTATTTTTGAGATATCCGGTAAAAATGCAATTAATTAATAAGGGTGTTTGAATCAATTCTTGACAATCAAATTTTTTTAACAGTAATGTTAACAATAAACTTTCTTCTCTTTCAATATGACAAGTAATTAGTATATGAAGAGTCCTTAGTTGCCATTTTCAGTTTATTAGTATAACTGGATAATGCTTATAAAAAATCTATAATCAGAAACTATGATCAGGATTAACCAAAATGTATTACAAATGATTTTTCATGAGACAAAACATTTCATGTTCAAAATAATAATTGTTATATTTAATAACATATTTTTGAACAAATTTTAGAAGAACATTTTCTGACTTTGTGCTATAAAAGAAAGGACAAAATGTTGGTATTTTTCACTGATATAGTAATTTGCTAGATATACAAATATGCAATGGAAAAATTATAGTTAAAATATCCAACATTGAATTCAATAAAGAAAAAATACATTAATCATTATACATTAATAGTATGTTTCGCTATTATTACAATGAAGAAATACATATACATAAAGCAGGATGTCCAAAAAATGTTGAAATGTGATTTGATTTCTTAATAGGTAAAACAGTCAAAATCAACTAATCTTCAATAATTATGTAATCTAAAATAGCAAAAATGCCCAAAAGAAAAAAATATAGAATATTTTTTTTTAGTATCAAAAATTTTAACTTTGTTCATTAAACAAAATCGGTAAAATATTTTAAAACAATTACACAAAAAAATTCTATTTAAAAATAATTATTTATGCTTTATTGAAATGTGAGCAACATATAAAATTAATAATTCAAATCGGAAGATAAAAAGGACAAAAAGCAAAGTCAATAATATAATTTTTTAAATTCTATCTTTCACATTTCATTATTTTTGCGACATCCGGTAAAAATGCAACAAATTAATACTGGTGTTTGAATCAATTGTTGACAATCAATTTCTTTGAACGAAAATGTTAACAATAAACTTCTCTTTCAATATGACAAGTAATTAGTATATCAAGATTCCTTAGTTGCCATTTTCAGTTCATTATTATAAATGGATAATCCTTATAAAAAATCTATAATTGTAACCTTAAACAAAACTCTTAAGGAAAGAAGCTTAATTGAATCTTTTTAATGAAATGTTGAAGGATATAACGCACGATGAACAATAATAGGACAAACAATTAATACAAACATTTAAGGGAAAGTACAATTCTGGGTTTAAACATCATGCTTCCATCTATTACTCCAGAACACAGACTGAAGTTTTATAGAGAGACAGCTAGGTGGCAAACTGGAAAAGTTGTCTGGTTACAGACTCCCCCTCTGGCTCGCACGACGTCTCGGCGAAGAATCATCATGGAATTTCTTTGGTCTGCCACGTCTCCGGAGAGATGCTACAATTCCACTGTCTCTAGCAACTGGGAGTTCATATGCTCGTAAGGCTGAGCTGTGGTAAGTCCCAAGGACTTCATCTGGCTTTGCTGGGTCAGTAATGTCATAAGTAGTGGGTGAACAATTAGTAACCACTAAATAAAGTCCTTCCCGCTTGGGCATAAATTTGCGAATTTTCTTATTTTGTGACTTGCTAACATGATGTAATGTCACCCATACAAGATCAGCTGGCTTGTAGAAAACTTGTCGTCGTCGATGATCACAATAAGCTTTACGCCTGTCTTGCTTTTGCTCGACGTGGTCTTTAATCTCTGTAGTCAAACGAGCAAACCGCTTGAGATATGAAGTTATCTCAGCTACGAAGTTATCATTGTCAATCAGTGCTCTACATCATCTGTTGTTAATTCTCTACCATATTGCAAATAAGCTGCTGTGTGATTTGTGATTGCAGTGTTTAGTGCGAAGCTAATCATTGGTAGTTTTTCCTCCTAAGTGTCGTGTTCATCGCGGACTAGTATGGCGAGTCGGGGTTTAAGGTCCCTTTTTTTACTGGAGTTCTGTTTGCTTTTGATTACTCGGTTTATAACGATTACAGTCCGGGCAATTTGACATATTCCGCAATATATTTCCGCATTCCTGGAAAATAGTACCTGCAGGAGACTTTATTGTAAGCCCCTTCAGCTTCAAAGTGTACTGCTGTTGGAACTTCATGGTACTCTTGCCACACTCTTTCTCTTTCCTGGACAGGAACTACGAGTTGTGCTGCTTCTGTTTCTACGTCGGGTGAGTAACGATATAGAATACATTGATGCATTAAATAACCTTGGCTTGTACAGTTTGCAAAATTCTCATCTTTTTAACTGTTTTCAAAACAGTCAATTATCTTTTTTAGTTCTTCGTCCTTCAATTGTTCTTCTCCAATGTCTCTAGGACTTCTCACTGGAAAATCAGCTGATATAGAAATACGTCATAAGGGTCATCTTCATTTAAATTGGTAAGCCAATACAACATGCCTGCAAGGACATTGGACTTACCAGGCGTATACTCGATTTTGGGATTAAAAGATTGGATCTGAAGAGCCCATCTTGTCAAACGACCTCATGGCGACTTGATGCTCAGAAGCCATTTCAAAGGTTGGTGGTCAGATGCTATTATAATTTCTTGGTTTTCGACATAACCTCGAAATTTCTCAAGAACGCAAACTACTGCTAGTGCTTCTCTTTCTGTAGTTGAGTAATTCTGTTCCACTGGGGTAAGCAGACGAATGGCATATTCAATAACATGCTCCTCTGGACCTTCTCAATGGGTAAGGGCGGCTAACTGCTTGCATCTGTTCGGATACGAAATGGTTTTGATCCATTTGGTTGTTTTAACACTGGGGGTGTTATTAATCTTTTCTTCAAGGTTTCAAATGCTTCTTGTTCAAATCCATTGTACATTCTTTTTAGTAAGATTACTAAGAGGCCTTGCAATATCTGCGAGGTTTGGAACATATCTTCTATACCATGAGCAACTTTGCAAGGACTGAACTTCTTTCACATTAGCTGGCACAGGAATTTTTTGAATAGCAGATACTTTCTCCTGATCAACTTTTATTCTATTTGAGGTTATCCAGTGATCTAAATATTTTATACGGTCACAAGCAAAATAGCACTTTTCTCTGTTAGTATGGAGTTTAAACAAAAAAAGTCTTTCAAAAACAGCTTGTAAATCACTTAGATGGTTATCAGAAGTCTCTGATAAAATAATAAAGTAGTCTAAATAAGATAAAAGCAAAAACATTCTTTAGGACTGCTAAAAATTTATCAATCAGGCATTGAAAAGTTGCGGGTGCATTTCGTAGTCCAAAAGGCATGAGCAAATATCTGTACGTTCCAAATGGGCAAATGAAAGCTGTTTTATCTTGAATAGCTTCATGTACTTTTATCTGATAATATCCTGATTTGAGATCTATATTTGACATATAGGCTGTTGACTTAGCTTCTGTGAGCAAATCGTCCATATGAAGTAAAGGATATGTGTCTGTCACAGGAGTAGCGTTAAGTTTGCGAAAGTCGACACAAAGTCTCATGCTACCATTAGGTTAGGCAACAATACAACAGGGCTTGCATACGGGGATTTACATTCTTCAATTATGCCATCAGCCAAGACAATGTCCAATTATTTTTTTAGCTATTCCTTTTATGAAGGATTCATTCGATAAGGTGGTTCTGCAACCGGCGGACTATTTCCAGTATTAATACGGTGTTCACTAAAGGGTGTTGGTTATGCCCCCTTATTCGAAGCAACTCTTGAACTCTTGTAGTAAGCTATTAAATTGATTACGTTGTTCTTTAGTTAGATGCTTACCCTCGTCACTTCGAAGATTTATTGTAGATAAGGTCTTAGGAACTTGAATAGAACTGAACGTTTCTGTAATCTTTTCCTCTGAGTCAGCAACTAAGCAATAATCATTATTGGAAGGTACCTTGTAGATAGAGCACTGAATCTGAGGTTTTTCAGAGAAATGCCATTTATCATTGGGAACATCAAGAACAATTACAGCAGACTGGAGAATATCTGTCCCTAAAAGAGTTCTGTTTCCCTTTGCTTCCGGTAAAACAATTAGTTTTGTTGGTATCACTTTACCTTCGACCTCAAGATTTAAACCGTAGTCAAGGCAGCTACGTTACTCTGTGTTCCATCAGCAAGTGTCAAAGAAATAGTTTTAGATTTTTTTTTTTTTTTTTTTGCTTTGGAACATATGGAATAATTTTTCTCCAGCAATAAAGTGAGATGCACCGGTATCAGCACATACAGCAGATTCCACTCCAAAAATTTTGAGAACAATTAAACTTTTAGGAGATGTCAGAGATTCAAACGTAAATAAATTGATGCTGTTTACAGAGGCTTTAACTTCTCCTTTAGATACTGAGCAGGTAGGACATTAAGATTGTATATATCCTGGTATTCCACATCCATAACATTGGATAGTTCTTCTTTAACGGGTTGAGTTTGTCTTCTTGAAGAAAACATTTCTTGCTGTCTTTTCTTGTTTATCTTCTCTTGATGTCGCAGTAGACTTAGATCTACTCTCTGTTATTGCGAAATCACTTCTAAAATTTTGTTTGCTATTTGGAGTTGAGTACTTTTTAGAACCTTGACGGTTATTTTCGTAGGAAACCAATTTCTCTGCTAATTCTAATGGCTGATTCCATTCTGCCCATGAATCAAGAAAAAGTTCCTTCAGGTGGTGTTTTTTTCTTAATTTAGTCGCTAATAATTGGGCTTTTAAGCTGTTCAAAATCTTTAATGTTAAGCTCTGTGATCCAGCCTTCAAAATATGATGCTAGTTCAAAGTAAAATTCTCTCAAAGTTGTATCTGGGCTTTTCTTGTGTTGCGAAAATAATTGTCTGAAACGATCCGCAGTTAATCTGTATAGTTTAAGAAGTATTTCTTTAACTTTACAGTAATCTTGCGAATTTTCCTCATCTTCTCTCAGTAGGCTATGTGCTTATTAAATAAGGAATCCATTCTGATTCTGGAATGCTTAAGAATTTTAGTTGACGTTCAAATATTGTCAAATAGAGTCCTATTTCATTTCTTTTGGGTTAAATCTTGGGACAACTTTTGTAATTTCCATTCTACGTTGGTTAGTTTCCTGAACTCTCTCCTTTTGAGAATTTTTTTTTTTTTTGCATTTCAAGCTGAATCTTTAATTTTTCTAACTCAAAAAACAAGTTCTTTTTAGACACGTTTAACTTCGGCAGCTTTTTCCTCTTCTGCTTTCTTTTGTATAAAAGCAAGACGTGTTTTACAGAAGTTAGCATCATATGATGCACTTTTAGTGATGATGTCCTTGATGTTTGAAAATGTCATATCGCTTGTCACTTCAATTCCGAGATCCATAGCTAGAGCCTTTAGATCATCCAGTTTGCTTTGAGCCAGGAAGGCCATGGTCTAAATGAATCAAAGTGGAACCAGAGAGGGAGTATAAATGAGTTCTTATCTTGAGGCAACAAATGTCTTTAAATTATTATAAGAGTTCTTTTACGATGCAGTCATTTGGAAAGTTATAATTAATAAGCAAAAATATATATATTTACACTATATTTACTTCTAATATACAAATGTATGACACTTCACAACCTTTTCATTTCTAATTGCGAATCAATTGCAAGAAGGAAATGATGCCAAACACTTTATAGAATCAAGGAATTTGTATATATATGTATTCACTAGTTGACAAGACAGTATTTAAATACAAGCTTTCACTGAATATCAATAAAATAGTTATAAATTCCAATTTACTGCAACAAAATAAGAATGCAATCTCAAATTTTATTATTAGAAAGTAATGAAATTTACTTTATTTAAATAGGATTTCAATTAAATTTCATATTTCTTTGCACTAAAATTATAGATGTGATAATAATACCATGCAGAAATAGAAATATTTAAAACACTATATTTATGCAATAAAATACATTAGTAGAATATTTTTTAATTTAAAAAAATTATTCTTTTCAAAACGTTAGAAATCCAACTGAAAAAACACATATACAAGCAAAAATAAAGTTTCACAATAACTAAATATGCATTCGTACTTTTTCTTCTAAAAAACAAAAACTAAAAAACTTTCTACAAAAAACAAAACTAATTCTTTTAATAATTTTATATACGTCAGGATTGACGTCGATACGGTACAAATTATATAATAATAAAATGAAAAGTTACTTAAATGAAAACAGTAGTATTTTAACATAGCAAAGAATTAACATTTCTGAAAGTTGAAGAACTAGTTAATGAACTGTAGATGCAGATGAAAATAATTCCTCCTGATGATTGTAGGTGTTATGAAAAACTTCGAAATGGTAATGAAAAGATGGATTATCTTTACAACCAATCCCCCTCTACATTACCATTCCTAGTTTCACATTGCCTTGGGAGATCATTTGAATGGCCCCTCAGGATCATCCATGTACTTGGCACCTTTGTATTTCCAAAGAAAAGAAGAGATTCATTAATTCTGTGTATTCAATATCTAAATACAAGTAAATAATATTTTTCCCTCAAGCCATATTTTAAATTATGTCTACCACAAGTTTCTCTATGAACACACTAGCGCAGACATGGATTGGCTTAGATGTTGGGATTTTACACCAACATCTTGGGTGACATCTGCCTAGAGGAGGTCCTTTTGCATGTGAAACGAATGACTCAAAAATGCGAAAAGCTCGATGGAAGACTCTCAGCATAGGGTTTTATTACAAGAGTTGTAGACTTGTAGTTATAAAATTCGCGCCAAATTCACTCGCAGGTTAACTATCTCCGAATATCCATATACGTAATTACCTCAAAGATACAATATTTTTGACAAAAAATTTACTATAAGGGCTCATTCATCTTATCTACAGGGTATGTAGTGTGGAAACTGTTGCAAAAATGAAGCACCTTCGCACATGTATGCATACGTATACTTGCATATTTTCAGTTTTATAATAATGCACGGCTTTTATGAAAAAAAATTACAAATTTTTATATTTATTTCTATATTTGCACAATACAAATACAAATTTTATAATACAAATTTGCAATACATTCTATTGTAAAAATAATGTATTCTTGGTTTTAACAAAGGGAAAAAACATAATAAAAAACTATTAATACTAAAAAACTCATTCAACTTTTATAAGATTAAAAATAAAGATATGCTATCTTTTTCAACATTTCTTAAAATTAACAAATTACCAGTTCATTTAGATGAGCACATCATTTCTGAAAATGTCAATAGTTATATAGAAGTAAAGTAAGACAAAAATTTTATATTTGATTTTTATATATGCCACAACAACAAATTAGATTCAACATGGTTAGGGTAGAAAGTGTAAATTTCTTCCTACACTAACGCACTATAATTAGTAATTCTATTTGCAGTTTTAAAGCTAAGAAAGCATTTCGGAATGGCTACCATCGTCTGACTGGCAAAACTGAAAAAGAAATTGAAAATAATACAATACTATATTCTAAACCAGCTTTTTAGATCCTTTTTTTTTAATAGAAAAGAATAGTAGTGTTCGGAAATGATCAGACATTGTAAAAATTGCCTTATATCTTCTTACTTCTGAAGTTTTGTAAAGGCCTTTTCCGGACATTTAATGTTTTGAAAATTAAATTAAAACCTGCCTTTTAACCTATAAGCAAAAATTTTTACTTATACTGAAGGAAAAAAAAGCCAGAACCGTAGTTAGAATCAAAATGAAAATAAAAAAAGGCCAATTAAAGCATTTTTTAAAAGTATTTTTTGAAGCAGCACAGGGCAATATATCACATTGCTTCAAAATCTAACAAAATTCATCAAACGAATTTTATTCAATTAACTGCTTGAAAATTAATTTTTATATTAAAGCAAAGAAAGATTTTTTTTTAATCACGATATTAACATGTTTAAAGTGATCCAATGAAGCAATTTCATTGTTTTGAATTTTGGTACATTAAAAATCATTGTTACACATTATGCCCAAAAGTAATTTTACAAAAATTACTAAAACTAAAATATATCTATTCAAACTAAATTGATATAAATGAAAAGCAAGATTTTAAACCTATAATAAAGTGCAAAATTTTTGTCCGATAATATGCTTTGATATTATGGTCGAAACATTAAAATTCTATTTTTATTTTTTAATTAAACCTCTGATTTAAGTTTTGAAAATTCCATTCTTAGTAAGCCTCTAATATCCAAAAAGCAAATTCCTTTCAAATGAGAATTGAAGAATTTCCTATCTTGAATGGTTTGTGCTATGTTTCGCTCCGTCAATAAGGACAAACTTCTATATTTATAGAATGAATTGGATGGGTAGGGGAATCTGTAAGAATTACTAAAAGAGAAATGGCAAAAGTCGTAAAAAAAATAAATAAAACATAAACCCTTAAGAGCAAAAATTGTGAACATTTTTTTAATTATTTCTCTAAAAATTTTAAGTACCAGACCAAAAGAATTTTGGGAAAATAAAATTTTTCTTGATGAAAGCAAATATAACATTTACGGAACAGAAGGCAACCAAGACGTTTAGCAGAACCAAGTGCAGCTCTCCATGCCAAAAATTTACTGCCAACTATCAAATATGGAAAAGGCAGTCAAGTAGTCTGGGGTTGTATGGCAAGCACTGTTGTCGAGAACTTACATTTTATTGGTGGTACAATAAGTAAACATGTTTACCTTGATATTATCAAGACAAATTTAAAGCAAAGTGCGAGCAAGCTGGTAATCTAAAGACATTTTATATTGCGCCAAGATAATGACCTGAAACATAGAGGACTCAATTCTGATAATTCGAAGTAATGGGTCCTCTACCACTGTCCTAGTGTTATTAAGTCTAAGATTTGTTTATATATATCAAAATAATACGAGGAGTGATCCAAAAAAAGTTTACAAGGCAAAGGAAAAATGCTTTATTAACAACAGACACATGATACAAATGGTAATTAAGAGACATATGTAGCGGTCACTTCTCTACATAATCACCAAACCTGTTGAGGCATTTATCACTCCGGCTGAACCAATTTGTTTAACCCGTCTTGGTAATACTCAGGTCCAAGGGTATTGAGTCAGTTCTCAGCACTTTTTTGATTATCACCCTCTGATATGAACTTTCTTTCGGATAAGTGTTTCTTCAATGCCGGGAAAACGAAATAACGAGACAAATAGGGGCTGTATGGGGTGTGGCTCCAGACCTCCCACCTAAACGTTTCCAGCAACATTTCGCAATCTCTCTGCCCGCATCAAAAGAACGACAACATTTCGCTACCGCACACTTCAACAATTTGTCTGTGAATGTCCAATGGGAGCACATTCTTGGCCGATAGAAATCGTATTATGGTTCACACCTCTATGCGAGGCCACTTCTCTAAACGTTCTGCCATTACTGTCGCTCTTTCAAGCCTCGGTATTAACACAATCTGCTTGAACGACCGGTCTAAGATAACTAGCGCCATGTGTCTAAACTCTAGATAACAATATACCCATCCACAATTTCCGCTTTCCAAATACTGCTGCTTGAAAACTTTTTTTTTGGATCACCCCTCTTATTTACTTCTTTATTTTCGTTTCCTTTGTATATTTAAGGAAAATATTATGATAAAAATCTGTGAACTTATAGTGTGAGCCAATACATTTTGGCAGACTGTTATCGTTAAAGCTCAGAAGTCAGTAACGTGCAGCTTACCTAGGTAATCTGCACATTAACTGATTTTCTCTATTTGAGAGGGGGGTTTTCCCCCCTCCCCTTTTAACTAGGTAATGTGCACTTAACGGCTTCCGTATAATTTAGTTCAAAAAATTGTTTCTTTCATTTAATTTCCCTGGACAGAGTTTCAAAAGAATTTGCATCCAAATCTAAATATACCACAAATAGGTGTACTTGTCGAAAAATCCATTTGCTCTGAAACTCAAACTGTCACAAATTTTTAGATTGCTCTAATAAGTAATCGTATAATATAATCATATGATTCAGAAAGTCACTTCTTTAATTGTAATAAAACGTTAAATCGTTTGATTCTTTGTATTATAGATTTTCAATTGATTGATAGTTGATGCTATCAACGTGAATCAACATTGCTATTTGCTCCATTGTATGAACGGGATTCCTGAGATGCCGAAAAATAAAAAAAAAATTAACATAATGTCAATTTCCTTAACTGTAATAATATTTTAAACCATTCGATTCTTTGTATGAAGTTTTTCAATTGATTGATTGATTCTATCAACTAATCTGTTGATCGTTCACCTGTCTTAACTTGATTTTTTAGATATCAAAACATAAATAAACATTTAATTTAAGCGTACAGAAATACTGTCATTGTTCCAGCAAAGATCTTATTTCCACTTTAACGAGTACCTAATAGGTAATGTGCATATTATCTAGGTAATTCGTGGATTACCACGATATTTTCAGAAATAAAACAATTTAGAGAAAAAAAGATTTTTTTTTTTAATTTAATTCAAAGCATGCATTAATATGTTGTTCTATTGCGTAACGCTCCATTTTTACTCACCCTAAAACAAACAGCAATCGTATGGTTTTTTTAATAGGGTTGCCAACACTTTACTGCACGAATGGTGGCAAATTCAAATCGTACGTTGATTTTAGGACTCCCTTTACTAATAATAAAAGTTTCGAGTCTTCCCTACTTCAACATAATTTTATTTCATTAAAATTTCGTAACTATATTGATTAGTCACACAAGAGTTCAAGTAAGTGAATTTCAATCATCAAAGTATTAGTTTTCATATATTTGCAGTACTTTCATATCCAAAAACAATGCAATATCATGGGCAAAATAATTATGGTTGATAGCCTTTCTATAGCTACACCAACAAGCGAACTCCCAGCTGTGATCTGTGATGGAGGCAAACTAAAATATGTAATTCCGACGTTTTTACTTTGGATGTCCAATCAGTGTTTTGGTAGCAGAGAAGGATTAAACGATCACGGTGTTCCCCTTTTTATTTTCACAACTATTATAATAGGATATCCTTTCAGTTACATAAATATGTCACATTAAATATATTGCGGCCTTAATTACTAATTTAATATTCCAGTCATTACAAAATAATGATGCGGTTTAACAACAGAAATATCATTACTCTGCGATCTATGTACAAAAAAAAAAAAAAAAAAACCGTATGATATCAGATGGCACCTTATTATGAAAGCAAGCAATTACGTACAAGGTGACAAGATGCGATTTTGTAGGCACAATAATGAATTTTGACCAACTATCCTAGATTTCTTGGTCAAAAATGTTAAATGATTACTAAATTAATCAATCTGTAAAGGAAGGGCTTCCTTTGTGTCTTCTTGCTTTTATCTAAACAGTCAAAGATCCAAAAACAGCAAGATGGTTTTATTTATAAATTTTGGATTTTATTCAATTTTCCTTCATTTCACTTTCTCTGCTGCCTCTGCAGGAGCTCAGAGTGTACCAAATTCAAGTTGAAAAATTTAATTATCGGAATTGATGATAAAAGATTAAAAAGCACCATCTTAAAATATCAAGAAATATTAATTAAAATCTCAAAAGACGTCAGAGAGGAAATTGTGCAGTCATCAAATAATTCGAACTAGAGAATTTGACAAATTTTCATCTTACACTCTTCCATGGGTAAGAAAGGCACCTTTTTTGGAATTATGTCTATCCATTTGAATATGAGAAATCAAAAAAGCTTTGAACTAAGCATATGAAATTTGGTATATGATTTTTAATTTTAGATTTTTAACTAATTTGAGAGGAAGTTGTCAGTCAAGCGGTCTGAATAACCCGATAAATACAAATTAATGTTAACCTGATAAATACAGAATAAAATAATTTTAACCCGATAAATGCAGAATAAAATAATTTTAACCCGATAATACGGAATAAAGCTAAACACACTGGTGTGCAAAACTTAAGTAACAATGTAAATTTTAAGCAGGTAGCCATGAAATTGGAGAAAATTGGTTATTGTGATCAGTACAATGAACACACAATTCAGTAGAAAGGTGATGTGTATGTAAAGGTCAGGAATAAAGCATCACACTGCCTTTTTATACAATATCTTCACAAAGTTAAAATTACACTTGTGATGGTGATTTTTTGCGAAAACTGTCCGATTTGTTTCTTGATGCTTTGAAGTTACGTATACTTACAAATTCTCAACAATACACTATTTCAATATTTTCAGAATTTAAAGAGTTAACATTCATTTTTTCGGGCTTTACTTCGATATTCATAGTGAATTTTAAAAAATTCTTATGAAGGGCCCATACTATCTATAATAAATTTCTTGAATAAGCAAAATTTTTGAAACGCCCTATTTTGTTTTTGAGCATGGTTTCTGGCGAAGGAAACCTTGTTGCTAATTTGCAACATTAAGTTTAAATTGAGAAAACAAAATCTGAGAATATCGTAATATAGACCTAAATATCTTGTTTTTCAAATAACTTTAAAATCAACATATCAAAATGTAAGCTAGTATTATCTATCGTACAAACAAAACACTAACATGTGGAAGAAGAAAAAAATTATTTTTAAAATTACTTTTTATCAGCAGTCGTAATGACAATGTTGTAAATTGACTTTACAATTTTTTTATTACTGTATCCTATTGAAAACAACAGGCATGAGAGCTATCTTATAATACTTTGGACACTAAAATTGAATACGTTGTTTGAAGACAGCACACGTTTAAAATTCCAACTAAGATTAGAAAAATTCACACTTTTACTTTCTTTAAAAGAGAAAATAATCATGAAAATAATTCCTATTAAATATTTTGTCGGTCCAGGCTTCAAATTGTCTGGAGTTAGAATAACGCATATTTGGAAATATATCTGGCTGTCTGTAGGGCTATCCGTCGGTCTGTCAGAAGAATAGGAAAAAAAAAAAAGTTTGAGCTTGGCGGATGATATTTATGATTGATGTACGACTTTCAGACCTCCATACCCTATTCAATATATTAAATGAAATCCAATCATAGGAAGTCTATCAGTCCGATTACGTGTGAACACGATAATTACAAAACAAAGAGATAGTTAAAATTTAGTACATGGGTTTGATATCGCATTTAGATCCATGTCAGATTTCGAATCCTATCCGCCAAAAGACTATCTGTAGCTGAACATGAAATTCAACACAACTCAAAAACACAATACATAAATATATTAAATTTGATTTGATTTTATGACCATAATTTTATAAATGTCATATTTTTATTTTTTTCCAGATATTTGTGCATTAGTATTTTGCCAATGATTAACTGCAGATCACTCTCTTATATAGTTTTTGTAATTCTGCAAAAATGGCAAACGGTAATACTTAAATATGATTATATATTATACATATATACATACAAATTTCAAAATAAAAATCGAAGCACGCTTGGAATTCACAGCCAGTTTTACGCGTAAAGAATGAAACAATCCTTTATTATAGAGTATGAAAGAAGTTACGGGAGATCTGTTGTTGCCAAATTTTGAGCAAATCAAAATTTTGGTTCAAATTCTTCAAAAATTCGTGAACAATAGAAATTACCTCATTTGTCATGTTGTTCGCCTTCTCGGACTACAGCATTTTTGTATTTTTTTGAAGTCAAAGATTTGTCAATCTGAAAAAGTAAGAGTTTTTAAAAAAACATAATTATAGACACATGATAATGAGATAGAATTCAGTGAACAAAAATACATAAGCAGAATCAAAATTAGGAAGAATATGGTGAACTCCTAATAATTGTCATTTTTTTAATGCTTTTAAAGATGCTTAATGAATCTTTAACATGAACTAATTGAGGGGTATTGATACTATTTGTTAAAAGGGATGGAGAAGCAAGAGACGGAAAGCATAATTTCTTTTCTCTAGTTGCAAAACAGAAGGAACAAATTATAACTCAGCAATCTATAACAAGAGTCTTGTCATTGCGTAAGATATAGTTAAAAGCATGAGATCGTTGATAAAAAATAATGGGGAGGGTGATGTTTTTTAAAGACAGATCGATTTTTTTAAAGATAACCGCCGTTGATAACTAGTCGTTAAATTCAGATCAGTGTGCAGGGACAGAAGTTCAATCTTTTTTTTTTTTATTCATCTCGTAATGCCAGCAAAATAATTTTAAATATCAATAGACATTCACTCATTATTTCAGAAACTTACACTGCTTAAAAAATTAGAAAGACAGTCGTTTTCTGTAAATTTTCTTTTATATTTTTATTCCGGCTAAGCGATTCTTTTGCAAGTTTTATTTACCAATGCTTTCTTTATTTTAATGAAAAAATGAAATAGATAGCACTATTTATAATTAAAAAGACGAGAATATACGATTCATAGTGTATAAAAATAGTAGAAAGGCACCTACTACAATATTTTATGTGGTGGAATGTGTACGAGTAGAAGAGTAAATATATGCTTTTTAATCTATTTTTCTTCAAAAAAAAGTATTTTGTGAAAAATTTAACTGTGTTTTAATTACAGAATAAATAGATGTATAATCTTAAATGATTTTCAAAAAGAGTCAAATTGTTACATACAAAAATGAAGGTAAAGGTATTAGAGAGATCCCTCGTATACTGTACGCTAGCCTCAATACAATTTCTAACTTAATTAAAAATCCAAACAGTAACGTAATAAGAAAGAATACTGGTAGGCTTAAAAAGTTAACGCCTCGTGAAGAAAGAAAACTTGCTCATGAGCTTAAAAAGAGTAGTGTAAGTGCTGCAAAAGCTCGAAATCAAGCAGGACTTATTCATGTGTTAAAGCAAATATTATACAACTACATCCAAAAGTCCAAAATATTCGTTTTCAAAAAAAAAAAAAAAAAAAAAAAAAAACGGAGACAACATCCAAAGTGAAAGAAACACATATTAATAAACGTTTGTCTTGGGCTAAGGAACACATGTCATAGATCACAGAATGGACTTCTGTGATATTTTCAGATGAAAAAAGTATAATTTAGATGGTCCAGACGGTTATCAATAGTACTGGCATTATCTAAAGAATGCAGAACAATATTATCAACTAGACAAATGGGAGGAGGAAGTTTGATGGCCTGGGTAGCAGTTGGTTATATGGTTATGGAGGAAGAACAAGTTTGGTCTTTCTCAGTGGTAAGCAGAAGCATATATACTACATTTATGTTCTGAATTCCGAGCTTCTCCCTTGTGGCTCCGAATTAGGAGAAGAACAGTGGATGTTTCAACAAGATGGAGCCTCAATCCACTCCGCCAATGGAGTTAAAAATTGGTTCGCTGCAACTAATGTGCAAGTTTTACCATGCCCAGCTAAAAGCCCCGATCTGAATATAGTAGAAAATATCTGAGCAATGCTTGCTCTTCGAGTATACGCTGGTGGGGAGCAGGTCAATCGCTCTCTGATTGGGATTATTGGGATAATCACTCTCTGAGTGAGTGGTATTAAATACCGCATGGGATAATTTTTGTCAAACAGAAATACAATTGTTGTATGATTCACTTCCAAACAGAATATTTGAAGTCATGAAAGCTAATAGAAAGAGTATTCCTTACTAAAACCGCTTATATTTTTTTCTTTTTAAAATTCTCCTATTTTTTTAGACGGTTTCAAATGAACGAAACCATTTTTATTGTCATTGATACTTTATCATGTTAATGACACTAATATTTTTTTTCAGTGAATGATCTTCAAAATAATTCTTATAAGAATAATTGCATTAAAAATAACAAAAATTCGTCCAATTTTTTTAACAAAATCTAGTGTCCTACTTTTTCTACAACGTATACATCCGTCGTCTTCCATTATGTATTTGCACAGTTCTTTTTCTATCATCTCCTTTGAAGTTTGATCTTTATTTTGAAATTAGAAATGATTTAGCTGCAAGTTTCTCTCACATTTTCGTTCTTTCAATAATTTTGCGTAATGGATCAAATACTCGCGTAAAATATGAAGTGTTTATTAGTAGAATCACATTCATCGTTAGAGTTGTTTTTATACATATAACATCGAAAATATTCCTTACTGTTTGTATATCTTAAACCAGATCTAAATACAAGACATGAGAGAAAAGTCGCATTTATGATGCAAACTATTAAGTAATGATGAATTTTTTTAAAATTCAAAATTAAATTCATATCCAATTTTCACAAAAATTAAAATGAAAGCTATGTTTTCCACCAACTATTTATGCTAAAGCTAATTTTACGTAAGGATATCACGCAATTTAAAGTATTAAATAAACGAAACAATCGAAATCTTTATATCTTTGATAATAAAAAATTGAATTTCGTTAAAATAATGAAAATCATTGATATAAAACACATAAAAAATATAAATATTTATTAAAATAATTATCAACATTTATTAAATTTAATTAAAAATTTTATTTTTATTAAAATTTCATGGAAAAAATTTATATTAACTAAATGAAGGGACAAAGGGTATGCCAAATTCCCCATTTTCCCTGACACCATGAAGCTACATGTGTTTCATCTAATCTGACATTTAAAAAGATTTCATTAAATTAATAAGAGGAATAAATTGAGATCATATATCTTGTGTATACAACGGAAATTTTACGGCGTGTCATTGCAATGAAAATAATAGCTATAATACAACGAAAGCAGTTGCACAAGTTTTATTTTTTATAAAACGAATAATCAAGTATTAATAAAAATAATTTCAATTAATATTTTTAACTAGAGAAAGTGCTTATCTAGACAGACTGTTATCCTATTAACACTATATCAGAACGGATAGTAAGTAAGTTGTAGTAGAAAAATATCGCGAATATTGGCAGAGTGCTGAAGAAATAAGCTATTTTTTTCTTCACATTAAGTTATTTTGATGCAACTTCACAATAACATTAGAAATTTTGATTCATTACAAATGGATTTTCTTTATTCATAAGGTACAGGAATACTCTAGTAAAAACTAACCAATAAAATCGGATTGAAATAAATAGTAACCCACTAACAGAAAACAATGCAATACCGAATATAAAATCAAAAATGCTGATAAAATATTAGAAATAACCTTCAATTTGGTACATTAAGGGAAAACATGAAGAAACAAATATAAAACAGAAATTGCAGACATAAGCTCCTTGAGTTTTGTAAGTAATTTATGCTAAATTTATATTATAATTTAAAGGATACAAATATAAGAAGTAGAGCATACCGGAGGTAACATATGAAAAAATCCGATACGTGTCAGTGTAATCCATGTTCTGTTAATCAGTGTAATCCATGCTCTCATAATCAGTGAAATCCATGCTCGAGTAGGTGGATCTTCCAAGAACACTACATGATATTTCTGAAAATAATGTATATATGTATTATCAAAAATACTTTGACCAACTTTTTCTAAAAAAGTAATAAATTTTTAATGAAATACAATTTTTTTAAAAAAGGAAATGACAATTTAAAAAATCTTTTAAAATAGTATACATAATACTGTTTTAAATAATATAGTACATTATACTGCATTATTTAATACAATGTTATGTACAGTATTTATTTACATAATACTGTACATAATATACAGTGTGTGTGTGTGTGTGTGTGTGTGTAAGCATTATTTTATGTGAAGCAGAATGCCGTTTCGAAGACAGTAAAAAGACTTTTTACATTTTTAAATTAATTTTAATATCCATTCCGGGAAAGCATAATTATTTACAAGCAGAACGCGGTCAAGGCACGTCCGCCACAGCGCGATACAAAAGCATAAGTGGGGAAGAAGCGAGAAATAAATTATCCCTCGTCTTATATAACATGAGATATGGATAGGGAAAATATTTTTTTACAGTGCTAATATATTAAGATTCTGATAGAGATTTCTGACGAATATCAATCGCAAGCAAGGGAAACACAGGCATCTTTAAAAACAATATGCTTAGTAGACATTTTTCTATCCTTTGACGCCGAGCGTGTGAAAGTGTTGGCGTTTAGAGATTCAGCAATTTTATAAAGCTTCTCTTGAATTAATTATGTAGAGAAAATGGAATTGGATCAAGAAATAAGAGAATGGACTTACTATGGGCTAAATTAAGATAAAACGTTGTAAATTGATTAGAATTGAAAACAGTTAAAATATCATTACAATTTTTCCCCCACCACAAGGTATGGAAGTATGTCAGGGCCCTTGACACACAACCATACCTTACAGTGGTGTTCAAGTAAGAAAAATTAAAATTTAAAGGATATTAAAAGTGATACCCAAGTTACCCTTACCTTTACATTAATATAAAAATCATTTTGAACAAGATTATATAAAGCATAAAAAAGGATAAAATGATACCTGCGAAAATATTAAAGAAACTTAAATATTCAACACCACCAAAAATAATATTAAAATGTGCAATATAAAAATGATTTTCTGCAGAAACTCAATCTATTGTCTCTTAGTCCGTAAGATTGTCTCTATTTTGTGAGGAATGTCTCTAAAGAATACTTGCACACAGTGTCCTTTAAATAGTAGAAGGCTCACAAAAATTATCAAATTGGATGTAAAGTAACGATATAATAAATTGAACTTATATAATAATAAAATATCAACACAGTTCTGATTTTTGTAACACTTGAATCAGAAAATAATAAATATGAGATTCAAATACTCATTATAACATTAATACAAAACAGATGACTAAAATGCGTAATTTTAAAAGAAAAACTTTAACCCACTAGTTAGTCAATTAGTGGTGAATAGTAAAACCTTGTCTACCAATTTCTAGTAATGGGTTAAACTTAATGACCCAAAATTAGGACATCAAGAAGGGGGACTTAATTTTTATTCTCTTTCTACTCTCATCCAGGAATATTCATTTCCAAAGTGGAGAACAACATATCCAGGTTAAAAGTAGAAAGAGATAGAAATTAATTGAGAGGTTGACAATAAACTCACATCTCAATAAGATTGAGGTATTTGAATTTATGTTGTGATAGCGCCTATCACATCATTATCATGAAGAAAAGAAAAACTAATTCTTACGAATGGAGAAAACGGGCCAACCTGAGTTGGTGTTTATGTGGAAGAAACATGGGAAATAAAAGGATTTTTTTTTAAATTATTATTCATGACTTAATTTTAATTTTTCTGGTGGGTAATATGTTCTTAATTTTGATACATGGACAATATCAGTAGCTTTGTTTGTTCATGCGTTTGGTTTAGTTATTTCATAATTTATATCTGAAAGTTTAGTTACTATTTCATATGGACCTGAAAATACTGGAGATAAGTTTCTACGATTTTGGTAATTAAATTCCTCATGCATTACAATGTCACCAGGTTTGAATGGAGAATCTATAAATCTAACATATTTTATTTTTATTAAGATATTTTATTATATTATCTTTAGCTAATTTTCTGGCTTCTTCTATTAGAGGATAGAATTGATTTTGAGTTAAGGGAGGAGAATAAGGTAAAGTGCCAACTAACAAATATGCAAGAGGAAATTTTGTAACTGAATGGGGTGTTCAATTATATTCATTGATTACTTGTTCTAAAAGTCTAGTCCAACGAATTTTAGTAGGAGAAGAATTGACTTTGCACTTTAATTTAGTTACTATTGACTGGTTAAGTCTTTCACAATTCCCATTAGTTTGCGGATGATGTGAAGATGTTAACAGATGCTTGACTCTAATTTCTGTGGAAATGTTTGAATTAAATGAGGTAAAAGCCCTATTTCTATGAGTTAATAATTTGGAAAACTTGCTTTAATATATTAATATAAGTTTCAGAATTTTCCTTTTTGGAAGGAAAAGCCCACACATATCCAGTCGCATGATCAATTACTATATGAAAAAATCTTTTTTGTTGAATTGTAATAATTAAATCCATCAACAGAAAGCCATTCAAAAGGGCGATCTGGGGAGCACAGCCTGTAAAAGGCCAAATCTTTTTTGCTTTTTTTTTTTATTTAATTGACGAATATCACAATGTTTAAGAAAAAGTGTAATATCTTGAGTAATGTGGGACCAATAATACTGAGGAGTAATTAAATTTATCATTTTTTGAGTGCCTGGATGCCCGAATTGTTCATGAGCTGTTTCAAAAAACTTTTCTCCCAAGAGAAAAAGAGTACAACTATTTTAAACAAATTTTTCTTTTTAACTACAAGTACATCATTAATATTTTTATATTTAGTATTATCTAAATTGTCTAAATTTTGATATTGTTTAATCTCATCTAATTCCAATAAATGCACAGAATGTTGGAGATATTGAGCAGTAGGATGCCTTAATAACATATCAGCTTCAACATTAGCTGTTCCCTTTAAATATTTAACTTCATAATCAAACATGCTTAGTTTTAAAGACCAACGAAATAATCTTCCCCTTAAATATTTTACATTTTTAAGCCAAACAAGAGCAGCACGACCAGTATGAATTATGAATTTCTTCCCATGTAAATAGTAATAAAATGTATCAAAAGCATCCACTATTGCTAAACATTCCAACTCAGTTATACAATAATTCTTTTCATAAGAACGTCAAGTTCTTGAATGAGGATGAAAATTACAGGATGAAATTTACCAGAACAGTCAGGCTGTTTTAGAACAGCTCCAATGGTTACCTGAGATGCATCACAAAACTCATTAAGAGGTAAATTAGGGTTAACTCATTTTTTGCAATATATTATATATATATATATATCGGATATTTGCAGGACAGGAATCTCTTAGTTCGTATACCTTTTCTTTCATAAAATTCAACTAAATTATATTATTAGCAGATTTAAATTTTGTTCAAATAGCTTTCAATTTTATATTTAACTCAGCAAAATAATTAAAGTTTTCTTAATACCCTGCAAAAAGAAAACTTGGGAATTTTTATCTTATATATTAAATTAATGAAAACTAATTTTATGTACTATGCGAGTTGTATAATAGATTCAGCTTGACTTGATGAATAAGCAAGACATAGATAGTAGCATTTTTACTAATGCCGCTATAATGAGTTTTTATTTTTAAATTGTATATTTGAACCGTTAAGCAACAGAAGACAGATTTTTTCGAAAATTATATAAGTAGAATGAAATTCATGTGGACCTCTACAATATTGCATTGTTAAAGGGAAAAATACACAAAGGAAGGAGGACACTTTTGCGAATTATGATTTTTAAAACCTTTTATGATTTTGTCGAACAGTATTTTGAAATTATAAGTTTATTTATAAATATGAAAGTATTAAAGTTATTGCATATAATTATTATTTATATAATCGAAATAATATATTAACTTTAGCGTTAAGTTCTTTAAACTCCTAAAACGATATAGTTCTTAGGGCCACAAACACCGCAATTTGCTATGCCTAACTTATACAAGATATCAATTTGTAAAAAAAAAACTATGAAACACAGCTAAGAAAATTACAATAGAAATTTTTTTACAAGATGTAGCATTCATTTTAAAATTTAACACTGATGAATTGAAGATACTTTTATTTTGCAAATAAATCTTTAATTAATGAGATTTTATGATTTTTTAATATAATCTATGTTTGTTAAGTCTTATTAAAACTTTCTATGAAAAAATAAAGTTATAAAAAAAATAACATGTAGACATTACCAACAGGAATATAGTTAACTGACAGTCAAAAGACAGGTTACAACCCTTTTTCATCATTTCCTTTATTTTCAAAAATTTCGTTTTTATTCGATTTTTTTAGATACTAAAATTTAGCATAAATGCTATAATTTTTGCTATAATTTTTTTTTTAATTATAGCAAATGTACGAATTATTATATTTTCGAGTCTACAAAACCAATGATTTCATTTCTTTTTCATGTACCTCTAAAATAATTTTTAGCAAAAGATAAATAAACAAAAAAAATAAAAATAATTATATTAAAACTTTATTAAAAAGTCGCATTTTTTTTTTTTTTTTTTTTTTTTTTTTTTTTTTTGCATTAGAATTAAAAATGTCTTAAAGGAAAAAATTAATTTATAGAAAAAAAAAGAAAAGAATCAGTTAAAATAAATAATTTTAATGCGAACATTTAAATTTTTTTCCCCTAAGGAATAATCTACATTACATTGAAAACGAAACAGGGCGATATCGACGATCACACACATATTTGGCGAGAAGTGTTCTTGTCGGCAAGTTTTCTGGATGTAATTTTCAAACGTTAAATGCCCAATTTAATTTCCCTGAAAAATGTCTGACTTTTCCCAGATCAAAAAAATTTCCAACTTTTCCCTGATGTCCCTAATTTCCGGATTAAACACCACCCTAAATTTCCTTTTTTTTATGCTATCAAATTTAGTTGGTTATGATTTGATCTCTCTAATGATTCCGTCTAATAATTTATTCAACTAATACATTCAACAGTATAACCACATAAGATAAAAAAATATATGGATTTCTGGAATTTAGTTTCAGATGATTCTACATCTAGAAAATTATCCATCTTAATACAAACAAAAAATATATTCTAAAATTAATAGAAGGATTATCTTATCGAAATCCAAGATTTTTTAATGAACATACCGGCGCTGTAGTGAGGTCTTCACTGTAGTAGCCTTCATCAGGATCATTCTCGATGACTGCGGACCAGCTGTAAAATTTAAAGTAGATTGATCAAAGCTCTCAGATTTTCAACAACTAATTTGTTTTACAATGAAACATAGAAGCTTTATGATAAATTCTTAGTGGCTGTACCAAAAGTCTATTCTATCGTCAGGTTTTCATTTTACACTTCGCCTTATAAATAAAAAAAGCATAAAAAGAGAAATTCTAACGATGTCATTTAATTAGTAACTATAACATCGCAACCATAACCCATACAGAAGCAGATTCTAGAGGATTTCATGAAATCCAATTTAATCTCCTTCTCGTAAACGAAATCATGAGGAAGTTTTAAAATATTGAAGCAAAAAATATACACATCTACTAAAAAAAAGAAACAACAAACGAGATACACATGCAAAACGGTGAATTAAAACACACAATTTACATATGAGACAGAAGTTGCATCGCCGAATCGAAATGGGTAACCAAAATTAGCATAAAACGCAATTTCACAATCATACCTTAACAAAGGGGCTTACCGGATGTATGCTTCAGTTCGTAAGCACCGATAATTCCTCGAAATCAGATATAGTAAAAATAGTTAAAGTGGAAAACATCAGTAGAACAATTTGCAATGTTCGATGCGTTGGAGGGCGAGCGGTATGTTGCAAGCTGGTGCAAGACAATCTGCTGTTGCCAGGAATGTGCCTCGTTGTGAAATCCATAGACAGTGGAACCATTATCAAAGGGATTAAAACAAGACCTATTGCAATGTATCTAACGCCGAAAGGCACTAACAGCGAGACAGCTGGTAACGCAGTTCCCAGCTGCAGCAGGAAAGCCTATGTTCCGCCAAATTGTATCACTCAAACTGCATGAAGGCGGACTGTTAGCACGACGACCTGTTGTTTGAATGCCTTTGTCTTCAGAGCGCGGTTGCATTGCGCCCACTTCCTCTTTAAGGATGAACCTCGATTTAACATCCAGAACAATTCTCAAAGGACAAATATATGGCGGGAGATAGAGACACGCTATCGAACTCCAAAGATTGTCGATTCTTTGGGGGTTCCGTCACAGTGGTCCGATACTGCGAAGAAATCCTACAACCTACTGTGCGCCGTTTTATAGCTGAAATAGATACTGACGAGATATTAATGGACGATAACGTTCGTCTGCATAGAGCCACGACTGATGCGGAATTATTTAGAGTGAAACAATTCCATAAATGGCGTGGGCTGCTAGATCACCGGAGCCGCCTTCCATAGAGCATGTGTGTAACACGTTGAGAAGATGGAGTGCAGGCAGCAGTGTGCAGCCGGGCACCCTCCATAAACTCCAACAAGCGTTGCCACTGTCAAGGATGCACTTCAGCTAAAGTATCATATTCGTTATTAGCGTTGGGTTCTCATTGTACATTCTGACACTTACCTCGAGTACAGCTTTCACGCATAGCTATTAAACAGTTTTTGTTTTATTCCAAGTTTTACATATGTTCCTTATTTTTTGAGCTGGAGTGTATTCTTTTTATAAATGAATTCTCTTGTGCTTCGAAAAACAAAAATGATGTTTAACAGGAAGAAATATTAAATATTGTTTTAAGAATATTTTTAAAAAAATGCCATTCAATTATTTTTGTGATTAATATCCACAAACCCGTTTTTTTTTTCTCCTTGCTGAAGTAGTATCAAGAGAAAAGTCCTGGAAGTACGGAAGAGATTCAGGATAATATTATGCAAACATTCCTGACGATTTTATAAAAAGTTTCACTATCATTTAGAAAGTGAAAAATCGCAAGTAAAAATACATTTTTGGAGGGGAAGGAGAGATTAAGACTTAATTCAGTTGGCTCATCAGTAACCTAAAATCCCTATACTTTTCTGCAAGAATATCAAATTTTACCAGAAATATTTCAAATATCACTTTTTGGAAACGATTGCACATTGTTCATATTAGTAAGATTTTTTTAAAGTGAGAAATGATTTTAAATAAAGAATTTTTCCGACAACTCTTAAAGAAAAATATTTTAAAAGTTACTGAGTGATTATTGCTTTGTCTTAACATAAGGCCAACTTTATAGAATTACATACAAGCTTCAGAAAAGGGCAATACTTATATTTATTTTAATTGTCCAAAATGAAGAAAAATTGGGACTAATGAAACCCAATACAATTCAAAGATTCATATTCCCCTTCTTCAAGTAGCACCTACAAACTCGTGCTATCCGCAATATGTCAGCCTTCTTTATAAATTTATTTTGGAAAAAAGAAAATATGAATTACTATGGATATCCAAAGACCTTCGCCCACACAAGGGTACCGGGTCTGTATTTCTCCTCCATACAAGACGCTCCAGAGCTCTCCTCACGATCATCTAAAAGAAAAAAATATATACAATCATAATTTGTATACAATACAGCAGGAAATATAGCATAGACATGTTTGAAAGCATCTGCAACTAAAATTAATGAAATGATATAATCATTTTTCATTTATAAACTTTGGATGGATTGAAAAAGGAAAAGAAAGTTGTTGAAAGAAGAGATTTTGGCATTTTTGAAGGAAAAATAGATCATAAATAAGTACATAGAAAATGCAATTTACAAAATTTCATTAATGTTCGAGCAATCGAAATGCTTTTACAAGAAATAATAATATAGTAAACAGTTCACGGAAAATTAACAACATTTATATGATTAAACAACAATATATATACATTAGCCGATTAAAAGTGTTCATCAGAAAGTGCGATGCAAATTTAAAAGAACATTGCAAGTTTCTGTTATGATAATGAATGAATATCTTATACAATAATAACGGTATAATAGATGCATGAAGTAAATTTTAATTTCAAAATCCAATGCATAAAAGCAATTTCAGTTTCTAGCAGGACCACAATGAATTAAAAATGCTATCAAGTTAAGGCATAGCGTTACAGTCAAAATGACCAGGTTCAAACATACATTAATTGTATTACTGATGTAAGAAACATTTCCACAATCATGCCACAGTTATCTCGAATTTGCTTTTCTCGTGTCATATTTTACTAACCTCTTCGCATACAATAATGTGTCTAGCATGAGCGTCGAATTATTGAATTTTTAGTTTAGAATCTGAATTTAAATGAAAGTAGTCTTAAAATTGCAAAGATCAGTTGGAAAATTGTCAATATTTCAAGTGCTTCTTATATTGTAAGAAATAAAATGACAAATATCTGAAATGCGGCGTCTCTTCTAATTATTAAGTTAAGCAGATCAAATGTTTCAGATATAACTTTATAAACTTAGCAGGTGCAGTTTTTCTGCGTCTGTTAACTTACCGGTTTTTGCATGATGCTTAGTAGTCAAAAGAATAACAACTCGATAGCAAGACTTCCATCGAAAACAAAAATTATCTAGAGTATTGAGAACGGTTACCTAGTCAAAATTAAGAAACAAAAGAAAGAAAAATTAAGAAGTTCAAAGATGTGGAAACTTCTACCAAACTTTTCCTTTCACCGCAGTATATCTCCCGAACCTAACACCGATTAGATTCGCAGTCATTTGAATGAATGGATATGCGCAGATGTACTATATCACAATGCAAGGTAATATGAAACAAAAATGGTGAGGAATAATGAGCTTATGAGATTTGATGCAATGTTTAGTTCCCGTGAAGAAATATCTTGACTAATAGTAAAATCTAATAATTAGATTCAGCAGCAGGGACATTTGGCCTTCGATTATAGTTTTAGTATTTGCTTTTTCTATATTCCAAGTCATTTTCGATGAAATTTATTTTTGTCTCAACTCGGTAAAAATCTGGAGCTAATTTGGAAGCGCTATCAGTCGGCCACCTCGGTTTCCAGTTAACTCTTAAGTTTTGAGTGAGAAAAAAAATAATATACCGCGAGTAACGCAAGAAGTGAAGAATAACACAATTTAAAGATAAATATGAAGAAATCTGTAATTTTTTAAAATTATCCCCACTTTTTAAATGCTTTGTTTCAAATCTAACCTGTCTGCATATGCTTCCAATTTTTTTCTACTAGCAATAGAAAAGAGAATTTGAATCCCCCCAAAGCATTATCTAGAAGTTTAATCGTACCGGGATAGAAGAATCCAGTAATAATAAAAGAATGCGTGCATTAGTTCCCCTCATAACTGCTTGGAACTTTCATAAATATATAAAAAAAAGAATAAAAACAAGTGAAAAATCGCCGATTACTTGGCGGGATTTCTAAAATCTCCTTGCAAGATTCGACGCGACAATTCTAAGAGACAAGATGCGAAAGCGAGCCGAATGTTGGCACGCCTTGTCTCCCACCAAAAACAACAAATGCAACTCTCTTTCATACATCATTCTAATACAATTATCTTTCCCAAGACAAGTAATATGGCACAGAAGCCTTACTGCATACACAGAATTCTTCAACAAGCATTCATTCACATTTTCAACAATACTAATAGCATCGTAAATCATTATGAGTACATATTAGGTTTATATTATATAAGTAAAAGAAATTCACCGGAAAAAATTTTATCCACTACTGTCAAAAAGTGAAAGGATTAAGTGAAACAACCATAGGATATGAAGTAACATTCAGTCCCATTTACGCCAATCGAAACTAAACACGTGCCGAGATTTAAAACGTGCTGAGCCGGGGCCTCCGAGAAAGCAATAAAATCGTTTCATATTTTGGATTATTTTCATCACTGCGGCCCCAACTAAGCTTGGGCCGAAATGCTCTCTGCTGAACTCGGATAACACAACTGGCGCACTTATGAATCTTTGAGGTAGCACCAAATAAATGGGCGAACCTTTCTTTACATTACCCCCCCCCCCCAAAAAAAAAGATCCTACGAATTTTGAGCTAAGAAGAAGCAAAAATATGGTTCTTCAAATTGTGAGCGAGCGCTTACCTGATCTATTCTAATTCTTCCACTGAACCAAGCAGAGAGTAGAATGTATTCTGATGTGGGAGTATTTAGAGGCAGGTTCTATTGCGAGTAATCGGTCTATTGCGAGAATTTATGGCAATGCAATTGAAGGGTACGAATTTTTTCTGAACAATATGCATATGTAATTTCATAAAATATTACTATAGCTTGAATAAAAAGTTATTTCAATTTATTATATATTTCATTTTAATTTTTTTTAAATTTAAAACCATTGCATTAAGTAAATCTAGAAATGTATCATTTTATAAACTAAAAATTTATGTATACAAGAAAATTTAATTTTTTAAAATTAAATATATAAATAAAACTTACTTTCATCGATTCCCAGCATCTGAAATAAAAAAAAAATCAAATTAGTACAATAAAAATATCACTACTATTCAATGGTAGAAGGATTTTTTTTTAAATGATTCAAACACTTTATATGAATAAATGGATGGATTTAAGGGAAAGTTAAGATTTAAGAAAGCACAATGATTAAATTTTAAAAGTCTTACTTTATACGCATTTTACAACCTTTACATAATTTACCTCGCTTGTTCAACTTAAAGTCGAAAATATATATGATTTTATTCTTCTGATTTATGTTATAATTATTTCAACTTGCAGAATTCATAACATTCTCATAAAAATTGCTAAAAAATAATTTCTAAAAATAAAAAATTAATTCCAAATATATCTTTTAGGACAGTAAAATTTTACCACATCCAAAATCCGATATATTATTTCAACATATTATTAGCATAAGGAATTTTGAAAGCAATACATAGAGCATTTACGATCTGAACATAACCATAAACATCTGAATCAAACCAAAAAAAGATATTAAGAGGATTGGAGATTTTAATAAAACTGATGTGTAATGTGACATTCTGTCTGCAGCTATTTTTGTTTTGCTCACAGGAGCAATAAGACATCTTAAGAATATTACAAAACATTATATCAGCAACTGTATAATATATTAATAATATTTTTGATATTATTAATATATTAATCAAAAACACAACCATTTCAAAATGCATTCAGAAAATATATAAATAGATTTCTATATCAAGCTATACTTGGAATCGAAGCTTTTCATGTTTTTGCTGTTGCAGCTCTAAATAATTAGAATTTCAGGACAAAGCAGAAAAGAAAATTCAGCATTCTTCAACACACGACACAACAGATTACAATAAGATTTTCTAATACGATACATTAACTTGATAGCCTCTCCCAATCTAATATTTATATAGCATGATAATTATTCCAATTAAAACTTTATTTTTTATTACTTTGATAAACTGGTCATTTTACAATTTAAAAAACAATGATACTCTTTTGCTAAAATAAACTTTTTATATTAGTTTTAACAATTTAATTCTGATCTATAAGTATAAAGTAGCTGAAGTATAGGTGAAAAGTCACTTGCGACAGAAAGTTGAAAACTATGAATGTGAAATGTTAAAGATGCCCGTAAGCATAATGGTTAGCAAACAACGTCTCACATCTGAGCTACCAGTTTTCAGTCATGAGTAAAACAATAACTACTATAATAGTAATATTAGGTATATTAACATTTCCCGGGCAAATCAGGTCAAATCACAACCGATTTGTAATATTCACGTGATTTAAATTAAGAAAAAGCAATGACAAGTGATTGTGTCTATAATGAGAGTTAAATTCTCAAACTTACAGAAACAGCATATTACAGTGTAGTTAAAAAAGAAACCAAATAAATTCGGGGGCTAAATTTTCAAATTAATCAAACTTGTTTTAAATGCCTAAGTTTTTCTTTTCAAGTTCTGATTTCTATTTAAAAAGAAACGAATAAAGAATAAAATGAATTATCAAAAGTTATATGCAATTATAGCTACTTTGATTATTTTGGCCTTATGAATTTTGAAAATCCAAAGATTTGTCGCTTTGGTGGCTCAAGTTTCCGATCCTCTCATCACAGAACGTTGCAGCCAGTGATGTGACATAAGTCTTGATATTTCTTTCAAACTTTTCATTAATCTGGATATTCTCCGAGTTTTCTTTTAAGAAAAGTGTGTGGAGCAGGGGTTACTCAACATTCAAACGCCCAAAGTCACAAATTTAAGCATTAAGATTTCTCGGCTTTTTTCTTGGAATTCTAGGAGCATCCGGTATTTTTTCGAATCATTCGATCAAATCCTAGAAGCAGATCTTCCTTTGAAAAAGTACCTTCGATTTTCATCACTTCCTTGTAATACAGAATTGGTAAGGAAATCAAAGTTTTTAGACTATTGAGAAGCTTCAGACAAACGCTAAGGCTCTTCTCACATGGAGCAGGGTGGCAACATTAATCGAAAAAGGAATGGAAAATGTAATCCACCATTATGACAAATGCTTGAATCTTCAGCACGAATATGTCGAAAAGTAATCATGTTTGTCTTTTTTTTTTTTTTTTGTAATAAATTCATTCTAATCACTTCGTTTGCCTTTTTTTCATCCCCCATGGGGCATAGAAAAAATAAAATGCATTTTTTTTCCATAACACTTTTTAGGTAAGCTTTTACATCATCAGATTCTTCTATCTTGGAGATCAAATTAGACAAATGTTTACTACTTTGACAATTATTATTGTTAAATTATTAGTTAATCAATTAAGCAGTTCTTAATATTCTTAACGGAAATAATTTCAAATTATCATCAGAGAGCTCAGTTATATCAACGTTTCATTTTAACGAAAAATTATCACCATTAATTTGTTCTACATGTGCAAAAGACCATGAATTCGACTACTTCAAAAAGCAAAAAAATTTCTCCGCTCAAGCTGCTGATTGGTATGGAAATGAAGACCAAGGATCAGCAACGAATCCTCGCATCCTGGAAGAAGAGTGCACCAACAACCTCATGAACTGTCATAAAAATATGCTGATAAGAAAATATTAGAAATAACCTCCAATTTGGAAAAATGTAATGAAAAAATATAAAATAAAAATTGTAACTCACTTACTTCGGCAATTTATTCATTCTTTTACCGACAAATCAGTCAAGTTATACATAATAAAACACTCGAGTCAAAACTATTTTATACTAATAATTACAACTAAAGTAATTTTTACTAAAGGATGTCCCAAAATTAACGCAAGATTTGTATTTGCCACCAATCGTGCAGTAAAGTGTTAGCGACATTAAGAAAACCATTTAACAGCTGATAGTTTAGGTTTAGTAAAAATGGAGTCTTACACGCTAAAACGCGTATTCATTGTTGAATAATATTTCAAAAATAATGAAAAGTCTGGCGGCCAAAATACAAAAATTTGGGAATTGGCCCCCTAGATCATGTGATTTAATACCATTGGATTTCTTTTTAAGGTGTAATTTGAAATCAAAGATCTATGCCAACAAGCCCACAAGCAAGAAAGAGGAGGAAATTCAACGCTGCATCAATAAAATTCAGCTACATTTATGCAAAATGGTCATGGAAAATTTCGAGTAACGAGTGTGTATGTGCCAGCATAATTGTGAGGGCCAATTGCCCTTTATGTTATTCATTACATAACCTTATCTTTACGATTCAATAAAATTATAACAATTTCAAGGGAAAAAAAATTGTTTTTTTTTATTTAATTGAAATCTTGCGTTAATATGTTGTTGTATAGGGTAACGTTCCATTTTTACTAACCCTATCAGCTGTCAAATGGTTTTTAATTGGGTTGACAACACTTTACTGCACTAATAGCGGCAAATTCAAATCATGTATTAATTTCTGGACACCCTTTACTTATAATAAAAGCTTCCAATCTTCCCTACTTAAACAAATTTTTATTTCATTAAAATTTCATAATTATCCTACTTAGTCTCACAAGAGTTCAATCATCAAAGTATTAGATTTTCATATATTAGCAGTACTTTTATATCCAAAAAAATATATCATGGCATGGGCAAATAATTATAGTTGATGATAGCTTTTCTATAGCTACACCAACAAACGAGCACTCAGCTGCGATCTGTGGTGGAGGAAAACTAAAACATGTAGTCAAGATGTTTTATTTTGGATGTCCATTCAGTGTTAGGGTTGCAGAGAAGGATTAAACAGTCACGGGTTTCTTCTTTTTATCTTCACAACTCTTATAATCGGATACATTTTCAGTTACCCAAATATGCCACGGTAAATATCTCACGGTTTTGGTTGTCAATTTAATAAATCATCATTAGAGAATAACAGTGCAATTCGACAATAAAAATACCATTACTTAACGATCTATGTGAAAAAAAATGATATCAGATAGCATCTTATTAGCAAGCAAACAATTACATACAAGATAAAACTTGATTTTGTAGACATTATACAGAATGTTAACAATCAATCATAGATTTCTTGGTCAAAAAAGTTAAATAATTTATTTGTTATGAAGTCCTGTAAAAATGATTAAGAAATAAATCAGCCTGTAAAGGGAAGACTTCTTTTATGTCTTCTTGCTTTTATCTAAATAGTTAAATATCCAAAAACAGAAAGATGGTGTTTTTATTTATAAATTTTGAATTTTATTCAAATTTTCCTTCGTTTCAGCCTCAGCTTCTCTGCTACCTGCATCTGCAGGAGCTCAGTGTACAAGATTCAAGTAGAAAAAAAAAATTTATTATTGGAATTGATGATAAAAGAATAAAAAGTAAAATTTTAAAATCCTCTTTCAGAGGATGTTGTCTGTCTGAATAAATGCTAACACAATAAAACATCTTAATTAATATCTCAGAAAAAGTCAAAGAAGAAATTGTGCAGTCATCAAATAATTTGAATCGGAGAACTTGACGAATTTTCATGTTATACAATTCCACGAGTAAGAAAAGCACATTTTTGAAATTATGTCTGTCCATCTGAATATAATAACCGATCTGAATTATGTGTATAAAATTTGGTACATCATATTTTCAAATTTCTAGTTTCCTAACAAATTTTTAAAGAAATCTTTCAGAGGATGTTGTCTGTTTGAATAAATGCTAACACAAATAAATACAAAATAGAGCTAAATCGATAAATATCAGTACATGGATATAGCATCAAAACTATAGATTATCAAATTTAGACCATCCATCAATGGTTTGCCTATCTGTACTTTCTTGTGCATGAAATTTTTGAAGCGTATGTAGGCCTTTGTAGCTAAAACTTATGATGGAATGTAACCTATTTTCTTTATAAACTTAGGAAGACATGATAGATCAAAAATACACAAAAATCATAATATTCAAAATTTCATTAATGCCCCAGTAATCAAAATGCATACAAAGGAATGAAAAATATAGTATTGTACTTGCAGAAACTAACTAATTAATCACATCAGGGTTATTAGACTCATCATCAACAGTTTCGATTCAATCTGCTGATCTTCCGTATATATGTCATTAGGATAAAAAATCTTTTCTTGGATAATATTTTCAATATAAAAATTTTGAGTAAAGTATACAAGACAAGACAAAAGAATTTTAGACAATATACCATTTATTGTCTAAAATTCTTATTGTCTACTTTTAAATAAGATTAAAATATCAATTAAATCATAAATTTTTAAAAAATTTAATTGTAAGTTAATTTTTATTGTAAGTTAATCATTTCTTGTATTAGCTCTACAAATATAAAAATAGTATAAAAGTTGTCTCCATTTAAGCAATTACTTAAGCTAGCTTTTAAACGTTGGTAAACCACTACTTTAAAATAAATCACAGTAATGTCAACAGGCATAATGAAATAAAATAAAAAAAATACTGGTAGAGACAGTATAAAAAAATAACTTGTTATTTTCTAATCAAATGAATAATGAATCAGATGAATATTTTATAAATGAATATTTTGAAAAGTTGACAAGATGAATACTTTTTCATATCTCATATAAGAGTGCAAAATTTTGCTGATTTTGATAGAGTTGTTTCGAAGGAGATGCGAGACATGCTCATATACATATATAGCCAGAAAGAATTTTATTGGTATTAAGATTATATCAGCTTCTAATACTATTTGTGTAAAATTTAACTTCCTATACTGTTTTTAATCTGCATGTGAAATGACTTATTACTTTTAATGTTTTAGTTATCCAAGTCTCCAAATTAGAAATTAATTTACGAATAACCTGTACATTTTTCTCCACTGTCAAGCCAGTGCAAATGTTTAGGCTTTTATGTACACTTGTCTTAAATGTATCAATTTCAATTAAATTTCCATTACAAAAGCTTCCCTTTAAGACAAAAATATCACAAGTAAAAATTTTAACCTTGAGATTGGGTTGTGCATTACATTATACTTTAATAAATAATGAAATTTCATTTGAATCTCTGCAATAGTATATAAAATCAAGAATTCATAAGTTATCTTTTTTTTAATACTTCGATTGCAGACACTTTTACAAAATTAATACTAAAAAACAAACTTTGCAACCTTTATAAATTAATAAAAATTTACTTTGACATATTTCTTCAACTCCAGAAGTTGAAAACCAGATTACTTTCATGCTTGAATCAAAAAAAAAAAAAAAAAACTAGAATTGGGTATTATTCTTAGTGAATCAAGAAAGTTAAAAATTTTGTACCCCAGTGGATACAAATGATTAATAAAGGAAAACATCTGTGGGTTTTTGAGTATACTGACTGTCTAGATCATTGAATCTAGAATCATGAAGTTCAAAAACATACTTTAGATATTGGGACTGTTCATCGACAACACAAATACAATAATACTATACACAATTAACAATTTCAAATTCTTTCAGTAATCTGTAGAAGTTAAAAAAAAAAAAGCTTTTATGTAAAACTTGAAAACACAAGCACAACAAACAGCTTCATAATATCATACCAAAACCTTCTCAATGAATCTGGGTTTGTTTCAAAGAATACAATTTTTACTTGGTTATTGAAAATTATAAGAAAGCTTTGGGTTCTTACATAAATTTGATCATATAATGGTAGCCATATGATCATATAATTAAAACGTTTAAAATTAATATGCTAGTCATGGGATATATATGTAAATGAAACTTGTCATATAAATGATTCTAGAATATTAATACATGATATTTCGATAAAGCAAAATTTTATTATTTATATTCCTACCATTTGTAACATTAAGTTATTAAAAATTTCAAATAAAATAAACAGTCTCCATATAATAAATTTCAATTTGACTAACCAATATCATAGAGATCAGTATTAAAACACTAGGGGGTACTTACCGCTTTAGAGGTATTGATTGTCCTGAAAATATTAAGAGAAAGTATGAAATATGAAAAAAAAATACGCAGAAAACAATAGCGTGTCACCATGTTTAGCCAAGATTCAGAGACGCCTTGACAGTAACAAGAACCAGAGAAATTAATCAATACTGCGGATTTTTGCCGCAGTGACTAGCGTCTCAATCGCAACGTTTATCCCTATGGGATGGACGAATCCATCGCAAACCGTACTTTTCAGAGGTAGGAGAGTTTGAGTGAGAGGGGCACCAGGGATAAACGTTGCCATTTATATGTTGAGTTGTATAACAACGCATTTCCCTGTGGTTTGAGAAGGAATGGTATTTGATTCCAAACGATGTGCAACATATTTTTCAATAATCTTTCTACTTATTTAATGGATATTTAATACAAATTCCTTTTCATCGTTTATAAGTGTTCCTTTGTATATTATTTCACTACAGCGAATGCTGGAGAAAAATGACATAATAGTTCAGTACAAACGAAACATTTTAGACTATTTATTTTCTTCAGGTGGCTTTTATTTGTTTTCCACGTTTATTATTATTATAATTATTTCTATTGCTCTTTGTAGATGGTTCAGAATTTCCTGATATTAATGAATCTTCAAATTATTTAAAAGTATTTTTTACTTAACTCATGTTCCCATTGATACATCTTCAAAGCAGGGGATTTACGGATTAAAAAAAATAATTTAACATTAATGTCTTATATTCCTTTACAGAAGACTTCTGAATAATATGGTGACATATTTTTCATTAACATCTAATTTGCACTGTTTCTGCAAAAAAAAAAAAAAAAAAAGTGCTTTTTAAGATTTCATATGATTGTATGAATACATTATCTTTGTTGTCAGAGAGAAATATTTTGCTAATCATTATATTTCTCTTGACATTCCCAGAACAGTTTATGTCTATTTTTTTTTATAATTTCTGAGCTCAACATTTCTATTTTTTCTCTTTATATGTTACCATGAACTGAAAAAAATAAATAAAATTATATTCTGCTATTGCTAATTTTAAGTTATGATGTGAGAACATAAAATAAAATTTGGATTTACTGAAACTTGTATTTTTAAATCATAGCTACAGTGGCTCAAAAAATTGAGAGTACACCTTACTTTTACTTGATAAATCCGACTTTCAATATAAATAACACATTACAGAGAAGTGCAAACATATTTTTATTTTTACATCTAATAAATGGTTTAATTTAGAGTAAAAATAAAGAAAAATAAATGAAAAACTTCTAAATTTAAAAGTTTCAGAAGCATTTTAAATAAACATACGCCGAATTTTGCCTCAAAAAATTGAGTATACACCAATGAAATTTTTGCAATATCATGAATAGAAACAAAGTGTCACTATTAAGTTACATGTCTTTTGGCTTCTATAATGGCCTCTAAACGTCGTGATACCGATTGGAACAATTTTTGGGGGTATCTGAAGATATTTTACTCCATTCTTCTTGCAACATTTGTTTTAAATGGGTTTTGTTTCTAATTTTGTGCTTTTGAAGCACTTTTTCGAGTATGGCCCACGAATATTCGATGACATTGATGTCGGGGCACTGTTGTGGTATGTGCAACTGCTGTTTACAATGAAAAAGCCACCATATTTTGACGTTACGTGCATTTTGTTTGGGGTCGTTATCCTGCTAGAAAATGGAATTTCCATCTAAACCCAAATGGTTAACACTTTCCTTTAAATTGCTGCGACCATATGGTTCATCCAACTTGTTGCAGATACTTTTCAAATCATAGGCAGAAGTGTAAGTGCTGAAACTGTGTGAAATGCCATTAGACAAGCTGGATATAAAAGTCGTATTGTTAGAGACAAACCGTTCATTAGCTTGCAAATTCAAAAAAAGCATTTGAAGTTTGCAAATATCAATAATTGAAGACCAATAACCTTTGGAAGAAAGCTATATTTAGTAATGAAAGAAAATTCAAACTTTTTGGCAGTGACAGCCATCGTACTGTACGGAGAAAGCCCAATATTGCTTTGGATCCAAAAAATTTACGTCCTACAGTTAACCATGATGGTGACACCTTCATGATTTGAGATTGCATGGCTTCATCCGGGGTAGGAAATATAATTTTTATCGATGTCATTATAAACGATATGGTTTACTTGAATATACTTCGAGCAATCTAAAGGAAAGTGCTAAAAATTTGGGTTTAGATGGAAATTTCATTTTCCAGTAGGACAACGACCCCAAACAGAATGCATGTAACTTCAAAATATGGTGGTTTTTTTCATTGCAAACAGCAGTTATACACACCACAACCGTACCCCGACATCAATAACATTGAATATCTGTGGGTCCCACTCGAAGCAGTGGTCCAAAAACACAAAATTAGAAACAAAACCCATTTAAAACAAGTGCCGCAAGAAGGATGGGGTAAAATATCTCCAGATACCATCAAAAATTGATCGAATCGGTACCACGAGGCCATTATAAAAGCCAAAAGACATGTAACTTAATAGTGACACTTTGTTTCTATTCATGATATTGCAAAAATTTCATTGGTGTATTCTCACTTTTTTGAGGCAAAAATCTGCGTATGTTTATTTAAAATGCTTCTGAAACTTTTCAATTTAGAAGTTTTTCGTTTATTTTTACTCTAAATTAAACCATTTGTTAGATGTAAAAATAAAAACATGTTTGCACTTCTCTGTAATGTGTTATTTATATTGAAAGTTGGATTTATCAAGTAAAAGTAAGGTGTACTCTCAATTTTTTGAGCCACTGTAGTTACAAAATGCATTGACGAATTGAAGCATTCAGAATATATATATATATATTAGAATAAGCTTCTTGATATAAACTTTCTGTAAAAGTATTTTCTATAATATAATTAGAGTTAAGAGTAGATTTTGTTGAATCAGAATTTAAAATCAAACATTTTGGACTGATATGTTGCATTTTCTGCAGTTCCAATTTAAAGATACTTATAGCTAGCCAACTTTTATGGCATAAAAATCGCATTCCCAAAACTATCATGTTCTCATATCATAAATACATATACATTTAAGACACTGTCAGGGAACTTCATATGTTTTGCATTTATTTTCCTTTAAACAATTTCAGTTATGAAATTTCTAAAAATAGCTACACAATGAGAAATTCTTTTTAAAAATATAAAAGCAAAAATCTATGTAAAATATTGTAATATTTTATACATAGTTTCATGGGATCTATTTTAGAATGTACCAAGTGTTCAAAAATTGATTATTTCAAAACAGTTACAGTATTGCCAATTTCAGTCTTAAACATTTCTTTAATTATAAAAAGTAACAGACTATGATTTATGAGAAAATATAATAGTGTTCAAACTACTTAGATAAATAATTCCTTCTTGCATCTTTCTGTATTTTATTGATTTTTGATTCTCAGATTGTGTTATGGTAGTCATATTTTTCATTTGAAATATTTTTTTATATTATCTATTGTCTTATCCTTCATAAAGTATAAAATTTTGCATAGTATTTTTGTATGTAGTTTGTTCATTTAATATGTATCTTTATTCATTGCTTTTGATAGTATTAATTCCATTCATTAACATTTTACACCCTGAATTATGGCAAAACATAACAATTCAATAGACATATAAAAATTTCATATTAGTATTTCAATTTAGTTACATACTGAGCAATTTGTTTTATTATTTGTTTTTGAAAGTTATTTAGTAAAATCTACATCCAAGACATCTCATATTATGCAATGTTTGTTGGACTAACTCAGCAAAATATTCATATGTAAATGTTTTACATTGTTATTTTTATAAAGTATGAAACTTATATATAATTCAGTAAATAAACAGCAGATTGTAGTTGCTATTTTTGTTTTCATTGCTAACCATTTATCAAAAGAAATGTTTAGTAAGCATTCAGCTAAGCGAAGTCCTAAGGATACCAATCTGTAAATATTCTTATTCTGTCCTTTAACATTATAACATCCCTATATTTTATGTGAATAAATATTTATCCTATATCTATAGGTAAGCATGCTCGATGGTTCCTTAATTAACTGAGAGTACATTACAAGTTCCATGCTTAGTAGCCATTCATACCTTGGTTTCGGTAATGATTTCCAAGCAAACTGAATGAAAACAAATGTATAATTTTCTTAACCACCTCGCAAAAATCAGCTGGTATATAAATATTTAAAATAAGTTTTAACCAAAATATTTTCATTCGTATTTACTTTGACTTTTCAGAAATACTACAACTGTGTTCATCCAAACTTATTTTGTGTTCAGAGAAGAAAAAATTATATTTTTGCACATATACTAATAAGAAAAAATAGAAATAACTATTTTCATTGTAGTCTTTTAATATATTTTATTATATAAGTTTATTCAGTCTCAAAAAGTCAAATACCATAAATTAAGTTTATGAAATGCTGAAATATATTATATGCTTTTGCAAAATGCTTTGTTTCTAATATAGCTGCAACGCTAAATTTTTTAATAATTAGATACAGTAAACCAATAAAAAAAATTAAATTGCTATCGAATAAAAAAAAATCCCAGAAATATTAAGAGTTGTTTGTAAATTAAGTTAAAAAAGTATTTTTTTTTCTTATGCTATATTCCATAATGAAAATAAAAAAAGTTGATTGCAATAGACACTTTATAGATCATTATTATTAAAGTTTCTTAAAAAATATCTATTAATTATCATTCAGCTCTTGGTGAAAGCGTATAAGCCAGTTAACAGCTAATACCAAGTTCTCAATTCTTGAAAGATGTAGTTCTACAGATTCACGGGATTATTTGGTATAATTTTAATACACGAGACAAAATACAATATGCAGTATTTAACCCAATAATGCTTAGTTGCAAGTCATCAATAGTATTTATGTAAATATCTTGGTATTATCTTATCCATAAAACAGAACTATAAAAAAACTCATTTATTATATTACTTGTATAAATTTTTTTTAGTTATTTCTATATATAACTGGAGTCCAAATTAAAAGAAATATTAATTTGGAAAGAAAAATTCTTTGTACCAGTAAAATAATGAATTCAATACTTGTAATTAAATTATGCTCAATTTTTTATATGATTGCTAATACACAGATGCCTTAAAAATGTTTTTTTGAATAATTATGCAATAATTTTTAGTTGAAATTAAAAACTGTTGAAATATAAATTATACAATGCATTAAATCTTCTGTAAATAATCATGCAAGAATATATTGTTGAAACTGAGAAATTCATTTTATTAATGCACAAATTAAATATCAATGATACTTATATTTCTCTAATAAATTTCAGTAAGAAATAAATTCATTATATTGCAATTAGTTTGGTTTTGTATTTTTCTTTTTTTATTGTGAATTTCCATTGATATTTTTCTTTGCTGGCAATTTGGATGTTTCAGGTTATACATTTCTTAAATATGCAGTTCTACGACAAATTAAGTAAAATCTGTTCTCTTGATAAGGAATATATATATATTCTCACTATTTATTTTTATGAAACAATGAAATCAACCTAGATTTTTCAAAGAAAGAAATAAATATTGCAATTATTCACAAGAGGAAGAAGACAGTATTACTTTATTCTCAAACACTGTAAATGTGATTCTGTGAAACTAAACAGCAATCTGAAAGAAATTAACACGAACACATTTCTTTACATTTCATAGTTTTATATATTGCATTGTCAAACCAATAAGAATTTGGCACTTGATATTTGGTTACGTTTTTATTTTCCCAAGTGTTATTGCTTCATTCAAAATCCGGCATTAGTTTGTTACTTAACTGTAGACTTATCAGGATATTATATTCATTCTCCTCAACATGAACAAAACTAACCACTGCATGAGTTAACAAGTAAAATTAATTTTTCCCAAATTGTAATTTATTTGCTCTAATTTTAATTTTTCTTATATTAATTCTTAGAACTTCATTTCAAAAAATTTATATAATGAAACTATAGGATGACCTTAAAATAACTTTGCCTATTTAGAGGCATTTACAATTAAAACTAATAAATGGAATAAAGCCAAATTTCATTAAAGAAAGAAAAAATCATATAGAGACATATTAGTTTTACTGGAATCAAAACATTAGGATCCCAAGGCTCATGTGGAACATTTTCAATATGGCACTCTTCCATTTATACAATATATTGTACTGTTAACTTTTTTGTGTGAATTTATTTTCCCCCTGTGTCTCCCAGTCTATATATGCAATTTAGTTCCATTCTGTTCATTAGTTCCCAGTTGCCTCCAAACAAGGAAATTTACTGTGTCATTCTTGTTTAGGATTGATTGATTCAACAGCTATGTTGCAAAAAGTATATTATTCAATTGAAAAATGGCAGTTTATATATATATTGAAATTATAAACATGCTGAACAGTCGAGCTTTCCATATTTGTATAATATATTAGTTTAATGTCTAACATTTTATTTTAACCAGTGTCATTTCTGTTTAAATTATTAATTGGAAAATGTAGTAATTTTATTTTTTTACAGTAGAGGTTTATTCCTTTCCTATATTCAGAGTGTCAATAACAGGCTACAATGTTACGAATATTCTTAACTTTTAATCAACAAAACCATTATTATTAATCTTTTATTATTTCTTTATATTTTTAAACATACTGAGAAAGCTTCAAGTATGGACATGAAATTCATAATATGACTTAACAGCTAGAAAAACTCTATTAAAAGAACTTATATCCTCCAATATATTAGCAGGAAATTACATTTAAATAATTTTATGAAACTGAATATAATCTTATATGAATTGTCACTAGAAAATTGGATTTAAATAGTTCTATGTTTAAAAAAAATGATAAATAATCTACAATTCTATAAAATACAATTCTTTGCAACTTTAAATCATTAACAGCTGCAGCTTATTTTCAAATAACACTAATTAGGCTAATAAATAACTTCATCAAATAGAAACATCTTAAGTAAATTTACAATTAGGTTATAATTTATAAATGATTAATTTGTCACAAAAAACTTAAATTACCAATAAAACATTAATTGAAATATAGTTTTATATCATGCAAAAAAAAAGGTAATGTTTTTATAGCTCATTTATTGAGATTTATGTGTTAAGTAAAAAAGTAGTTTGTTTTATTTGTATAGATGAAGGGAATAGCTCGTAGTAATAAAAATTTTATTCAAAAATTTTTGAAATTTATAATATATTACACTATATTGGAATATAGTAAGGTAAATCTCAATCAAACATTAATTTTGGATAAATTAAAGTAATCTATCTCAAAATACTTTCAATAAAATCAGAATACATGATCAGAAAACTGATTCTTGAATAAACACTTGCCTTGATATACAACAAAAATTACAATATATACTTATTTACTCAACATGCCATGTCTCTTATACCACTATGATATGAATGCTATTGTTTAGCTTTTGTGTTTTGTTTAGTCAGCTTCATTTAAGTTAGATATAAATTGAAGAATGGATAATTGAAAATAATGAGAGAGGAAGATCTAAATACTTTCCCCAAGTAGTTAATTGCAATATCAAGTTGCTTTTACAGTGAGCACTTAAAAAAAATTTCTAAATTATTATTAAACTTTCTAAACTTGTTGTTGTGTTACTCATTTTTAAAAAATAAACACGACTTAGATCATTAAGTTTTGGTTATATGTCTTCTACTCATAAGATGTGTTATTCAATTATGACTACAGATATGAATTCCTGTTAGTTTAGCACCTTAAATTATTTAGAAATTATAAGTTACAAGAATGTAACATGCATTTGCTTAAAACTACTAAGCTCAAGAGTAATTTAATGACCAAATAAAAAAGCATATATGGAATGGATAATGATTTGTTTTATTTTCATATTAGATACATGGATATAAACAGATAATATAGTGTGGTATCAATATCACATTACCTCTTCATTTACAATGTAATTTATACATTTCTAAAAATTTTATATGATCCATTCATGAAAAGCATCACAAGAACAAATTTGTAAACAGCAAAAACATCAATTACAAAGTTAAGAAATGGCGATTTAAAAATAGACATTAAAGTAAGTTTATGATTAATTATTCACACTCACTAGATAAAAAAAAAACTGTTTTTAAAAAAAGAAGGAAAAAAAACCGATACCCACATTCACGTACAAAAGCAATGACAACGTATTTCCTCATGCTCATCGAAAAACGATTCAAGTGAAACCGGGAAAAGACTAGCGGCTAAAGCACAACACGGTTGTAGATTGGGAACGAGTCCATTGAAAGACGAATTTTTTCGTGGGGACAAGGTTTAAGAGGAAGAGACTAGTTTTTGTTTACAAAACTGCAGGAGTTCGGCAACGGCAACGTCGTGATGTTTCGGAGTTCCGCGATGTGACAAAGTGGTCACGAGCACCTCCACATCATAATTTGGAATATTTACTTTAATTTGTTAGTTTAGGGAAAAGTTAAAATTTAATTGAACTAGTTTGGACGAGCGCAATAAAGCTCTAACGTCATGAAATTTGGTATTTAATTTATAATTATTATGATTTATGATAGAATTAATTGATAACAATAATAAAATATTATTTATGCGATAAACTATAGGGAAATTTAATGGAATTACGTTGCACGATGCCTTAGCTATGGGGACTGTTTTTTAAAAATAATTTTTCTGAAGAAAAAATTTCAAGAAATTTCACGCGTGTAGCTCATCGTAGCTATCTTAGGCCAAAACAAATAATTTTGATAAGTTTAATCCACCAGATTGGTAACAGAATTAACTAATTCTCAGCTTTTTGACTGAGGGAAAATTAATATAAATATTATCTATCGCAGCTCTAGGTCTTTTCCTAGAGCTGGATACTGCAGGATCATATGCAGGTAGATTTAGTAACTTGTTACGAATCTGGGGCAGTTTTTCGAAGAACTTAATTGATGTTCTTCTAATAAATTCCGAAACAGGCTCAATTTTGAGGTCGTTATGTAATACTTTCCTCCTGATATACCAGGGGGCGTCAACAATTCTCATCAGGTGCTTGTTTTGAAAAACTTGCAATTTCTTAATGTTAGTGGCGGAAGTGGCCCCCCAAATTTGGGAGCCATACATTAAAATTGGTCTTAAAATAGCTTTGTAGAGCAGAAGCTTGAGCCTAATCGATAGCTTGCTCCTAGGAGAAATTAAGCTGTTGAGTTTAATACTCGTTCTTGTAGCTTTGGTGAGGGCTGCTTTAATATGACTATTAAAGTTTAATTTTGCGTCTAAAATTAACCCTAAGTATTTATACTCATTTACAAAGGGGACGGGTTGGCCAAAAATTTGGATTGGGGCTAAGTCAGGCATTATCAGTTTATTAGTGAACATGAGGCACGCGCATTTACTTGGGTTGACTTTTATTTTCCAGCCGATGAGCCAGCACTGTAAAATGGTCATGTACTGTTGTATGTTTGATATGACTATGTTTGGATCCCTATGCTGTGTTAGGATGGCGGTATCGTCTGCAAAAATTGCTAAATGACAATTACTAGCTCTAGGTAGATCGTTAACATAAATGTTAAAAAGAGTTGGAGAGAGTAAACTTCCTTGAGCACAACCGCTCAGTATTGGTCTGGGGGAAGACATTACATCATTAACTCGCACCCGAAAATTACGAGAAAGTAGGTACGAACGTAAAATTTTGACAAATTGCGCCGAAAATTCAAGTCGCATGCACTTGAATAAAAGCCCTTCGTACCAAATTTTATCAAAGGCTTTGGTTACGTCCAGAAAAAGTGCACCTGTGGTTTGAGACTTCACAAAGCCACTGTGAATCAATTCTGTAACACGAATTAGCTGGTGATTCGTCGACAGGTTTTTACGAAATCCGAATTGTTCGGAAATTAAAATATTATTGTCGCTGAGAAATTGATTCAGGCGTTTTAGAAGCACAGATTCGTACACTTTGCTCAGGCTACTAAGTAGCGAGATGGGACGGAAATTTTGAGGTAAAGTCAAATCAGAGTTTGGTTTTGGAATAGGGACAACCACAGCTGTTTTCCAGCAATCGGGGAAATAACACAATTCCATTAATTTATTTATAATAAAAGTTAAGTATAAAATAAATCTAGGGGGAAGGTTTTTAATCATGCGATTAGTGATTAAATCCAGACCTGGCGATTTGTTCGGCTTAATGTTCTTCATGAAGTCCATTATCTCACTGGGCCGAACGGGTTCAAGGTTGTTTACATGTGCAGGTGTCAGGAAACTCTCCAGCTGATCTGTGACGAATTTCGTCAGTGGGGGGTTCGCCAGCCACGTGTCTGAGTGCGGGGCGAACTGGTTCTGTAGGCTATCAGCCAAAACTTCCGCCTTTTCAATGGGAGCGAGGGCGAGTTCCCCCGTTTCTCCCCTTGATGGGGGGATCGGGGAGAATGGTTTTCTAAGAAGAGACGAGCGGCGCCAAAGGCCACGTGTATCAATGTTCTCTAATTGCTCTTCTCGCCGGCGCTCGAAGTGACCTAGTTTTAACCCTTTTATCTCATCCTGGGTTCTGCGAAGTTCCGCTCTCACTTGAGGATCGCGAGAGCGCTGCCAAATTCTTCGCAGGAAATTTCGCAGTTTAATTTTGGATTGGATTTCTAAAGGAAGCTTCTCTGGAGGTTTATTAAATTTTGGTTTTGAGGCTTCTGCGAGCGCCTCCGTTAGAATTTTTCCTAGACTTCCAACTGCAAATTCAGCGTCATCATTGCTATTAATTTTGAAGGGGGGAAGGGGTTTTGAATTTAAAATATGCCGAAAGTTCTCCCAGTTGGTGGAGAATTGTGCTGGTGAATTTAGAGAAAAAGTTCCAGTATTAAAAGTCAAAACTACTGGAAGGTGATCTGAATCTAAAGAATTTAGCACTCTAATTTGAGAGTGAAAAGGAATTCGCTTTAATATTGCGAAGTCTAAGACGGAATCATTAGAACTAACTTGATTAATGTGGGTTGGAGAGTGGGGCGCCAAAACATTGATTCCGTCCTGCGTTGCAAGATAATTAAACAATTGTGCTCCATATCTCGTGGTTTTGTGATTATTCCAAGCGATATGCCCTGCGTTCATATCGCCCGCAATGATGACGTTCGGGCCTAAATTTAAAAGTTTTTTCATATCCTCCAGAGGAAATCTGCACGAACTCCCAGATCGTACATATGCTGACACAATTTTGAGAGGGGGGAGATTTCCTAGTTTAACCTCAATAATTGTAGCGTCTATCCTCTCTAAAACGGGAGTGGGGATGACGTGATGTTCAATTATTGATTTCACATAAATGCAAGTACCTCCGTAAATGCGCTGACGATTAAAACTATCTCCGGATCTACTATTTTTGTAAATCCGGTAATTAGCGATTAGGGGTGTGCACTCCGGGGGGAGTAGGGTCTCTTGTACCAATAACATATCAAGATTTTGCTCTGATACAAAGTCTCTCACCTCAGCGATCCTGGGTCGCAGACTATTTGCGTTCCAGGTGCAAACTTTAAGATTATGCAAGTTTATTATGTTGTTACGATTGAACATTAATGTTGGGGGCCGCAACTAAGACTGACGTATTCGCTGAATAAAAAATACGCCATATCAGCACCGTGGGATGCAGCACGAATTGCTGGTAAAGCTTTTTTATAAGCTTGGAGTAGAAGAGGTGCATCACACCAATCTTCTCTCATTAGTAATGCTAATCCTGAAAAGATGTCGGTGAAAATTTTGGTGTTAATTGCATCCACTGGGACCGACTGATTTTGAATAGGGGGTTTAGCAGCTGATGAGATTTTTTCGCTCTCCACTGGGGTCTCTAATGAAGGGAATTCTGACTCTGAATTAGTCAGAATACTGGAAAACGACACATTCTCTTCCACTTTTCTGAAATTTTTAAGAGGTCGTTGCGTCCTGGGTAAATCCCATATGGATTTTTTGGAGGGGTGGGATTTTTGGAAATTAGTAGTGGTGTTGTTTCTACCACTTGGTTTAGGGAATCGGGGGCATTGGCGCCAGTTCGCCGCATGATCTCCTGCACAGTTAGCACATGTTAATTTATCCTCATAAGCTAGTGTACAATCTTTAGCTCTATGAGGTCCTGCACATTTGACGCATTTTATTGGTAGTTTACAAGCTTCAGAGCTGTGGAAGAAGCCCTGACACCGCCAGCATTGAGAAGGCCCCTTCCTTCCTCTGTAACGCTCCACTGAAATTTTCGTTCCAAACATTTCAGTGAGAGTGTACACCGTTTCTGACAGAGGGCCGTTTGCAATTTGTGCATAGAATAACGGCATCGGTGACTTGGTCTGGAATTTTGACAGTTGAGTGATACTGACAACTGTGAACCCTTCCTTTTGAAGTTCCTCTTTAATTTCCTCAATAGGAGTGCAGGAGGGAAGTCCTCGAAGTACAACCTTTATGGGCCTATCAGTTTTGAGCATAAAGGTTTTAAACTCAGCACCCTGAGCTTCGAGGAGATGGGAAAGGCTTCGGTGCTCTTCCTCAGTCTCTACTGTAATTTTGAGAAATTTATTGCTCATAACTGAGCGTATGGAAGGAGCCTGTAATTTTAAGATGTTTAACATAGTCCTAAAATCTGCTCGGGGGGTAACAAAGAAGGGCGGCACTCTTCTTTGTTTTGGCTGTGCAGGAGGCATTTCGGCATCGACCTCGTTGTCTAACACAACCTCTTCGACTCCTTCTGGAACTTTTTTAGTTGGAATTTCTTTAGTTTTGATATCATTATTTATTTTTAAATTTTTCACTTTTCTGATGAGGTGGGCAGCAGGGGCTATAAACCCATCCTCATCAGCCACTCTTTTCCTACTTTCTTTGGCAGGACTGCCTTTTGGCGTAGTTTGTTTTTTAGTAATGCCACTTACGTCAATTTTTCTTTTGGGAGTGGTTTTTACATTATTTTTGCTATTAGTTATAATGACGGTTTTAATTGGAGAGGTTGCGTTAGGGGTTGAGTTTTTAATTTTAACCCTTTCACAAATTAAGTTTAGCTTCCGAATATTTTCGGGCAGTTTGAAAAGGGGGATCCCTAGTTTCAACAATAAATTGTTTAAACAGCCGCTTACCTGGGCTATTTCTTTCTTCATTTGTAGGTGCGTCTGTTCGTCTTTCGCTGTGATCAGCGCCTGGGCCCAATTTCCGAGTGTTTCCTTCATGGAGATGGCTTGCGTCACCTCCAGAGCATGGTCGGCCAGGAATTCATCAGAAATAACAATAGATGACGGCGATGCCGGTCTGGTTGCTGGTAATTCATTTCCTTGTTCGGCTGGACGTATTTCCTTGTTCATATCATCACTGGGAGAGCCCTGATCCCCCTTTCCGCAATGGTCCTGAAAAGGACCAGTCCGGGGGGGTCATTGCTCTGGGTTCAAGTATCTTCTGCGGGGACACCAAAAGCAGCTCCTGCTCCGCCGATGACGGAGCTCGCAACACACACGTCTTCTCCATTTGGAGACCAAATCGAGAATCACTGCAGGAGTTCGCAAATTGTGCAGACTAAGGATACCGACGTGCTCTAATTGGTAGATTTCTTTTTCACAGAATTTTCTGTGCTGTATTTGCTGCAACCAATTTGGTTTATGCGTACTTTTTCGTCTGCTCTTTTTCAAAATGGAGAAAATAAATCTTCCAGAGAAATATAAGTATAAAGTAATTGAGATTGATGAAATTTTGGCTGTTTTCCGTATTTCCGATATTATAAATCAAGAATTATTAAAATAAGACTTGAAAATCAAGCTTTTATAAGCTACCATAAAATATCTATATGCAGATATACTATATTTATTAAGATATTTCGATGACATTAAACGGTATAAAAATCGTTATAATTCTTACTGAATATGCATGTGCAAGAATAGATTTATTTTTTAATTTTATATTAAAATTATTACCATTAGATGACCATCTGCAAATGCATTATATTTATTAAGATATTTTGGATGAAATTAAATGGTATAGAAATCATTTCAATTCACACTGAATATGCATATAAAATATCACAAGAGGAGACATATTGAATCAAGAGAGATTCAAAATAAATGAATTAAAAATCAAACTATTTCTTTTGCTGCTTTTTTTAATTTAAATATGATATTAAAATTTATCTATGTTTATCTGAAAACAAATTATATAATTTTATGGGGGAAAAAAAGAGTTCAACTTTAGATAAAAGTCATATTTAAGGCAATAAAAAATTACTTCACTTATAAATTCATATTCTAAAATATGAAACGTTTATGGTATGTATCAAGAAACAGATAGAAGATAAATGTTGTAAAGTGGTGAGCACCAGCTGCTCCTCGAATATTTCAACTCTGTTATGGATAAAAATCACAATATTTCTGACTTATCTTGCAATGAAGAAACAACATTCCCAGTAGTTTTATTTTCTAAGGATTGCCCAGAGATTTCCGACTTTTCTTTGAGCTCTAAACTTTTAGGAAGTTCTTTTTCAGCAAACTGGAATTTTCAGAAAACAGAATTGAATTCTATTTAGTTATTAACTTAATATTAAGATTTATAAATATATAAATAGTTTATATATCTCTTTTGAATAGTTATTGCTTGCATTTTTTAACGCATATTTTAGGAATGGATTAAAGAATATGAACAAAAATCAAACAGTTAGGCGTGTTCAGAAAACACACAAATCAATTGGGTGCCTTAATGTTTATAAATGTGACTTAATAAGCCAGCACAATGCGCAACAAGTAATAACTATTATTTCGTATTTTATTACTTCAAATGCATTACATGTGTGATTTTAGACACTTTTTATTTTATTATTTAGATAATTACAAGGTTAGATTTAAAGTTTATTTGCATGTGGCAAGAGACATATTTGTATCTGTCTAGCTACAGATATATTTAATTGCAGCAAATTTCATTATAAGTATTGTATTATTCATGTTTTTTAAATTGTTTTAGTGTTACAAATCCTTAAAAGTTTTAGAGCTTCCATACTCTGTACTATATATTGATATATATTTTTAACCAAAGTCTGATCTAAAGTTCATTTTGTTTGAGGTATGAATGATATTTGGTACCTCCCTTGTTAAACAGCACTTAGCAAATGGTGCATAGTTTATATGCATTTTCCTCGTATGGAAATATTTTTTCTTTTTATTCTATTTTCAATCTTCTGATCAGATCGACGAACAAAAGAAAACCTAGTTTTTTTTTTTTTTTATGTGTATGTGCTGTTATTTGTGATCTTCACATTGCACATTTCATTAATATTAGCACATTTTATGTTAAGAAAACATTTTTAAAATTTCAGATCTGGACCTGAATTGAATTTAAAAGTTGTATCTGCTAGGCCATTTGCAGCCAATGAAGAATTAAGAATTAGAATAAAATAGTGATTTATTTATAATTTTAATAAATTTATGATCTTTAAACACATTTGAAATATTGTTAAAATACAAAAAAAAAATAAAGACTTTAGATTGGTTTATTATTAGTTGAAATTTTTAAAACACTACTTCATACTTTATAAATAATATTTATTTTCTTCTACTGAAATTCATCTACACTTAATGCTCTTATTATTATTAATTATATGAAAACTATTTTTACAGTTACTAAAATGTAAGAAAGAAAGTAAAAATACTTGATGCTTTGCAGTTCTTAAAATTACTATTCAAAGGTAATTTTTAATTATTTAAATTTGATTTATAATAATAACAATTAATATATATAATAATGTATATATAATAATATATAATCAAATATATGAAACATTGATGGTATTTATTGAGAAACAGATTGCAGATACTTGATGTACAATGGTAAGCACTGGCTTTTAAACTCTGTTATATATATATATATAAAAAAAAATCATATTTCTGCTGTGTCTTACAATGCAGGAACAACATTTCCATAGTTTGGCTTTTAAGAATTGCCCAGGGATAAGGATTGCCCTTAAATTTCTATCTTTTTTTCTTTTTTAAGTTTCAAACTTTTATGTAGTACCTTTGCAGCAAATTTCAATAGTTTCATAATCCAGTCTTATCTAATATTACATATCTTAAGTGTAAAATGAAATTCCTAACTAAAAAGAAATTCTGAATTATTTTAATAGCTTACAAATATAGATTAAATTCATAAGCATAAAATAAAAATAAACATAAAACATTTCAGATTTGTCATGTAATTATATAATCTGTACATAAAAAATATTTTTATTTTTGTAACTTTTAACTAATGGTTATCCTATTCTATAGACATTGTGATCTAAGCTTCTAATATAAAACTTCATCAATAATTAACTAATGAATTCATTTTTATGATTAAACCTATGCTCCATAAAAATAAAATTGAATTTATTATATATTTTTATCATGAGTTATCAAAAGATTGAGATAAGAAATTTTTATTTAGTGTGATTGTTGGATTTATTTGTCACTTAGTTACTTATAGAACTAATTTTTAAAAAAATCAGATTACATTTTTCTTAATATGTGTTAATGCCTAATATCTCCTTCATTTAATTAATTATTTTTCAATATCAATAATTATTTCTTATATTTTCAACAATAAGTTTTTATCTCTAATATTATTATGAATTATATTTTGAAAAACTTAAATTTGCTTTGCTTTTATTTTTGGAATTGAATATATCCATGTTAAAATATTCTAATTATTTTGTTTACAGCTACTTTTCGCTACCAAAACACAAAGAACCACTTCCAGAAGTTGTAGAGTTTCCTGCCTTATGCAAGCTTCTGTATTCACATAATCATTTGCTTGATAGTGCTGCTTTTAAAAAGTTCAAACCATTATCAGAGCTAACGTGAAAGCATCTGATAGAGTTGTTTAAATTAGGGTATACCGCAGTTTCTGCAAAACAGATGTTGCAAATGGAATTAGAGCTTCATATTAATGAAAATTATGAAGAAGAATGTGTGGACAGTTCTAAGCTACCCTCATTATCAGTCATAAATAACTTGCTGAATAATGAATTTACAAAAATCTATGGGTTACGAAAAGAGTGATATCATCAGAGAAATTGAAAAATATTTTTTTCTTACAATCAACAGCCATTCTGTAAAGCTGCTTTTTCAAAAGAAAAGAACAGTTTGGCAATTGTTGTAGTGACTCTGATAATGGATTTTCTTAGTTCAAGATAGATAATGGTTGATGTATCTGGCCACATGGTCAGATTAAATCGTCGTGTTTACTTTTTTATGTCTCCAGGTGTAGCTGGAGGAGTACATATTGGGTGCATCACCACAAAAGAATGATAACTCATAACAAAATGTAGATAACATTGAAGACAATTTAAGTATACATATTGATGAAAAAAAAAGAAAAGCAAGTTTGTGAAAAAAAAAATGCAATAGTTACAACTCTTCAAATCACTGAATACTTAAATATTAGGAAAAACCGAATGATTCAACATTTAAAAGAACTGCAGTCAACAATATTAGAATGGAACACATTACATCCTCTTCCAGACGTGAAAGAAATAAATCAAAGCCATAAAAGCAAGTTTTCAGGTAGCCACTGCTTCGACTAGTAGTTCTCATACAGAAAAGGAAATGTTAAAAGTATCCAAAGCTCCACCAAACAAACATATTAGCAAACAAAGAAAATTTATAGTAAAGAAGAAAACCTCAAAACAAAATCATCAATAACAATTTTTTTAAACTAATTATTGTATTTAAGTTAAATGTTATTTTAAATTATATTAAAAATATTAGTCCTTGAGAGACTTTAATAGAAATTTTGGAAAATGTATATTTCTGTATAAATGTGTGTATTTTTTTTATTTACATATAAATAAAGTATTTCGATTTTTTTTATTTGAAATTTTTATAAATTTACAAGGACTGCCTAGTTAGTAATTTAATTTAATTTTTCTTTATTTCATTTAAAGGAGTGAAAATAATAATAAAAAAAAACATGTTGACATAGATTTAAGTAATTGAATGAAAACAAGAGAATAGATATTTCAATAAACAATACAAAAAGTCTTGAGTTTCATTACAGTAACAAAAAATGTGATACTTATGAATTAATAGAGAAAGATTGGCGATAATACGATTTTTTTGTATAAACAGCACATACAAATGCTTGTTTTCTTCTCGTAATTTATAGGTTGATGCACTTTGGCGTACCATTTGGAGATTTTTGGGCCTTCCTTCGTTAATTACTATCAAAATATACTTAAAAGAGGAAGTATTAATTCCTTAAAACATGAAAAATCAATGAATAATATAATTCTTGTATGAAAACCCATATGATATTTTTAAAAAATAACATCTTAATAGCAGTTTTTAATGATGGAAAATTTTTTAAAAAGCGATTGAGTGAAAGGGTCCGAGTCCTAGTCCATCAACAATATATATAAATATATACTTCTTCAAAGGTAAGGGGGAAGAAATCTTCGTAAATTACTCGTAACCTCAAAAGAACTTTAATCCACAATTAGTATATCTGTAAATAACATTTAAATCGCAGAAAGAGCGCCTTTAAATGATATTTAATCAGTAGCTAATGTGCCTGCAATTTATATTTTCATTCAATTATAGTAAGTTATTAGTAATATAAAATTTAATTCACTAAAATTTTAATTAGTTTTTTATTTTAAAATTGTGTTGGAAACTATCACTAAAGTATTATGATGCAGATAAAAATGAGCTGGTAGAGCAATTTATAATTTTGAGTAGCGTTTATTTGATAAAGTGATTGAAAATACCCTGTTTCGTTTTCGGATGCAGTATTTCTATAAAAAATTACATAACTTGAATTCTATTATTCATAAAAAAAATTAAGAAAACACAGATGTGGAGATCCAAATAAATAGGCTTTAAAACAAAACCCAATCTGCCTTTTCAATGCAGTAAAATTCCTTCAACCCTCGATTATGCTTTATCGCTTATCCAACAACACAGCTGCGTATGATAACCGGTCTTACCTACGAATAAAATAGATTCGCCCATCCAATCCACAACCGTATTGGGCTTTAGCCGCTAGTAACGAACCACAATCTAGAAATCGACTCTCTCTATGTCAACCTTTTTGAGTCCAATCTCCAATCATAGGCTTCGTTTTTCCACCGATGTGGTTTGTTGCTTACTGTATTGGTTAGAAAATTACGTGTTTATTTACATTATAGAGGGAAGTCAGAGAGCCGGATTTGTATTATTACATTTTTTATCCAGATAAGTTTGAAATGAGACGAAAATGTTTTTTCCCTCATACTTTTAATCTTGTAACAAGCATTTTAAAAGTTATTTCCATGCTGTCTATGGCATTTTTAGAAATTTTAGCGAAGATAAACAGTAGTAAGGTCAGAATATGTATTGAAAGCTATTGTATTCCTGGCTTTCAAGAAGGTTTTAAGAAAACAATTACAGTTATTATTTAAGTAATATTTAATACTGTGTAGTAATTTAAAATTTTTCCATTAAATTTGTGCCTTTCTTAAAGAGTTTTTTAATTTATGAATTTTTTTTACAAACAGTTCACTCTTTTTAATTCTGTTAACCTCCTTTTGACAAACACATTGTTTTATGCACATTTGTTATTTTATCTGAATTAATATTCATATAATTCTTAGTATTTAATTTAGATATAATTAGCTAATAATTTTAATTAGTGCTAATAAACAGAATTATTGAATTTTTTAAGAGTTCACAGAATTATATTTTAAAGATTTTTAATTTTAAAATTCTTAAAACAGGAAAAGAAATTCAACATACAAAAAGAGAAAATAATTGCTGTAATTTCTAAATATTCATAATTTTCTTGAAATATGTATTGGACAATAGAATATAGAAATAGTAATTCTTGTTTCATACCAATCTTTAAAAGAATTAACTAAAATTTATAGAAACATCCTGCACTGTTTATTACTTTTAAAATTTACTTTTTATTACTTTTGAAGTGTGCTTCATGATACTGTTAGTGTGTAGATATAATATTATTAAAATAGATTTTTTAAATAGAGGATCTTTTTTCATGAAATTCAGTTGACAATACATTCAGATATTGAACGTTTAGCTTTTTTCTCGAAATTTTTTAAAAAAGTTGAAAATTTTTAAAAATTTGATATTAGAAATGATGATTGAATATTATATTTCTTTTTAGTATTTTTATATGGTTATATTTTATTATTATGAATGTTATTGAAATATGTTGGTTATATTAAATATAGCACCTTTATAAACTGTCTTGCTAAATAATCACTTGAACAAATATCAAAAAAGAAATTGCATACTATACATAAAAGAAAATTACTGCATTTAGCGATATTTGAAAATAACATCACAGTATTTATGATTTGTGTAGAATAGTACTTGTGATATTAAATCAGAATAGAAATAAATTTTCCACTTTCTTTTTGTTTCTTATATTAATTTCTTTAAGTAGATTAAGAAAATTAATGTATAAGATTAATTTTTTAACACTTCAAATGAAGAGTTTGTACTATAATAATTCTTAGTATTTTAGACAGGTTTCCTATTCATTCTTTTATTGACTAATTCTCTGTTTAATTTTAAAATATTATAGAATTCATTTCAAGTCATTTCTTATTTGTGATTAAATTGGCTAATGATCTATGTTGCCTTGAAACAAATATTTCATATTGAATAGAACGTCTATACTTATATTCATTTTATAAATAATAAATATGTGTATGTGCAAAAAGATTTGTATTATAAGTTATACTTATGAATTAAAGTGGCCTTTTCAAATATCCAGATAAAGTTCTGGCAAATTTTAAACAAATTATTTCAAGTGAATTACTGATAAAAATTCTTCACCGTTTTACATTGGTATTGTTTTAAATGAAATCATTGGTCCTTCAAATAGAAATAAAGTTCATCCTTTAGTCAATGGCTTATGTATTAAAATAATTTTTAATAAAATTATAAATATAACTTTTCCTTATATAAAAGATGAGATTGTGATTTCAATAATATTGTCATTTCTCAAAAGATTTGGTGATATTCCTTAAATAGTATTATAAAACTATTGTCTATTAATAATATAGTTATATTAAATAAATTGCAAGTTGTTCAGTGTTATTTTTAAGTGTTTCTGTAACTAACTGAAATGAATAAAAAATATTGTATTACAAAGGAATTTAAATAAACATTTCATTCATTAGTTATTTTCAAACATGACTCCATTGATTGAAATTTGATTAAAAAAAAATTACACTTCTTAAATTATTGTACACCTTAAAAAGTTGCCTCCACCCCACCCACTCCCACGAAGTAGATTTAAGTTTTCATTTTGCAAGGAATTTCTCACACTGATATTGTTTCACTGAAATTCCTTTTTCATGTTTGATAATAATTATAAATCTCAAGATCATCTAAACAATATGCATGTTAAAAATTAACTTTTTCCATCATATATTTTAATAATAATTTTTAAAAAGAATTTGTGTCCTTTTTATTGAATAAAAACATTTGTAGACATTTGAAAAGGAAAAAGAGAAAGGAATGGTATTTGAAACCATCATAATGTGCATTAATTTTATTTTATGTATTATTTTATTTGATTTAATTTTAACCAGTGAATTTTAAAATGCATAAAGCATTATTTTGTAATAGTGAGTTTTTAAATGTAAGGAAATTTTATGTAGGCATTTTTTAGAAAAATATAAAAATTAATATAAATTAGCAATTTGCAGAGAAGTGTAAATAATGAAAAAAGGCATGCCTAATGATTTAGTGGATTAAGGCACTTTTTCTTTCTTTAGAAATACCATACAACAGAATTTATAAAAAATAAAAATAGATAAATAAAAAACAAGCTTCGATGAAATAATAAGATTAGATAAATTTTATTTCTACTAACTGGAATTAAGGGTAAGTAAAAAGTAAAAGTGCTATAAATTAAATATTTTGTGAAACTGTCTTAATGAGTTCCTTTAACTAAATAATTTTACATTACTAAACATTTACAACATGAAATTTACACATATCATTCTGAGGTCCATTTCTTGTTAACTGTGTATTTCTGCTATTTATTTTTCTGTATTAATTATTTCTTAAAACAATTGGTAAAGAATCATAACTATTTTCAATATATTCAGTTTGCATCTTAGGCAGTTGGTTGTCTATGTTTTCATTTATATATGCTTACTTTATATGTTCTCTATGTACACAATTCTTCTCTGACATTTATTTAAACAAAATCTGGAAGATGAAAAGCATACCTTTGTGACAGAATTTGAATTTGGTTTTGAAACAGTTGTAGAATAATTCAAAGCCCAAAATGGCAAAAATAAGTATTAAAAGAAAGAAAAGATTAGAAAAGCTTATTATTCTAGATTCATTTAATAAAAATACAAATACATATATATATCAAAGAAATAGACCACAATTTTTTTTTCTAAATTTTGCTCATTTATTTATGCATTTTTTTATTATTCCTCACTCTAAATTAATGAATTTAGAAAGAAGTATGAGAGAAAAAAAAACTCCTGTGATGCAAGTGTAAATAAACCAGAATAACTTACTAATATTGTTTCCAAAGGACCCTCAAACTTCTTATAGTCGATCCTACCTATTACCACAATCTTAATTTGCAGTTTGATCAAAGAAAATAAGCTGATGCTTCCATTTTTATGGTTATTATTTTTTAACAATAGCCCTTATACACATCTATATAACTCTCAACAATGATAGCTGGAATATATTAGGACCTTCCTTTCATGGCAATGTCATGAAAAAGTAATAAAATATTTAAAAAAAAACAGTTTATCAACACTTTTTTGAAATACTAGTCAAAAGCAATCAACATTTTCTTTTCTTTTGCTTGTTCAAATTAATGAATCTTGTGAATGAATCAAATGAATGAAATCCACACCTTTTGAATCATATAAACAATCAGTGAAAATATAATTATTTTCAGTTTTCCAAATCATGCAAATATTATCATCTAAATATTAGAATGACTCATTTTCACAATAAAGTAATAATAAAGTTGAATTATAAAGAAATGAAATATACTAACCATCAGTGTAGACTAATTTTATAACATTTCGATTTTTTTTCTTTAAATATGATTAATATTAATTATTTTTATCTAATATGTATAGAGATAGAGAAATAATACTTTTGTGACCAATTGGTTCGCTAAAATTAATGATTGCTAGAAATTTCGATAAGATATTTTATATAATATGTCCATGTATACCTTAGCCAAATGATATACCAATATTATTATGTAGTATACCATACATGCCAAATATTTCTATTTTGATCATTAACAATGGAAAAAAAACTGCGATAAAATATTAATAACAATAATGAAAATGATTTAAGAACAACAAAGTATTATTGAAAAGATAATTTTAAGGAATTGTATTATGATATAAAAATTCTTTTTGTGCTGTAGTATTTTCGCAAATTATGAGAAAAACGCGAAAATGTTGTTTAAATTAAAATTTCTAAGGATGAGAAAACGCTCCTCTTTAAAATACTTGTCCAAGTTAAGTAGCTCTAGGTGAAATGGTCTGGCCTATAGAGTAACAACACATCACATTCCTATTTGTGATTATATATAAATAGAGAGAGAGATTAATAGATACAGGTTTATTTGATGGATAAAATGAGTTGCTTTCTCTTCCATACCAGACCCAGGAGGTGGAAATCTCTGGTTCGCTTTTTTTCTGATGAATTGTCAAAATCAAATTTGAAAATTCATCACAGAGGTGTCTCCAATTAGAAATCTAATCAGGCCTAGTCCCCATCATTTGCACAGATATGCAAATGTTATCACATAAACATAGATTCAAATTATGTTAGCACTCAAAGTTTTCTGTAATAGTTACAAAGATGAGTTCTCTGAAGTTAGTTCTCTGAATCAAAATTTTCATCGATTTGTAAATTATGGTATTTTTGATATGCAAAAAAACAAATGAAGACTCCGCAGTTGTTGCTATCTTTTTGAATCATATGACGTGGAGTATTCAATTTCCAGTGCTCCTTTGTGTTCAGTAGCTATTTAATTAATGCACTCCATTCACGAATTAATATACAGAATCTTCATTTACATTTGGACTTAATGGATCATATAATTCAAGTATTTTTTCTTTTGTATTAGCTATTAAAAGAATTCAATGATTATTTAAATTTGCCGGAATTAATAAAAAGTTCCATTTTCTGTATATCCTAAATCACTGGAAAGTTCAAGATATCTTTTTTATGGAAGAGTAAAGTTGAATGAATTGAGTCTATTGCTTTACACGATTCTGAATCTTTAGTTAATTTGAAAAAAATAAATAAAAAGGGCATCAATGATTCCATCATATAACCATCCTATCTTAAAAGATGGAGAGAGAGATTGCAAATATTTTTTTCGTCTGTTGTTACACTTAAGGCAAGCGATTTCAGCATATAAATGGAAATGTTCACATCATTCATTTTAATAATTGTTTCACATGGGTTCTTCGTAATTTTGTTTAGTTTAAAAAAAAACATTATTAGTTTTTTTGCTTGAAGTATCACCCGTTTTATTATTATTGAAACATCACCCGTTAAAGTGTTAGAGTAAGTATCACTATCTTCTTCCAAAATTGGTTGATTCTTACTACTAATTGGAAAATTTTTTACAGAATTAGATATTTCATTTTCAGTTTTATTTCCCCTACTGCCTTCATTCGATATTCGTTTTTTTCTTATCGCTAATGATCAAATCATTGGGTATTTTTCCTTTTTTTTAGAAGTTTCAGCTAGATGTTTTTTTTTTTTTTTTTTTTTTTTTTTGCTTTTTGTAAACTTTTGTTTATTTCGCTTTTGAGAAGTTCTGTAAAATTTCATCTGGGTCGTCATTTCCTTATTCGATGGCACTGAATATGAGGCATTGGGGAGCATTTCTTGAGGCTGCTTTTTATTTTTGCGGCTCCACGGCATACTTCTACTAAAAATTTCAATGTAGATATAACAATTTTAAGCATTAGTTCTTAAACATCTGGATTTTCTATTAATTTGGTTAATTCAGAACAAAGATTTTGACATTGAATAATTTGTCTTTCTGTAGATTTTATATTTATTACTTTTGCAGAAATGGCCATATTATCTTCATTGATATTTCTTTCTTCTATTGAAAAGACATTTGATTTTAAAATAGATTTATTTTTTAAAAAAGGTAGAATGAATTTTGTGGATATGTTTGCACAAATTATCATCTGGGCAAGAACATTTATAAAGATGGCCACATAATAAGTCGCATGCCATATTCGTACATTTCTCCAAACAATGCTCTGGTATTGGGCAATTTTCATGAATTTTTATCACTTTATATTCTTTGTTTTTATCTTCATTTCCTGAATACTTCTTATTCCAAGTATTTTCTGAATCTTGATAAACGTCTTCTGTATTAATTCTGATTCCTTTTTTGTGATTTACTTCAATCCTTGTGGACGACTGAGTTTTGAATGGAAAATCCATATATAATTTGTAAGCATGTGTCAGATGTCTATCTTTCTCCATTTGCATTAATGTGTTAACTAAATTATCTATTCGCCTATTAAATTTTCTTTTGAAATAAACTGTTCCAAGCAATAAATGAATTAAATGACAAATAAAACGCTCATGATCTTGAATTATAGTTGATAACTTTTTCCAACTGTTATAGATACCTATAAATCGTGTAGAATTTTCACTTTCTCTAGAAAATAATGTATAGCAAAAAACAAAATACCGAGTCTTGTGTTTTCGAATAAATCAACCAGTTGCGAAGCTGTATTTCATCATTTGGCACTTTTTTAAAAAGTAGTAATTAAAAGGAAATGATCTGCCTTCAGCATTCTTAGCAAAAACTCTTTTGTGATTGTACCGGTCTATTTTTAACACAAAACATTTTAAATTGATCAATTATAATGCTTGTTCACAAACCTGAATCACTTATATGCACTTGATCAGATTTGTTATTGACATTGTCGTTTTTTATGATTCAATCATATTTGTATAAACATAAGGTTCTTCAAAGAGTTTCACCGTTTCTACACTTTCATTCCAAAATTGTGTAGTTCGTGCGGAGTGTTTTTTGCCAGTTGGAGTTTGAATTGTAATTTCTGAAGTTGAAGCAATTTCATAACCAGTATTACTTCGTAGACGAGAAAACAGATATACTCATGATTTTTTGAAATTTTGCACAAAAGAAGAAAAGCTAATTTTATTTTTGGAAACTGAGTCTTGACACCCAGAAGGATACTTCCTTAGCATGGACATGACTAGATCTAACAGTATAAAACATTTTATAATATGAATTTTCAAAGTAATATATGCGATATAACTTAGTAGGTGAGGTAAATGACCGTACTTTATAATATGTTGCACACTTGCACTAAACTGCCATATATCTGTAAACTTCGTACATTTCAAAACCCATCGATTGTTCCAGTTTAATTTCTACCTCTTCTTTCCATCCCGCTATTACCGCTCATAACATTATTTTAGCTCTTGATCATGTTGGTCCCCGGTACATAGCAACCCCCAGATGACCTGCCCCGGACGCAACGCTCACTAAACTTCAGATAAGAAACAAAATAGAACAATTTTCCTAAAAATTCTAAATGTATCCGTATATACAAATTTAGCAAGATCTTCATTATTTTGTTAAACAGACTACAAAATAATAATGTCGTTGCTTTCATTTCGCCCATTCGTCACAGTTTAAATATTAGAAGTTTTTATTTTAGAAGAAGGGGCGCTTTGAGAATTTTAAGAAGGATGATTCCGGGCGCCTGCTTTCTTTGGAGGGGAGATCAATGTGAAAAGCGGCTACAGCATCGTAGGAGGTCTGTTATCTCAGCTACAGCATCCCTGTACTTCCTACAACTTCCCTGTACCTTAAGGCGGAAGGGGTCGGGGAGGCACTCAATAGGTTTGCGTAATTATTGTGTTTCCAAAGGGTTTTGGTGTCTATATTCCTGTATTATTAGCTCAAAATAGGGAAGATTTTATGCTTATTTACTAAAAGAAATGTTTCCACTGCTTTCTTAACGATTAATGATATGTAAGAATACCGACACGTTCTTTATTTTTCCGATAAATGCCAGACACCCTTTTCAGGATTTGTAAGGATATAATAGCAAACTATTGGATTATTACTGCGGCAAATTACAAAGCAGTTTTCTCATGAAATTTATTGTGAATCTTGTTATTGCGGAAGGAAGTCATCATCTTATTCTGTAAAAGGGCTATCCGAAGTTTTGATGCTCAGTAGAAACTACCGGTTTCAAATAACATAGTAAGACCCAAAAAACTTCAAACTGCCGCTGTTTATATATAGTGAGAGAGCGAGACCAATTAGTAATAAATACCAAGTTAAAAGGGGGAAAAAATTAGAATCAAACTTAAACCAAATAAATACAATTTTTAGTTTTTTTGTTTGTTTGATTCCGAAATAATTTTTTAGTTTCGTTTCCGAAATAATTTAAATTTAGATTTAATTTCATAATGCTTATATTTTTGATTATATATATATATATAATGAATACATATAAGAAAAAAAATTCTAAATTCATTATTCAAGTGCTATTCTGAAAATTTTTATTTAGTCGTGAATTGTTACTTTATATTTTACATATTTTGAATCTATTTTTGAAGTTATCGAAGTAATTTTTACATTATGAACAAAAGAAAACATGAAATCACTAAAGAAGATATTAAAGCAATTTTGCTTGCTTCTAATGAAAGTAATGATAATTTGTCAAGAGAAATTGATGATTGACCAAAACAAAGATACATTAGCTTATCTTCCATGTATCTCAATAAAGAATATGAATTCAAACTATCGAGAATTATTTTGGAAAAAATTGGATTACGCTGGATTGGAATAAATTATTGGAAATATAATATGAAACTTTAGCCCAAAACCTTATCTTAATAATATTATAGAAAACCTCAGATTACCTTTTCAGAAATTCAATATGCAAAAATCAAAAAGCATAACAATTTATACTAAAAAAGTAATGCTTATGACGAACTAAAGTAAATTTTTAGGTTGAAAGCTTGCAAAATGTATTTTCAAAATATATTTCGATTCCGAATTTTATTTAGTACACTTTTGTATTTCAGCATTAAATGACGATTTAAAAATTTTTATATTTCGTCTATCGAATTGTTTTGATAGAAATAAAATTGTGAAAACATAATATATGACATAATCTCTTGGTTTGACAAAATTTTAAAAGTTATAAAATAAGATTAAGTAGATTAGTAAATCTACTTATTCTTCTAGTAGATTATTAATCTACTTAATGATTAAGTAGATTAGTAAAAATAAGTTGCAAGTTAAAGATATTTTTTGAATATATATTTGTCTCAAATTCCTTTAATGATTTAGTTCAAATAAGAATGAATAACTTTTTAGAAATATAATGTGTAAACTTCTTTAAAAATTTAATTAAAATTCTACGAAAAAAATATCTTAGCATTGCTTCAGAAAATTCCAAATCGTGTTTTATAATGAAAAATTCAACTCTAAAAAAATCAATAAACATAATGTTTATATTGAAGATGTAACACTGAAGATAATTAGAGTAAAATTTTAAGCCGAATGTCGTAAGAAATATTATTTTCGAAATGAATAAAATGTTTCAAAAAGTGTTGTTTGTTATTGGTTGATAGTAGGTTCCGTTATTTCAGTATGAAATGAAGATTTAAAACATTATCATCTCTATTATTGAAACGCATTTGATAAATAACAAAATTCTTATATGGTAATATATGATCTGTTATTTAAATTTGGCAAAGTAATTTTTATTAATAATTTAAAAGCTTAGTGAAAATTAGATGAAAAATAATGTTTTTAAAATAGGTATTAATGTCAGTTTTCATTTCAAAGCATTAAAACCAAACAAAAACGTTTGAAAGCATCATATGAAACTTTTCTTTAAAAATTTATTCACTAAGTTATAATGTAATGTAAAATTTAAATTTTTTTGTAATGAAAGAAAAAAAAAAATTGCTCCAAAAAATCAATGAGCGAAATGCTTCATGCTAAAAAATTTAAATACGCATGAATAAAAAAAAAACTCTTAGGCTGAAAGAAAATGCAAGCTCGTTGTTGAAAAACCGCAAGGCAATTCATTGATCAAAGTAGATTTATTTTTTCGAATGACGGGTTTATTCTATATAAAATCAGTCTAATTATGTACAATTGAATATTCGAAATACGAAAATTACTGTACAAAAGTAGCCCAATGAATAAGTGTAACTTTCGAATATACTCTCTAATAAAGGCATTACCTCCATCCCCTAATAAAATCAAGGGCAATACCGTCAACGCCACAAATGCACAGATTTTTATTTTTAGACAATGGCATATGAGTTTTGTGCTTTACAGTATGGTGAAGAAAACCAAATATCTATTGCGAATGCCCTTTTTTTCAACCAATTGAAATCAAAATTTAACGCAGAATGCATTTTTAATATCACGATCATATGTTAAATTTCATTTACCTCTGTCGTTGTGTTTTTATATTATCGCGTACGGACCAACTAACATTCAACTCTTTGATGGATTTAATTCAAAATTCGATAAGTATCTAATTTAAATGTTACATTTTTATACCGATTTTATTCTATTGCTGCTATTTTATTCTATACCGATTTGTATAGCTATTTGCTGTCTATCATATTCGTTTGTATTCGAATAGCCAAATAGACAGACTTCACATCAATGGATTTGATAGAAATCATCAAATTTGTTGAAATAACATATTATAAATATGTTATTAACGTCTTTAGCAAGACAAATTTCAATTTGTCTTGCTAAAGACGCTTTTGAGTTATTGTATTCACAGACTTATGAACAGACATAGTTCCCAAACTGTGCTTTATGGACTCAGGAAATTAATTAAAACTAAGATATTGAGATTAGTTAAAATCTCGAATTGGATTTTGGACGATTACAATACTTTCTCTTTGCATACTTCGTTTTACTAGTAAGTAAAAATAGTCTTGACTTTATAAATCACCCAATTCTTTTATGAATTATAATAAATTTTGTTATAAACAGATAACTATTATGGGAATTTTTTATATCCTTTCTGAACTTCGAACTGAAATAAACAATATCAGCTTTCAAGAACTCGAATGGCATATTCTATAATCTAGCATATCTTCTGATAAAGAAATATTAATTTGAAATAACAAACACAATTAAATTCAATTTTAGAAGGAGGTACAAAAGTGCATAATAAGTCGCAATAAATTTATACCTTTGATATAATACTAAAAAAAAATCTGAAAATAAAATTTAACAAACATAGAAACAGATATCGAAAGACATAAAAATATCAAAATGTCACTTTTCTGATTTTAAACTGCGAAAATTTGTCTATATTTTTTTGATAATATCAGTTTGAATAAATAACGGAGACAACTGAATCATACTATTCCACAAACAGTTCTCAACTATTTTAAAGAGAAAGAAAAAAAAACAAAAAAAAACACGGTCTCTTTCAACTTGCATTACAGATTCGGTATGGATCTCCGTTAGATTTCAATCCGGAAGAAAACTAAATAAAAAAATGAAAGAATCTTTACTTAAATATTCAATCACCATTTATAACCTATTGAATATAGAATGTTTCTATTAATTTAGAAAAAAAATATTAATATTATTCTTATCAATTTAAGTGATCTGACATTTTTAAGATGGAGGTACTCACCTTCTGCAATGACATTTTCGATGGAAAGGTGGGTGGGGGGGGGAATCCCCTCATTATTGGCATCTTGGATTCAAGCAGAAAAGAAGAATCACACTATAGCATCAGAATTCGACGTTTGAGTAAATATTATTCAAAATTAATCCTTTTCATTAAATAAACAAAAGGCTGATAGATCTTAAAAGAAACTAACCGCCTTCGGTGACTAACCACCTTTCATATTAAAAGTAATAATTTAGTCCTTCAACTACAGAAACAGATAATCAGCTGAGAAAGACGAAATTTTAGTCATGATTTTACCCTGTGGTACCTAATCCGTAGAAAATAAAAGATAAGAAAATTAATAAAGAAAGTAACAGGAAAGTCATATTGAAAGGCAGAGGAATTAATTGGAGTAGATGACCATAAAATTGAGTTAGGATTTCAGGATTACTTTTATACTATATAAAGTAGGATAATCATTTAAGTTCTTCTACATGGAAAGCAAAGGGGGAAATGTGTATCAGTAAGCAGTATTTATATTTTTATCTTTCAAAAGCTATACCTTCTCATTGTAAATTCTATTTAATAATAAAAATTTAAAAAAAACAGTAGTACAGATTTTTCGAGTCCCAATTTCCAAAATGCATTAAAAATAGTTTCATATTACAATACATATTTAATAACTTTAAAAAGTTGAATTAAATGAATTTCTTATGGTAGGCATTTCAATTGTGTGTGTCTCATAATTTCTGCTAAGTTAAATATTAAAGCAAAATATTGATTAGTAATTTTACAAAATCATATTAATTTTATTATTAATAATTATTTAAAATAATTAATATTCATTAACTAATAAATATGATTAATTATTTCATATTCAAATTCGTTTTCTTAGTACTCAATGTTAAAATGCATTTATAATCATCTCAGAATTAAGGCATTTATTCTATTTTTTGAAAATATCAATTTATATATGAAATAAAAATACATTTAAAATCCATATAATACAAATTAAATAATCTCAGTTTAAAAACAGAAAAATTTAAAAAAAAGTTAAAAGATTCGTAGGTGTAGCTCAAAATATTTACATAATGACATTTTTTGAATTAAAGAATGAAATAATAGCATTTGAATTTTCTATTGTAAATATATCTAAACTGAATATACACATAAAAGCATTAATAATTATGCTATTATTTAAAATTTTTTAAAAGAGTTATTTGGGAAGGGGGATCACAGATCTTAATATAATATGAAAATCAATATTACACTAAGATACCTGTGCATAATTTATTGCCATATCCATTCAAGAAGATCTATCACAGCTGTGAAGCATGAAAATAACTGCTATCACAGATGAACAGATCATCTAGTTTGCCATGGCTGCCAGCTGGATTTTCTTCCTTAGCAAATCTTCTACTTTCTTATCCAATACTTTCAAGTTGAATATTATCAAATATCAATACTGCAAAATTGTATCAATTTTTGAACATGAGATATTTAGAAAACAGAGATGTAATCACTGAAAAAACAGACAAAATTATATTATAGAAACCAAATGAAAAATAAATAAGTGGCTCAAAATCTAGTATTGTAGCTTAAAATCTAAAGACAGAAGATGACTTTTTTATAAAATCATTGTCAATCGGATAACTATTATATATTATATTTTGTTGAATTAGAAGGAAATTTGCATAATAAATAAATTTGTTATGAATGATTGGAGGTAAACAAGACTAAATATTGATCTTTAGATTGAATAATATTATATATAAATAAAGCTACAGGGCAATGAAAAGTACATAAATGCTGTTAAAGTAAATGCAAACATAACATCACAACTTAACAATAAAAGAAAATTTTTTTATTAAAATTAATATAAAATGACATGATTACAATGCATTATACTCAATGAAGCAAGAGGAAATAATGCATCTTAAAAATTGTCATAAATAAAACAGCTAAAAATAAAATGAAAAACTAAATTATAAATATTGCTTTTTATTCTCACAATGCTATGCAAAAATAAAATTAGAATTCATTGAAAAGTAAGACATAATTATTGTTAAAATTAATCTAAAAACAGAAGAGATTCATATAAAATTTGAGTCAGAGCTATTTTAAAGACTCAAAGATAACTCAATTAGAAAATTGAGTTATTATCAATAACTCAATCAATAACTCAATTAGAAAATTGAGTTATTGATTTGACTGATTCTAAAATCTCTTTTTTGAATTTGTGTAAAATAAGTAGGAATGAACTAGATAATGCATACTGTGAGTTTCTTTGAACCCGTATGATATAATAATCATTATAGAAAATTTTGCAAGAATAGATTGGCTATTGAAAATCATACTAACCATGTAAAACTATACACAAAAAATAACTGTAAAATTACATATAAATCTGAATCTTATTTACCAAATATATGTGATAAATATGTTAAAATAGTCACTGACATACATTTATTGTCAATTTTTCTTCCTGAGAATCATTTCAAATTTTAATATTAAAATTTTCAAGATCTGTATTTAAATTTTTATTATAAGACAAATAACTATATATGTTATAAACAGCCTTTAAATAACTTTTATATTTATTATTCATAAAAAATAAAAGATGCCTTTTTAAAAAAAATAAATCCAAAATAATGTTATGATGAAATAAAATATAAGTATAGTGTAGAACTGCATAATACATAAAAAATATTAATTTATTTACAAATTATTGAATAAACTACATATATAAATTAAGTAATTAGAAATTAACTGCATGCTGTTGATGAATAGAGTCAAGATTTAATTATGAAAGAATTTACGAGCAATGATCCTTGGCAATTAATTGTTAGCATGTGGTTAATATACAACTGAAAACTAAAGTTTTCTTCAAACATATCATTTTTGTATTTTATTTATTATTGAAATTCAAAATTATTTAATAAATGAAAGAAAATTATATATAGAATCATTTGAGCATCATTGCAAAATATTTAGAGAATATCTTTTCAGAATGAGATATAAAAAATTTCCTGACAACTGAGGACACTAGCTCCAATAATTCTCTAACATTATCTAAATATAGGGGAGAAAATACATGTTCAGATTATTCAGTTGATTTTAAAATGTAAAATGCACAATAAAAAATTAACTTGCATATAAAAAGATTTTTCTATATCATTTTGCTTATACTTCATAAGAAAGAATCATACAAAAAGTTGATTAGTTTTTCATTGCTTCTTGCATTATTGTTTCACTCAAACAAAATTTCTACCTTTCTTTTAATTCAGTCTACCTATTTTGTGTTCAGTATGTATAAAATTGTTTTGTTAATTTAGCAAAGTACAAACACAGTTAATTGCTCCTAATGAAATTAACCATAAAAGTAAATTCAATAGAATAAAGAATTTAAAGCAAAAGAAAGTGAATGATATTTATACACAGTTAAAGAGTATTAGTTATTAAAAGAAAACACATGGTGATTGATGAAAATAGTAAGCATGGAAGGTGGAATATTATAAAACAATATTTTTTGAAGGCTCCGAAAGTTAATTCAGCCTTGATTAGAAAGATTCATGTGAGTCCATAATTAGTTAACAAAAAGATAAAGATATGTAATAAATTTTCACTTCTGAATAAAAAAGCATATAACAATTTCTTGCTACATATTTACTATCACGAATTTGCTATCATGAGTAAACAAGAAAATAAAACGTATGCAATAAGTTTTCGCCCTAAATAAACATAACAAGGAAGAATTTTTTTTTTTTTTTCCATACTCATCTATTATCCTGAATGTATAAACATTGTTCACAAAGCATATTATATGCCATTATTAAAACTCAGTAGAAAGGAATTTAAAAAGAAACCAGAATATTCTTATATGATAACCAGAATACATTATACTCAGAGCAAAGCTTAACATGTGGATCTTGAAGTGTAATGTAAACATAAGCAATAAATGGAGAGGCATCGGCAAGCTCATGTCAAATTTCCAATCACAGCACAGTTCACATCCGCCTGATGCTTTTATAAGATGCGCTCTGATTGTACTCATTTAGGTTGACATGGCCTGGTCGATTTCTAGAAAGTGTCTATTTCGTGGATTGGATGGGCGAATCTATTTTATTCGTAGCTAAGTCCGGTTATCATACGCAACCGTGTTGCTGCTTTCTTCCGCAGCTATGTTGTTGGATAAGCGTTAAAGCATAATCGAGGGTTGAAGGAATCTTACTGCATTGAAAAGGCAGATTGGTTTCTTTTTAAAGATTGAGTTTTTTATTGTTTTGTTTTTAAAGCCTATTTATTTGGATCACCACATCTGTGTTTTCTTAATTTTTTTTAAATTAATAATAGAATTCAAGTTATGTAACTTTTTATAGAAATACTGCATCCGAAAACGAAACAGGATATTTTCAATCACTTTATCAAATAAACGCTACTCAAAATTATAAATTAGTTTACAATTTCTCTACCAGCTCATTTTTACCTGTATCAGAATACTTTAGTGAATGTTTCCAACACAATTTTAAAATAAAAAATTAATTAAAATTTAAGTAGTGAATTAAATTTTATATTACTAATAACTTACTACAATTGAATGAAAATATATATTGCAGATACATTACCTACTGATTGAATACCATTTAAAGGCGCTCTTTCTGCGATTTAAATGTTGTTTACAGATATACTAATTGTGGATTAAAGTTCTTTTGAGGTTAAGAGTAATTTACGAAGATTTTTTCCCCCTTACCTTTGAAGAAGTATATATTTATATATATTGTTGATGGACTAGGACTCAAACCATTTCACTCAATCGCTTTTTAAAAAATTTTATTCCATAATTAAAAACTGCCATTAAGATGTTATTTTTTAAAAATATCATATGGGTTTTCATACAAGAATTATATTATTCATTGATTTTTCATGTTTTAAGGAATTACTCAATACTTTCCCCTTTTAAGTATATTTTGATAGTAATTAACGAAGGAAGGGCCAAAAATCTCCAAATGTAACACCAAAGTGCATCAACCTATGAGCGATAAATTACGAGAAGAAAACAAGCATTTGTATGTGCTGTTGATACAAAAAAATCGTATTATCGCCAATCTTTCTCAGTTAATTCATAAGTATCACATTTTTTGTTACTGTAATGAAACTCAATGCTTTTTGCATTGTTTATTCAAATATCTATTCTCTTGTTTTCATTCAATTACTTAAATCTATGTCAACATGTTTTTTTTATTATTTTGCACTCCTTTAAATGACAAGACACTCCGGAGTTGAGTTGTAGAATTTCGCTCGCGTACGCGACAGATTCAACTGAACCGGGAAAAGTGTTGAGCTACAACTCAACATTTAAAAGACGCTTATCCCTGGTGCCCCTCTCACTCAAACATATCTACCCGTGAAAAGTGCGGTTTATGATGGATTCGCCCATCCCATAGGGATACACGTTGCGATTGAGACGCTAGTGCCGCAGAGGCGCTCTACGAGAACAGTCCATTATAACCGTAGGTGGGGTCATAGTGCACGCGAGACTGCACGCACGGCATAGTCAGAACGGAGGATCGAAAAGTGCAGTTGTTAGAAACATCATATCATAAGCGTGCCATAAAATTTTAATTGGTTTGAGGGGGATACGGATTAAACTTGCTGTAGTGCAGTCTTATAAAAGATTTTGTTACACTTAAAAAGCAAAACTTAAAAAAAAAAAGCCCAAAGATTCGGGTAGGGGAAATTCTTATAACTATAAAAGATTTTTTACTACTTGAAAAAAGAATAAGATTTGAGAGAAGTGAAAATTAATATTTTTTTATATCTAGAGAGAAGAGAACAGTGGATCAATATTTTATGCATAGGATCAATCAGACTGTACAATTTACAGAGCTGAGAATCAGGTTGAAAATTTTTTTTACGAATACATACTTATTTTCATTGAAATGAAGTTAAATTCAAACGAGGTAAATTTAAAGTAGAGGCATAGACTTAATGAAATATAAAAATATATATGGCCCATGAAATAATTTTAGATATGGAGAGGGAAAGCGAAAGAGATTAAGATAAAAAAAAGGCATACCCAGAGCTTGCGTTATTAAATAATGACTGCTCGATATTCCCATATCCAGTAATTATTTATGGAAGGGGGATAATCTCATCCTTCCCCCAATACTACATCTCTGCAAATGAATGTAGTGCATGTTATTTATTTTGCCAATAAATGGAATGTGGGAATGAATTTATATCAAACGCAGTACATACAACTGAATTTTGCTTTTTCATTTAGTAGTGATAAATTGGGGTGATTAATATTTATTGGAATTATATCAAGTGACCTTTAATGTTTTATGGAAAATATGAGCTTAACACCTTACACAATTAGGACATCGTATATCATAGCATTACTTGTATTTATAAGATGCATATTATTGGATATCACTCATAAATCCGTGAATGTATCAAGTGGGTGTTTTCACTTTTTAAATAAAAAAAATAAATATCTAAGGTTAATCAAATTAGTATTTGTTGAAACTATTTTTATTCTATTTTCAAGTTTAAAAGATTCTATATGATATAAGTGCTTTAAATGAATATTATATTAGTGATAATATTTATTTTATCCTTATATTATATTCTTATTTTATATCTAACACATATTATCATACGTGTATTAATTATTTATCTTTATAATCTAATGAAAAGTGAGCGATAAAATGTGAACTATAGAGATGAAATGTTTTCATTGTATTTTAAAAACATTTGACTTAAGGAGGAATATATTTTTCAATTCATTTTGATACTACAAACATCATTCAAAATGCACATCCCTCTCCCTTTTAGGTATCTGCCTGGTTTCGGGGGCACATTTTTAAAAAATCCTTTTATTATCAATTTTAGTAGATTTTATTGATGATTATGAATCAAAACAATGAATAAAATTAGAAAATTTTGAAAATAATTTAATTAATTAAATTGATGTATTTTAGGTAAAATTTGATGAAATTAGAGCAAAACGCAAAACACTCTACACTAAATTCAAATTCTCTAATTTAAATTATTTTTCTGCATAACATAGTTATTGTACTTACAAAGGCAATGAATTAAAAGCTAAGAAAAATATACAAATGAAAAAAAGTTATGGGCCTTTGAGCATTTTTATGGTAAAAATTCTGTAAAAATCATAGGTACTACTGGCAATAAAGTGCTAAAAATAAAAAATTATTAACATCAGACATAAATGCTAAGTTCATTGCCTTCATAACACTTATGGTAATATATATACAAAATTTCAAGAAGATATATCCATAAGTTTTTGTAAAACTATGTTTGTGTAGTAAAATTTAGACAAAAAAACACATTCTTTAAAAAATGCATTTAAAGTTTTTATTAGTATACATCGAAAATAATATTTCATTTTAAACACTTAAAATTCATTACTTTTCTAGCAAATGACTTCCTTATTCTCTCTTTTATTATTATTTTTTCTTTCTAATAGCCCATTTTATTTTTCTGGACAATTTCTTAACAGGCAAAGAAATCTTTTTGAATCAACAATTCGCTCGTTGTCGAAGCTACTGTATTGTGTTAGCATGTAAAAACAATCATGGAATAACAACACAGCTATATTAGTCCCTAAACGCAAAGTTTTCAACTCAACAAACGTATTTTTGTGAATAATTGTCCATAATAGATTGTTCAGACTTTCATTACCATTTTGTGTTTTCCCATGAAGGCATTTTTTCAGAAGATTTTGGTCACATAATTAAATATAAGCAAGCTTAATAATATTTTTTGGAGAGTCCTATACTTGAGTGTTTATATTTCTGGCTTCTGAAAGTGAACGTTGGTATTTACACCAAGAATCCTTTCTTTTTGGGTGTTGTCCATGCATTGGATTTTTTTTTACTGGAACAAACATGAGCAAATGCAGCAAGTGTTGCACTTTGAATCTGCAATAAATTACCAACATTGGATGTTATTGCAACGGCATAATAGTTTTGTAATTTATTTATGACATTGTCGTTAAGCTTTCCTTCACCCCCAAGGCCTTTAATAGATTTTTTAAAAGCTCTCAATTGATGAACCATTCGCTTTTGAACATGCCCTACATATGCACATTTCACAACAGAACCTTTAGTGAATTTTAATTAATGAATATTAATGATATTAAAGCGCAAAAAACTGACTTCTGGTTATTTCCGTCCTACTTCCGGTTTCGTGTTCGTTAATGTTGATTTAAAGAAACAGCTACATCTTCTGATATAATAGTCGTAGAGACAAAACAAACACAAATTTTAAAACGTAAATAATTGGTCTTTCAAAGGAAACAATAAAAAAATATTGTGATATTTAGTCAAAAACTGACTTGGCAATCCAGACAGATACCTTTATTTAAAAATTGTATTGTAATAAAAACAGAAAAATATCTATCTATCTATCTATATATATATATATATATATATATATATTATATATATATATACTTGTTAGAGAAGGGATTCTCTCCAATTTTCTTATTATTTTGTTGTTATAATATTTTGATAAATACAAGTCGGTATTTATGAAAAAAAAAATTATCTTCTAAATTAAATCGTTTGTAGAGATGAGTTGTTGGCATTTCCCTTGAGTTACTGCTCTTATTTGCAAATTCATTAATTGTAGCTTTCCACCAAATATTATTCAACTTATTAATTCCTACTTAAATAACAGAACATTCCATGTCAAGTTAACAATACACTCTCAGATAAGCATATCATCCAATCAGAAGCTACAGATGAAGCTTTAAATGTTCCAGTATTACATCATATTTTCTCAAACAATTCCTCTAAATTAACCTGGCCATCTTTTCAGGTGACACTGTAATATTATCGTTCTATAAAAAATGAAAACTTGCATTTATTAAATAAAATAAACATTTACATCAGTTCTGTGAATTGCCCCAGATTTGGAAAATCAAAATTAATGTAGTCAAATCCATTGCAATAATATTCGAGTAAATGTATCCAACCACTTATGAAGATTTTAACATTAAAATTCAAGACAATAATATCCTTTGAATTCAATAAATTTAAGTGTCTTGGCTCCATTCTTGAAAACAAACTCAGACGGCTTCCACCTATTAAACTTCAAAAACAAATTTAATATAGCAAAGACTTGCTTTTCCATTAATTGCAAGAAATAGTAAAGTTTCAACTGATAAACTTTACTATTTCTTAACTTTCATCTATAATTCTTATCTCAACCCCGTCTGTTGGCGCCAATAAGTCAGCATAACGTTCCGCCTACTAATTTTGTAGCGCCACCAAGTGGTGAAATCATATAGCCTTTTGAGTGTATGTGTGAATTCCAGAGAGAGGGTGTGTTGGGAGTGTTGAGAATAAAAGAATGGAGATACAGTCCAAGAGTTTGCGTTTCATTTATATGTGATTGAGTTTTCTAAAAACTGAGCTATCGAGGGGCAAAACACCATTACTTATGCTTTGCCAGTCACTTTTGTATTGTGCTTAATCCTGTATCAGTAAATTCGCTCTACTTCAAAATTTTACTATTACACAAATAATTGATGCTTCTGTCTGCTTTAGAAACGACAAAATTTGTAATGAATTAAACCATTCGCCTCTTATTAAATTCATGCACAGGATCTCGCAATAAATTTTCACAATAGCATTTATATTCATAATATTGAAATACTCATGAATTTGGCGCAGCACAATTCTGATAGCCCTTCTAATAGGAAAAGGTCCAGAGCTGTATTTTCTGTTCGGTTCGAATAACCATCCTTCTACTAAGCAATTTTGTCGTTGCTTCCTATCCAAAAAGTAAAGCATTCAATACTCAAAGACAACATTTTTCAGAAAAATCACAATTTTTCGTTTAAAAATTCCAAATTTATTTCTAAAAGTGTAAACAAAACAATTTTAGTTATTATTTGTTTAAATTTAGCATTTGTAAGGTCCCATTTTAAGTCTTAGTGCTAAAAATCATAGAGAAGCCTTTGCACAAGACAATTTATTATTATTATTATTCTACATTCTTTTGCAAAAAGAGAAAAGAAAGAAAATTCTTATAAACTTAATTCAACTTGACTTTCATTGGTACTAATTTTAACTTTTTTGGTACAGATTTAATTGAAGAAAATTCTGTATATGGATTGTAATCTTAAATAAAGGAAATAATGTAAAAGAACAAGATTTCCAGTCAATGTGCATGACCAGTCTGACTCATCATGTTCCAGTTAAGCATCCTGCATGTACAACAAATCTGTCTTAAAATTATTCTATAAATAATTATTGAGCACATAATAGTATATTTGCAGTTTCGAATTACTAACCATTACAGGGTGCGGCAAAAAACTCGAATAAGGTTAATACATATAGAATAGATGTTAACTAATTTCTTTTTAATTTGTGTTCATTTCTTTTTCTATGTCTCTTCAATTATAAGATATTTTTAAATATATCTCTTAGTTTACGGCTTTTTTACACTGTCAAGGAAAGGATTTGCAATTTCAAAATTGTTTAAGCAAGGAAAACGACATTGCGAAATCGTTCGTATGCTTAATGTGCATCGGCAAACAGTGTTTAATGCAATCTGTCGTTTCAAAGAGTTTGGAAATGATTCTTCAAGTACAGGAAGTGGATAAAAATGTATGGTGAACACTTTCAATAACCGTAAGGCAATCAAAGAGCGAGTTCAACGAAATCCGAGGGTTTCCAATTAGAAAGATCCCTCGTGATATGAGAATAAGTGAATGATCAGTCAGCGGTGGGAGAGATTCCTTTTCAGTAATGAGAAGCTCTTTACCGTCCAACAAACTAGAAACCTCTGGGAATTTGTGGATGAGGATGTTAAAATAAGAAAAAGTGTACCAGCGGGACTTCCGGAAGCTTTTGTACGTTGCAAAACGCGGCCACTTTGAAACTAATTAAATTTCTTTGTTAGTAAAAGTCTACTCTTATTATTATTTGTTATATTTTGTTGATTTGTTTATTTTAAATAAAGTTATATTAAAAATTGTTTGTTGGAGACATTCTGCCACCCTGTATTAAAAACCAAATTCACTATAAAGAAAAAAGCTTTCTTTTCTTTAGTTCTAGCTTATTTTAGCTCATCTTCTTCAAAACTGTTTCCAACTATGTTGCTCATTTGAAAGATTACGATATTCAAATTCTGCTTGTCCGTTTATTTTTACATTTTCTAGAATGCTAATGCTGATGGAATTACAAAATCTGAAAACATGATTGGATCGTGGTATTCAACCCAGAGCACAAACTTTTAAAACTCTTCATTATCATACCATATTCATGAGTCTCTTTAAAAATAGATTTAGTCCGAAATTCATTTCCCATTGTAGGAATTAGGCAGAACTTCATTACTAAAAAATTTACCGATTAAAAATTTTAATTTAACCAAGATTTTTCAGAAATTAAATTTAAACCCATTGTTCACCCATCATAATAATAATTATTTAATTCAGCCCTACTCATGTCCACAAACTTTGATGATTTTCATTTTATCACAGAGAAATCACTGTTATTATTTATACTTGCACAATCAATATAGAGAATCTTGTTTGATCTATATTTAGTGTGAAAGGTGGTGAAATTAATTTATTGTTGAATCTGAGTCAAAGTTTCATTTTACGATATTTTAATAATTCTCCCACTAGGAGCAGAATCGGCCTTCTCTATAAAGGGGCGTGGGTGCATTAAGACATTTGGGGCTTAATTTTTTGGGAAGTAAAAAAAAAAAAAAAATACAAACATGAACATATATTATTAATGCTTGTTTATTTAATACGTGATTTTGTTTTTGCTAATACATCAACTACCTCGAAAAAGTTAAAATTTTTTGCAATTTCTTTTTCTATACTTAATATAGCAAGTGCATTTAAGCGTTCTGAATACATGCTTGACCGAAGATAATTCATTATTACTTTTAATTTGCTGAAAGAGCGCTCAGCACTTGCTATTGTAACTGGCAAAGTAAAGAAAAGTTTTAACACAGTTAATACGTTTAGAAATAACTCATTATAATTATTATTTAGTAAGTATTGCAATATTTCTTGTGCGTTATTTGCAACGCTTTCAATCAAAATCAAATCCCATAGCAAACAAATTTCCTGGATTAGGTTTCCATCTACATCTTTGTTATAAAACTTTACCAAGTTTTTGGAACATTTCTCTAATTCATGTTTTTATAATTTTTTTATATTAGTGATTAATGTGAAATCAGAAATAATATTTGATATACTTTTAAATCTATTTTATATTTTTACAATAACAGTATCAATTACAGTGTTAAAAAATAACACCAAAATTCCTCAACCTGTTTTTTTTTTTTTAACTTCGTCTTCTTCTAATTCGGAATATAATCTTTTCCTTTTTCGAATTCGTTTTGCAGGAAAATGTTACGAAATGTTCAAATTACGTGCTAGCACTTTTGCTTCCTCTAAAAATGTGTTATATTTTGTTCTTAAATTTTAGATTTCAGTTTTAATTTTATTGACAAAATTGAAAGCCGAGTCAAAAACAAATGTTTTTGCTTGAAAAAGTTTATTGATAGTGTTTATTTTGGACAATATTGCAAACCATACTATTAAACATAAATTAAATGGTATTTCTTGTATTGCATCCAATAAACATTTAGCTTCGGCTACCGCTGTATTATCGTTCATTACATCAATATACACAGCTTTAACCGAATCTATTTTGGCTTCCCAATAAGTGTCACATATTGGTTTAAGAGTGATGTCTAAATGCTTTTGTAGAATTTCTCATTTTTTGTAGATGAAGAAAATAAATAATATAAGCGTTGAAATATCTCCAAAAATTTTTTTAATAATATACTATACTGCTAGAAGCGGCATCACAAATTAATAAGTGGGAAGGCAAGATACATAATTGCTTGCGGGTTTAGGGAAAGAATTCTAAACTGTACACCTTTATATCTCCCTTTCATATTGCAACAGCTGTTGTATGCTTGTCCTCTACAATTCATAATATCTAAATCAAGTTCGCTTCATCTTTCCAATAGAGTTTCTGCTAGTCCTTCTCCAGTTACTTCAATAAACCTCATAAATGACTCATTTATAGTTAACCTTTCCTCTTCAAAATTTACATACCTAAAAATGATTGAAGTTTGTTCCTTATGGGAATATCAGGAGTACAATCCATTTGGATACTATAGTACATGACTGCTTTTTATATTGTGTTTAGTTTTGTTAAGGACTTCCTTTCCTAACGCAGAAATAATATGTTCTTGTGATCTATGCACTAAAGGATGCACAATTCTACTTTTAGAATTTATTATTTTGTTTGTACGATCCATTAGCACAGGATCGCATTCACTTAATAATTCGATTAAACTTTAAAAATTTTCATTATTAGGCGTACCTATTATTTCGTGGGTTCTTCGAAGTTGAAGATAATTATACGTTAAAACTAGAATCACATCTACAATTCTTTGAAATAGTAATTTGCCATTTCCTTACTTAAATTAACTTGATTTGTTTTATCAATAGTGGAACATAAATTTAGACGTTTTAGTAATTCTTTCTAAGCAATAAACGAATTAAATTGACAACTAAAACGCTCATGATCTTGGATTACAGTTGACAGCTTTCTCCAATTATTATAGTCACATATAAACAGTACAGTTTGTCATTTCCTCTTCTTTTGGAAAACCGTATACAACAAAATAAAATATTGAGTCTTACGTTTTTGAATAAATTAACCTGCTGCGAAGTTGGATTTTACCATTTGGAATTTTTTTAAAAAGAAGTACGTAGTGGAAAATGATCCACCTTCAGCATTTTTAGCAAAAACTCCTTTGTGTTGTACAGATCCGATTTTAACAGAAAACATTCTAAATTTATCCGTCATAATATTTGGTCATAAACCAGGATTATTTATATATATCTTGACCATACTTGTTATTGTCATTATTTTCTGATTCGGTCATATTTGTATAAACACACGGCTTTTCAACACATTTTACTGTTTCAACATTTTCATCGCAAGATTGTGTACTTTGAGGGGAACTTTCTTCCCCATTTGTAGTTTGAATTGTAACTTCTGAACTCGATCAATTTCTTAGCCCGAATTATTTCGTAGCCAAGAAAACAGATCTACTTGTGACTTCTTGAAGTTTAGCTTTTCTTCTTTTTTCTTTTCTGATAATTTTCTTTTTTGACATCCAGAGGGATATTTCCTTGGCATGGACATGGCTATATCTAACAGAATTAATCAGTTTATAGAATGAATGTCAAATGATTATTAAATTACTATATGTTATACTATACGCTATTACCTAGTAGGTAAGATCACAAGTAGATCTGTTTTCTTGGTTACGAAATAATTCTGGTGAAGAAATTGCTTCGACTTCAGAAGTTACAATTCAAACTTCATATGGGGAAGAAAGTTTCGCTCAAAATACACAATCCTGCAATGAAAATGTTGAAACAGTGAAATTTGTTGAAAAGCCGCGTGTTTATACAAATTTGGATATAAAATAGGATCAGATTGTAAACCTACTTACCTTATATTATTAATATTTTGCACGCTTGCGCAAGACTATAATACATACTGTAAACTTCGTATATTTCCAAATCCATCGACTGCTCCATTTAAACTTCTTCCTTAATTCATTTCATTCTGGTCGTGGCCGGTAAAAAGGTAATGCAGCGTGAATTGTTAGGCATTGATCGTTTAATTTATATTCGTTTTACTTTTTGTTTGAACAACTTAATTATAAACAACCATACACAGACGCACGCATAAAAAAAATATTACATTAGAATGTGGAAAAAAGTAAATAGCTGATGATTTACAAGTCCATTTGAACCCAGCCTGAGCCCCGACTTCTGGCCGCCGCTTTCTACCAAGAAGCCGCACCTCTCGGTTTTAATATTTCTGAAGGGGATTTCCTTATTTATAAATAAACTTTCCCCCCTTTTTATAAGTATCAGTGCGATCATTGCCTAATAACGGTGTCAGTCAACGTTCAGCCAGCCACGTGGACACAAACTTGCATCTTTCAGTACATGTAAACGCTATTATTGTTCAGAACAATATTTTAATTCTTAATCACGGTGGGGCCAAGGTGCATAGCACCCGCCGCACCCCCTCCCCGGATGGCCGTCCCTGACTAGGAGCAGAAAAGAAATGTATTCTTTGTCTTTATTATATCGAACACTTTTAAAGACTGATAAAGGCTAAATTAAGAAACAAAATTAATAAACAAAACTTTACGCATTATGAAAAGATCCATGAATGCAGCAATACAGAAATATTGAAATTATTACTATAAAATTTCATTAACCTGTTTTCATGGTTATGCAAATATCTATAGCTATCAATTCAAAAAGATTATAAATAAAATAAAATATTATTATTATTATTATTATCTTTATAGTTACATGATGGAAACGTGCACCAACATGCTATTTTGATTATAGTCTTAATACCGAAAAATTTAGAAGACATTTATAAATATAGCAAATGGGAAATATTTTGAGACTTGGAAGCTTTCGTTTGCAAAATTTTAAATAATATAGTTGAAACGCGCAACATTTCAAGCCAATTTAAGATTATTATTTTTGTCTTATTAAGAATTTGTTCTGTTCTGGTTACCGAACTAATGACTAATTTTTCAAAAATAACCGTTTTAACAGACTCGCTGGATTAATTTATTCGAAAGAGAAAGAATTAATGCATATAAAATACTTGCTTAATGAATAAACATATCACAGATTTATTCCAAAATTTCAATCTTTATTGTAATGACCGTGTAGAAAAAGAGTAAAATCCTATTACTTCAGGCAATCAAAATTATTATAATAGACAAGAAATTATCTTGAAATAAATATAAAACTGCTTCTAAATCAAACTCAAACTACATTTCTATTTCTTATTATTAATTTCACGTATAAATAGAATATATGCCCTTTTTTATTATATCATGAACATTTATTAATAATTTATATTTGCTGAATTTTCCAGCAAATAATTTTTTTTTAAATAAGGACTACAAAGCTTAAAATAAAAAGAATATTTCACATTTCTTTCAAAGCAGGTTTAGTTTTAGCTGTACAAATTGCAATATATGTCAAAGTTTCTCAATTGCTTCGAATGAAACAAGTCTTTTCTTATCCCTGTCTTGAACCTTGATAACAGTTGGAGATATATGACCAAATTGAATTGAAGGGATAAAGACATTTCCGTTTCTCTCTGACAAAAATTTATGAGGGGCAGCCTTCCCTTTTCTGTGGGTCAGTTTATTTTACCCGATGGTATGACTTTTCTGTACTGATCATAAAACAGTCGATCAATACTCTTTTGAAAACCGGTTCTGTTACTGCTAAAAATTACTTCTAGAAGAGGTGATACTAATTGTCTTTGATACTCTGCTCGCTTTCCATACTAAAAGTAAAAATTTAGCCATTTGAATTACCTTTGATCACCTGCATTTTATCAAGAGAAGCGAAATAATATTTAAAGCATTCTTGTACAATAAATATGGAGCGAATTGACTCATATTAGCTATGCATGCAAAGAGATAAAATTAATTGGCGAATAATACTGACATAATCTATCTGGTTGTTAACGCTGACTGCTGCTTTAGTTTTATTTTACTATAACTCTCAAAATGTGGTGGGAGGGAGGACAGATGATCATTGTTGATTTATCTAGAAATCAAGAGCTTTCTGTGAAATAGAAATTGGCGAGATTTACCTTGTGGTTGAGGTTGGGTGACTGGCCATGTTCTTTTTCTCCTTATTATTTTAGCCATGGATTGTTAATTAAATGGCATCTTTTTTAAAAATCATATATATGTCTCAAACTCCCGGAATATCACGGCTTTCGAAATTACTTTGCAATCTGAATTTTTTTTTTCACTCCGTATTTACAGAGTTCCAAAATTAGATAACTTCTTTAGAGATACTGTTCAATGAACGGCGAACTAAAGAAGTAGAATGTTTTTATTTAAGAAAAAATTTCTTTTACTTCATTGATTATGAAAATGTAACAAAAAAAATCATAAATCATTTTTAAAACTAGCCAAATAGCTAATTTAATTCACAATTCATTTATTTTTAGTAATATAAGAGTATATTTATGTTCATTTCGACTCAATTCACACAATGAAATTTCATAAAAGTATAAACATTACAGTCAGGTTCAATCATAAAATTTCTTATATTGGATGTAACATCTAAGCTAATTTTTAAAATTGTTTTTCTGCTGAAGCTCAATCAAAATGCTCCACATATGTGTCATGAACATAATCTTTATTTTCAATATATCCGTTTGCATAACTTCTACGGAAGTATATCTATAAAATTTCCACAAATGTATATTTTAATTAAGGCCATCTTCAAAATGTTCAATCATGTATTTTCTAAGAATGCTTGTCCTTAAAATGCCCGTTTCGCACATCGATAAGAAATGCAACAATGCGTATTTTAGAAGTCTCCCTTAATTAGACTTCAATTCCAGTTGACGTTCAATTGAATTAGCTAACAGAATAATTAAAAAGACTTTTAAATGTCAAAAAGGAACTGGGAGCAAATAGTGTATTTTTCACATTTTATTTCAGACACAGCAAGCGCATTTACACAGGAAAGCGCACAAAAGGCAAAGCAACACAACTAGACATTCACAACTAGGGTTTGCAATACCGGTACTTTGAGCCATTTGTACAATTCTGTAATATCGGTACTTACAAGTTTAAATACCGTTTTTTCGGTATTTACTAGAAATTGTTTAATTGTCTCCATTATATATTCAGAGATCGCCAACATAGCAAAATAGTATACGTTTTTTTTTATGTCTCAATAATGGGCGAAATTAATTAGACTGTAAATACAAAGTTGCATCGTACAATCAAGAGAAGTGATAAAATAATGTTCGACAATGGATTTTAAAGACTTCGCGCTTTTGCGCATGCGTTAGGATGGGTTCATATCGACAAAATAGGGCTGAGAGGAAAGATGAAAGGAGGAGACGTTTACATTTAACAATGAAGTTTCGCGGTTTTATGAGACGTAAAAATTACAGATAGTTAGTAATACAGAATGTCTTACAGTATTTACATAATGATAATGCTTTTAAAAATGAAAATGAAAAAGAAGAAAAGAGACGAACCAATTCAAATCTGATCAAATTTATAGTAAATTTTCTTTACATTTTTTACCCACAAACATATCCACATTCAGAAGAATTCGGTACAGTTATCGAAGATTATGATGACACTAATGTCGATACTAAAAAAAAATTTAAAAAACCGAAATACAATACAGAAATCAGCTATATCCAAAACCATCCGAAGAGAAATCGTTTTACTCGAAGATAAGGGATTTAGAGGTAAATATTTGGAAAAAGTATATCGCGGATTGCTAACAGTACCACCAACTAGCCTAGATGCCGAAAAAGCGTTTTCGACAGCTAGAAATTTTTGCAGAAAATTACGTTCCAGGTTTAATGACAGTATAATTGATGCATTATGTGTTTTAGATCACATTTCAAAAATTTGTAATAGTACCACAGACTGAACAGTGACATTTACACTTTTTTGTCATTTCAATAAAATAAATGTTCCTTTACTTTTTTGTGATTCTTTATATACTGTTATAATTTATAAGTTACAAATTATTTTTTGTGATATTTACACTGTCTAATAAAACAAAGAAACACCTTGTTTTCTTTCTTTTTCTAAAATTTCTACTACCGGTATTAAAACCGGTATCCCGGTTTTAAGATCTAAAAAATACCGCATACCGGTATTGAACTTTTGGTCCGATATTGCAATCCCTAATCACAACGTACACAACAAGACTACCTGATTATAAACAAACCCAGAGGGGAACACAGCGCCCTCGGGCGGAAAACCTTGGACTTCAAGGGGTGAAAATAAAGTTTTAACACACTCTCCCTCCGTATGACCAAGGGGTTCATTCAAATTAAATATTTAAAAAGCCTTCCACATTGCAACATTTCTTATTTTCTCACATATCTAATTTTAACATAAATTAAAATTTCTGTAAATTCACATTATTTAAATCAATATTTATGTTGCAATGTTATGAAAATTTCAATTTAACTAAATATTCAAATGTTTAAATATTTTTAACATTTTACATTTAACACATCAGGCATAAATGCAACATTTATTTAAGACAGAATATCAGTGACACAAATTCAATATTTCATAACAATAGTTTACATACTCACCAACTTATCAAAATAAAATTAAATACAAGTTTAGGATAAATATCTTCACATTTGCTTTTAAATTCCAAATCTCAATATATGCTCCTAAAAAACATAATGACATTAATAATACTATCTTAATACTATAAAAATTTTTCGAAGGGCAAGTTTCACAGATCTAATGAATCTTTCATAGAAATCACCCCACCATGCAGCGTTCTCAACGATAAAGCGCCACTGGGTTTTGTGGGAGGTATAAAAGTCTTTCACCATTGGATGACTGATGACACTCCCCAAATGTTTTAGTTCTAATTCAGTTCTTTTGAAAGTTTGAGCATTATCTGACCAAATCTCAGAACACAGCCCTCGACGAGTGATGAACAGTCTAAGTGCAAGGAGAAAAGTTTTAGTTGTCAGATTGTTAACCAGTTCTAAGTAGATAGCTCGGGTCACACTGCACGCAAACAAAAGGATGTAGTTTTTGTTGTCACAGTTCTTAGTGTAGAGGGGTCCTCCGAAATTTATTCCAACTATAGAAAATGGAGTTAACTGCTCCATTCGTGCAACTGGCAGAGGTGTAGTAACTTGAACACTTGGGTGAAGAGTTGAATCTTTTACATAAAAAACATCCTTTTAGAAGATTCTTTATCGTTTGTCTTCCTCAAATTACCCAGTATTTTTCGCGTATTTCCGTGAGAGTTTTAGATATTCCTCCATGGAACACTTTTCTATGCGAGTTTAAAACGAACAAACTCACAAAAGAATTCTTTGCAGGCATAAGAATTTGATGTTTTTGAAGGTAAGTAAATTTTGATTTCTGGAGTCTCACACCAGCGTGAATTATCCCATCAGAATTGTTAAAAATGCTCCTTGTATATCAATACAAAATGCATACGCAAATTCGCGAAATCTCAATAGCACATTCAGGATTCTAGGATTCAAAAGCGGACCAAGTGTAAGACAGTCATTTAAAGATTTTCTACCTCTACCTTTCGAGGAAGCGCAAAACCCATTCATCATTTCTTTATCGATTCTTACAACTGCGGAATGAGGCATATAGTATGCATTATCTTCATTCTTCGAACAGCACTCCTCAACAATACTCAGATTTAATTGATCTGCAATAATATTCTTATGCTCACTCAAAATCCAATTGTTTTCTTTCATTCTCATACATAAATTTTCAAATCTGCACTTAGCTATCTCAAAGTTATTATGCAAGTTGTTAGGATTTATATTCGAAAAGAGCTTAGTTTCATATCTCCCATTTTTGAATTTTAAATTGTTCTCAAGCCACGCAATTAAATCCTTGTCGCAATCAGAGATATTTTCCCTATCAATTATTCCCATTGAATCTAATATCCAAAACATTTTTCATTTAACGCTGAGCAGCATTCTATTTTTAAAACAGGAACATTCTTGTCGCAATTTAAATCTATTGGTGAGATTCGACCTTGCACAACTTTACCGAAAGTTGCATCAATTACAAATAATGCTTTAGTTAAATTTTCCCATTTGCTCGAAAGAATTTCCCAAAAATTTTTCTCTCCAATTAAGAGAGAAAATTCGTTTTCGAAAGATTCACAAGCATTTGAAAGCTGTATATTTTTCTTACTAAGCATCTTTTTTAGTTTATTAGACGATAATTTAAAAGGAGAACTAGAAATAACTTCGCAAAGTAAGGCTTCAGTCTTAATACTTTTTTCAGGGTCACGAGAATCGCAAGGAGTAAACTTTACAACTTCAAAAAAGAAGCGTGAATAAAGTTTTAAAATTCCTCTCCTCAAGTTTTCACGCTTGAAGCAGCAAGAATAGTCACTAATTGATTGGCCAAGCCTCGGATCGCTCGGCTACAGATCGTACATTTTCCGCGATAGTCGCTTTTGGGTCGGGGCGATATCGGACACTGATCAAATTTTTTTCTATCGCCTCTAAAGGTCGCCTTTTTATCGGGACGAGCTCCTACGGCGATTTTGTAAAAATGGCCGTTTCAATGTAGTCGCCCCATACTCGCCCCGATGTCCTGAAAGTGGCCTTGCCTAGATGGCGCTATTCGAATATATTTTAGGAATTTCCCATGAATCACCTGGCTTGTTTTGGAATTTATTTAGCATTGCGAGTCGCTATTCCAAGAGGTTTGGTAAGTGCAATTTATTTATTATTCTATATTTGTAAATATTATAGAATTTATTCTAAATAGTGAATGAAAGAGGTTATTTTTAGTAAAGCCGTCGGAATTTGTTGATTACCTAAAACACGGAGTTGTATGTAATGTTATTAGCGTTAGTGTAAGCGGAATAAAGCTTTAACGATCCACTGTTCATCTCTCTATTTCATTTAAGTGCTGCAACTTTACTTTGTTAATTGAGCTATCGTCATTTCGTATTTTATTTCTTGTTAGATTTTTATTTCGCGTGTTCTCAAATTATTGCAGTTATTTTCCCCTTTTATTTACAATTTCGGTACGACCGAAGTTTAACCCCCTGCTTGGCGCAATTTTCTAAAATCGCCAACTCGCCGACGACGGTCTTGCGCCGTGTTTTGCAAAATATTCAAAAGCGAGGGTGTAATGTCCAATCATAGCGCATAATAAAGGCGAAAGATAATAGGTTTGCCAGTCTGGAGGTTGCCAGCTTTGACGCGTTATCTTGATTTGGCGAAGAAGGGGGTTAAACTCCGGTTCAACCACAATTTCTTTCATTTTTGTTAACAACAGTTTCAAATGTTTAAATGAAAGAAATTTTTAAAAAAGTATTAAATAACGTTCTTATATTTTGGTATGGAAATAATATTTGTGTAATTATTTTTATTTTGACATAAGGCTAAAAAAAATTCTTTAAAACTTATGATTATGTAGGCCTTTTTGAATACTCTTATAGGAATAGTTTCTAATTATTTCATATTTCATAAAATAGTAACATAAATTTTACTCACATTAATTTGAATTATTTTTATTTTTCTCTATTATCCTAAACATTTTTCTAAAATTTGCCAACACAGTCCAATATCAGGATGGAAACATTGTGCTTATGGAGTTCCATAAGACTTTTGCTTGCTAATTACACATCTCCAACTGTCAACAAATATTTTATTGTACGTTTAAAAGAAGTGAAAGCTCATTATTATTATAATGAGCCTAAAAAACATTAAATATGTTTTTTAGGTTCATCAAATCTGGCCAAAAAGGGAGAACCTAAAGAAAAGTATATGTATAATGTTATGTGCATTACTGGAAAAATATGAAATCCAACATTTTATAAAATGCCTGGACATTGTGCAAAATCTCTAAAACTAGCTGGCAATGTATGAAACAATTCATATTTTCTAAGCATTCTATAGAATCCCAAATGGCAACCCAGAGAAGTATGAAATACATCTCCAAATCGATGAAATGGAAATTTTGTGCACTTTTTGTTCCAAAACTGAAAATGCAATTGAAGATAAAATAAACTCTAAAATCAATTAAGAAGTACAAGACAAAAATAATTTCTGAATGTTTCTTTGGAAACTACTATGTGTATTCCTATTCCTGAAGTCAACAAGGCACAAAATTATTTGCAGAATATATTGGCAGTTATAATGTATATGACAGAGTATGGTTTCTACCAACTTGGAACTTCAGAAAAAATCTAAAACAATTATATGCGAGATCTCAATTCACTTTATGCCTTTAGAACTTTTAGAATTGAAAATATTCCAGACCACAAAATTCCTCTCCAGTTAGTTGCAATTGCTCAGCCCAGTGGAAGCAGCCAAAGATTTATCAAATGTATGTGCTAAACAAAGTGCCAAAATATGAAATGTCTTTGCATGAAAGATGCAATGAAATGTATTTCCAAATGTCATTCAAGCCTACCACATTGCAACAAGTAGGTTAATGTTAATTTTTTTTTTATGAAAACTTTTTTTTCTGTGTAAGAAAGGCATACATTTTTTTTTGTAAAACTTTAATTTTTCTTTATATATTTTGAATAAAATTACTTTAATCACACCCTCATTATTTTTTCAGAATGACAGTTCAAGTGATTTTAATTCTAGTTAGCTTAGTTAATTATCCTTTTCATTTACAACTTCTTTCTTTTTGTTAACATTTTCAAATAAAAAAAAGTTTTAAAAAATATTAAATAACATTCTTATATTTTGGTATTGCAATAACATTTGTGTAATTATTTTTATTTTGACACGAGGCTAAAAAAAAAGCTTAGCAGAATATATTTATTATAAAGTTCAAAAAAAAAAATCTTTAAAACTTGAGATTATATAGGCATTTTTGAATACTCTTATATGAATAGTTTCTAATTATTTCACATTTCATAAAATAGTAACATAAATTTTACTCCCATTAGTTTGAGTTATTTTTATATTTCTCTATTATCCTAAACATTTTATAAAATTAGCCTACACAGTCCAATATCAGAATGAAAACATTATCATGCTTATGAAGTTCTATAAGACTTTTGCTTGTTAATGACATATCTCCAATTGTCAACAAATATTTTATTTGTATTTTAAAAGAAATGAAAGCTCAATTATTATTATAATAGTTTTCTAGGTTCATCAAATCTGATCCAAAAGGAAAAAATGAATCAAAAGAAATGTTTATGTATAATTGTTTATATGTAGCTGATGATTAAGTTACATATAATATTTATGTAAATGTGTGTGGATTTTTAGAAACGTCAAACTCTTCTTCAAATATTACAAATATTGTAAATAAAGTTTAAATAAATTTTGTGTAAGAATGACTTTGTGACAATTCCCTTTCTCTTGGGAAATTCTAAGGAGAAGAGGAGAATATCTTACATGTCTTCCAGACATTTTGTGTTATGTGAGGGCATGTTATACCCTTAAAAGCTACTGTTATTTTAATATTATTAACAGATTTAATGTTCTCCAATACCACAAGAATATGCTCTAGCTGTGGTGTCAGATATCCGATCGTTTCTAATACTAATTTCCGAATTAAAGTATTCTTCAGTTAAAGAGCAATTTTTACAATTTTGTTGACTTTTTATTTCCTTATTCTCATTAACTTTAAATTTAACATGACAATTTGCAATTACATAATCTTTTTTTTTTTTTTTTTTTTTTATACAGCGAAAGCATTTTCGCAATCTTGCGACATTTTTCTTAATATTTTTATTTGTAATAAATTTATTTCAATTACTTTTTTCAGGCAAAATGCTATCTAGTTTTCACCCTAAAGCAATAAAATTATGGTGACTTTGGCACTGTTTTAATCTAAATTCTTCAGGAATAAGTTCGTTTGCAATTTTTCGAAAAATAAATTTTCTTTCCCCAGCGACAAATAGTTTCAGCAGTACCTGAAAATTCCATGGGCAGGTAATGAATAAATTGAAAAGACTATACCATTCGACAATAGACGCTTCTGCATCTTGAATTTGGTTAACGTATATGACCTACGTAAAGTCATATGATTTCATCGCATGGATTGGACATGATAAAAAGAAACAACTGTTAAAACGATAGCTCATGTGCGAGATCCTTGTGGAAAAATACAGTTTCAGCTTTTCCCAGGTCTTTCTTCGCGTCTACCTTTTCCGCAAATAATGACCAATGTTATTTTCCATATTTAAATAAGTAAATCTATGTACTCGATTCTGCTTCAGTCGGTAGTCCTTTTTCTCCTTAGGAGGCGCTTCTTCAGCAAGTTCATCTCCGGTACTTTGAACAATATCCCTGCAATTCTTGAGGAATATTATTATGAGCTATAGTTACCATGAGTTATAATTAATTCTGTTAAGCTTATCTATAGGTGTTTTTTTCCATTTTATTTATTTTTGTTAGTTAGCATGTCTTAAATAAAAACTCTTATAAAAATTGATGCTCTTAGTTAATGATTGGATACAGGTAGTACAGGTCGAAAACTTTAATACGAAATATGGGTACTTCAATACGAAAATATGGGTATGAAGTCTGAAAAGGCAGCTATAACCACAAGAGCAAGTAGTCAA
>JAPMOR010062725.1:0-17534 GCA_026543865.1 Argiope aurantia | reverse complement strand
TTTTTTTTAATCTTTTAAGAGACATACAGCTAAAGGAGCAAGGTCTCTTTGTTGTAACCTTTTTTAAGATTTCATTGAAATGAGTGTTGCATGGCTCTTATCAGTTGAGAAATGCAGGCACATGGGTATAAGCCTTTTTTTGCCGTCTTCTCGTCGTTGTATGCAGATCTCCGTCATTTCTTCCAAAAAGATTTTTTTTCCCTCTCAAAAAGCAAGCAGTCCTTTCACAAAATGTCTAGATTTAGCTTGGTGTCAAATCCCCGAGGAAGTCATAGAATGTATTTTCTCCAGAATCTGTCCGAATGCTTTTGGATAAGCTCACCTCTGTCCTTCACAAACCATTCTATACTTTAAAAAAAATATTTGTGTGTCTACTCTAGGTAGCTCTATCGTAACCGCCAACTGCGACCGTGGAATCCATCATTCTTTATGCATCCTAGATTCACAAGAGACGACGCCCCACTGGGAATTATAAATGCCTCGCATTTCTTAATCTGGCAGGCGCACCTCTCTCCCCCGCCGTACCTTAGAGGGTGGTTTAGAAAGAGTCAAATACGATAAAGGAACCGCCGTCGTCCCCCACTGCGTATCCTTATTGGACGGAGGCGCGGAGGTGTGGGCCCTTCAAACATTTTCAGCCCCCCATCGGTTGTACAAGCACCCCTTAAATTACAAACCTTTGTCTCAGCCTTACCGTAGATCCGGCTCGGTTTCTACGAGGAGTCATTTATTACCTCTCCTTACTTGTTTATTCACGATTTAATCTTTTTATGTGGATGAGGAATTTGCTGCAATTTGTTTTCTGCAGTTGTAGAAATAATATTAAATACACTGCAGCGTTTGTTTTTCTTGTAAGGATACTTGTTCTTTATTTTTATTGTTTTACTTACATACTTTGGTGGATGCTTCGTTTCCATACGTAATAAAATTTAGGCTAGCTTGAATAAATAATCTGGCTCAATTGCTGAAAGTTTGCAGTGGAATGTATTTTTTTTTTGTGTGCGTGTGTATTTTTTTCCCCTTATGCGGTGCTTAGTCGGATGTTTAAGTGCTTTTGTTATTATAGTTAATGTGAAAAAATGCTTGAATAGGTTTTGCTCTCCTTTTAAAAAGTTTCATTGTATTCTTAAGAACTCCATGCTTTTGTGAAAATACCAGCTTGAATATTTTGTTGCTTTTGTATTATTGGCCAGGCAATCTCTGGGATAACACCTTTGTTAGAAACTACGCGCGAAAATTTGGAGGAGTCCACTGCCACTGGTTATAAAAAGAAAGAAAAAAACCCCTCCCTTTTGTTATTTTAAGATGTTTCTTTCTTATACATACTTAACATCTTGGTCCGAAGGTAATCGAGGCTTTTCTGTAATGAGAGAATGGAGCATAAGTTAAGGCTTTTTTATAAATTTTGTAAATATTTCTTTGGTAATTTCGTGGGAATCTTGGATGTCAGGGTGATCTTAATGAGTGAATCTAATAAACTTTGAAGTACCCAAAAGAAGCGGTTTGGCTGTTCCACTTCGAACCGCAACTTAAATCCATTTTTGTAAAAAATAACTGTGTAATTTTGGAGGGATGTTATAAAATATTGAAACCATTTGGGTAAATTTGCTTGCAGTTTTTGAATGAAATTTCCATCTGCATTGAAATCTTGAAATCCGCCCTTAAGAAATTTTAGACAATTTCGACTTTTTACTTTACATAATAAATTAACTAGTTATCAATATTCGTATGCATAGAGATATCACTACGACCCTTCTACACAATTTTACATTTTAAAAATAATTTTATGTCGTTTTTACCTTTTGGTAAAAGAAGTATAGAGGAAATATTGTTATCATTAAAAAATGCGAACTTGAGATTTTGTCGAATCTCCACATTTTAGAACCTTACTATATCTGAAAAATACATTTTTGGCATTATGTCTGTCTGTGACCTCAAGATTCAGCGGTCTAGCTCAGATATCCTTTCGGCCGTCTAGCTCAAAATCTATTTCAATTAAATAGCTGAAAATTATTTTATAGAATTACTATAATTGTAGATTTCTATCAATATCTATTAACCCATTCACAAGAAGTCTAGCTAGTTGCCTGCTCGTGTACAAGTGAACAAGGTAACCATAAAACACAAAGAGTTAGGCAAATAATATTTGATACATAGGTTTATCATCTAAAATACTAATACTTATCAAATTTGAATCAGTCCGTCTGTTAATCTGTACTTTCGCATGCATGTAAACACTAACTCATAAATGAAGTGAATTAAAACAATGTTATCTTGTTCGTTATGTTATCGTGTGACCACAACTGTAGCTTGGAGTCATATTTTGTTACCAATCACCTGGCAGAAAGGCGTCCAAAATACGTATTTTTACTATAGTAAAAATACTAGATTCACGCAAGTGTCGTATCTTTCGTTCACCATTGCCATGCAAGTTATTCACGGATGCCAAGTTCCATAATGTTATGAGAGGCCGCGATGGGCTGGTGGTAAGACCCGGGCTTCTAAACCGGATGGCTTCAGGTTCGAAACCGGACTCCACTGGAGAACCGTTGTGTAAGCGGATCTGATACACGCTAAATCCGTCTGGGCCACACGTACTCCAGATGGTGTGGAAGCTTGGAAAGGGGATGCTAGCTTAACTTTCATTCTCGTCATCTGACCATGGTTCAAAATTACTATTTCCGGCCCAAAATAGTCAGTCCTAGTGTTGCTTTAAAAATGGGACGTAAATATAACCAAACTAAACAAACCATAATTTAATGCGGAGACGGGGGGGGGGGGGTAAACTTTTGCCAGAGGGTATGCGAGAAAGTTTCGTGTTGACCACTCTCACTGCTTAATCATAATATTTTCACAGAAACAGTTTTTTATTCATGTTTGTGAGATGAAATGCGATTTGATGGAATCCCATTCCTTTTCTATGGGTACAGGAATGTTGCGTGCCCGAAACGATCGTCTGCGATAAAATTGGGGCTCGAAATGAGCGAAATCGTTGAAATTAGGCCCATCAGAGTTGGGTGGGGGGAGTCGCAGTCACGTCTTTCTGAGTCACGTGATCGGGAGAGAGCAGTTTCGTGGAAAATGGGAAGAAACTGGGTGCTGAATAGTGAATGTTTCTAGATGAGACGTCGACGACAGGGAAACGCGACGACCGTTTCTATAAAATATCCAAACTGAGTTCTTTATTATCGCTTGGTACACGTGTCGCGGGCATTAATAATTTTTATCGCGACTTATTCTCTCGTTTTGTCGAGATTTTGGGCGATTCCGTTGCGGGTGAGAAGGAATGTTAATATTTTTTTCTTCGCATTTCCTTTTTGTTTATACTTAAATTATAAAAGTTTCTACTGTTTTTATTAGAAATATAAGTTATTTACTTTTCCAATACTTTTTCCAAAACTAACCGCCTTTGGGGATCAGCTTGTTCGCTTAAATTGTTTTTTTTGGGACAGTTAATTTATTAATATTGAATCATTTAAACAAATTTTATCGTTCTGAATGAATTTTTGAATTTAATTTTTTCAGTCTACTCAAATGACTGCATCTGCGAATTGAAAAATATGCACATTGTGAAATAAAAGAGGAAATGGAAATCGTAATTCTTGGTTCACATAAAACATTACATTTCAGCATTGGCCAACGATCGCAGTTGAATATTTTATTGGGTAGATTTGAATTTCCGTATAACATCGTTATATTTTATCTAATTAAATTTTAAAAAGTTAAAGAAGAAATGCGAGAAAAAGCAATGATTATCATAAAAAGGCAATTTATTTCTATTAAAACAATGCAAAATCCATTTTCGTGACATGATACTTTTAGACGCTATGGTTATCGGTTTTCATCAGTTATAACGATTAGCCCCTTGGAAGTTATAATGATGACTCATTTGGAAATAGGTAAACCTATATTATTTGACGCCCATGATTTAATTTTCTTTACATCTTCTTTTCCCTTGAGTAAATTGAGAGTTTTTTAAAGAGCGGGCAACTTGGCGGACCCACTCCAGAGCATTTTTAATAACATTCTGCAATTCCATTAATTTACTAGACGTTAATTTAAGTGCAGCTCTTAAAAACCGTTCAGGGTCTCGGTGGCTTGTAGTAAGGTTTCAGCGTCGGAACTGTAGGGTTTCAAACTCGAGACCCAATTCCACTGAAGAACCATTGTGTAAGCGGGACTGGTGCACGCTGAATCCGTCAGGGCCAAACGTACTCCGGCTGGTATGGTGTGGAAGTTTGGAGAAGAGGGTCCCAGCTCAGGTGTCGTCCCCGGTTCAAAGGTTCGTCTCAAAATAGCCCTAGTGTTGCTTTTAAAACGGGACGTTAATGTATCTAAACTAAAGTAACTAAACTTGGAAAAACTTCAATGAAGCAGTTTGAAACTAGTATGGTGGTTTGTTTTCATTTGACTGTTGCCATTCGACTAAAAGTAATTTGCGATTTCTGTGCCACGTACATTATCCTTATATATAGATAGATTTTACGTGGAATGTTGGAAATATTGAGTGCATAGAAATGAAAACCTTTTTATTGCTTTCGTAAAGGGGAAAAAAGCTACCTAGAGCCAGTTAACATTCTCCACTTCTGGCCTACTTTTGACTGGATAAAATTTTTCGTAATCTTAGATTGGAAAGTAATTAAAAAAATTAAACCAATAATAATAAATAAAAATAGATTTAAAATAATTTTTTAACACATTTTAAGAGAAAATAATGATTTTCTTGGTGGAATAGCACTGTTTATGGTACCAAAGACTGCTGGACTTGCGTCAGATTAGTTATCAGAACAACTTAGTGAAGAACATTTGGCTTTTGAAAATAGAGCTTTTTATTTATGTTGAAAAGTTTCTATAGAATTACACAAATCATGATTATCATTTCTCTGACATTTTCCACGGTAGGAATGTTTTTTTAATCAAAAATGTTCTTAAAGAAACCAGTCTGAAAATCTTCTGTTCCTAATAACAATCCTAATCCTTTCTCCGCGTTTTTCATATTTGTTTATAACGCAAATGACAACAAACGTTTTATGTTTTGTTGTACAAAAAAGGAAACGGGAACTTCTTTTCAACCTTTTTATGACAGATAATTTAATCATGAAAACTAAACTATTTTCCTGAATTTTGTTGGGAATACATAAAATTTAATGATACTAACAAAGCTTGTTTAAAAAAATTGTTTTGCTTTGAAACATTCTTAGTTGGATAATTTAAAAACTATCTGCTTATAAATAGTTACTGGGATGTGTTTATTTCGGTTTTAGCGAACTGCTTTTAAATTTAAAGGGGAAATTTTGCATTCTATAATATTTTTCCTTTATTAGAATTATGCAGAAATAAGGTATTTACACCTTCCCATTATATTGTTAATTTTCTTTGAACATATTCTTTTTTTATGCTTTATGGTAGTGCTTTTCCATAAGTCAGAGCTTAAGAGTTTTGGAACAATTTATCAAACGTAAAATAAGGCCACCAAAATTTTTTATGATGGTTCAGAGACGGTGACATGTGTAAATTCTTTCAGGATGTTATGGTGTAGAAGAAACAAACTGATTTATGATGTGCGTTAGGGGCCGTTGCCCATAAAAAACAAGTATTTATGGGTTGGCATTTTCTTTTAGCAACCAGAGGATTATCTTTCGCCATAGTGTCGAAATTTTATAAAACTTTTATCAAATTGTATGGGTCAGTAGCTCAGTATTTCTTTTTTGTTATAAAATGTTTCAAATTTCAGAAACATGTGAAGTGGAATGCGATTTAAAAAAACATGGCGAAAAAAAAACCACAAAGAAAACATGTATTGGAATTCAACTCTTGTACAAAATAAATTGTTATTTAATTTGAAACGCCTTTAATTTTGCATTATTAAAATTTTTTAAATATATTTTTTGAATAAAGGTTACCTCATATTGACGTAACTAGACAACACTCCGTTGTCAGATTATTGAAACTGTTACTTAAATAAAATTTAGTATCCTTTCAAAGTTATTTCTGAAGATACAAAATAATTAAAAAAAAATACAGAAAACTGTATTTTGTTGTCACCTTTTCCTTTAAAATGTGTTTATTTCACATTTTTCTGATGCAATATATATATTTTAAAAAAATGCAAAAACGAGAATTAATGATACCCAATTTTTTTTTAATCTTCTGAAATCGCAACGTTTTTGCAAATGAAAATAAATGGACCCCTTATTTCTTTTTGAATGAAACTTAGCATTTTTTAATTAAACTTCATATTTGAAGGCCTCGTTTTCTTTTTCCTTAAATAACTCCGTGTCCCCCCCCTCTCTTTTTTTCTTCCCCTTCTTAGTTTCAACTTGGAAAGTTTCAATGAACCGTCGGTCGTGTTGCCAAACCTTGTGTTCTTAATAGCCCAATTAGTCTGTCGTAATCGCGCACGTTTTTGCGTTGATGGACGCAAACAGTTTTTTAAATGCTCTTTTGCTCGAAGTTATTAAATGCTGCTTTCCGTGGAAACACTGATTAAGAGCAATGTTTAAGAAGGTGTACGATTATGTTTTTTGAATGTAAATGAAATGTAAGAATCGCTTTCGGTCAAATTTCGAATATATTGTTCATTAATTATGTAATGAAAGGTACATTTTTGAAGAAAGTTGTTCTTTAGTAGATAAAATTTTAAAAATGTATCTAAAAATGATAATCTTAATGAACGTTTTAAAATTTTTCCACAGAATTGATTAAGAATCATATAAAATGAGTTTATTCGCTAGTTTACATATATATATATTTTCTAGAATTCAGGGGGAAAAATATTTGATCCATATTTAACGAGTGTTAATTCTTTTATTTGTTGAATTGTTAAGGCATAAATACAATAGTTTTTGTTTATTTTCCTGCTACAAGATAGAAATAAAGTCTGGTAGCATTTGCTATTGTCCGTGCTTCGGAGCATAGAATCATTAATGCATAAATATTTTTCTCACTTATTGGTGTACATACTGTTAATCAAACTTGCAACAAATAATAATGTATTGAATAATTTAAGTAAAATTAGCTATGTGGTGGAATGTAGATTCTTATGATCTGTGCAGGAAGCAACAGGACGAATGTTGTGGGAATCATTTCTTTAATAATCACATTCACACACTTAATACAAACACAAAGACAAGACATTCACGCGCGTGGCTCACAGTTCAGCATCACATCTCCTTCTCATTAGAATCGCAGTGCATTATGGGATGACATATGGGATGGCCTAATCAGGTATCGCCATCTAGTATCCAAAAGAGAAGATAAGTGTAATGCAACTGCTACAGCTAGTTATATAATCCATTCTAATAAAACATGATTATCAGTTAATTTATTAAATACTAATAATGTTGATGAAAAAGGATTCTGTTGTAAACAGAAAAAGATCTTAACCTTTTCTTTCTTTCTTTTTCTCAGTATTTATATTGTGGCATAATCCAATTTATATTATGGCATGTAATCTAAAACTCATATAAAGAAAATATACATTGCAGGAAAAAAAAGCAGCATTTATTTGTATCAGAGAAGAATTATGCTTTGTATTATGAGCAGCTCCATACATAATGTGTAAGCGCTTACATAATGTGAATTCCAAATTTAAATTCCTGCAGCTCATTATGTTCATTATGAGAGGATGAATGTACTCTACTATCATTTATTTCATTTTCTAAAGTAACGAAATACCAAATGAAAAGTGTGTATATAGTTAGTTTTTATATTCCACTCCCCCCTCCCCCTCCGAATATAACATGAAATAAATGCTATTGTTCGCACTCAATTATCTTTTTATGTCCTGTCCTCCACGAAATCGTTTGGCATCACCTGACCCTTCTTTAACAGAGTAATTATCCTCGCCGTAATTACAGTGCTGTCTGCTGCTTTTGAACTATCTGCCCGACTTGCTGTCCTCTGTTATCCTTTTGTTTAATGGCGCATTTTATGAAGGAAAGCGAGGTTATATTTACTTTCCGTAAGGAGTTTATAACAATTACTGAAGAACTGGTTTTATCGCTCGTTATATTATTCTGTTATGCGGAGTTTATCGTAAGACTTGTGTGTTTCCTTTTTTTCTTTCTTTCTTTTTCCCTTGTCCTTTGTCTGATGTGGATGCTTTATCTGGATGCCAGCAGATGTTGTCTAATCTTTATGTTGGTTTTGAATTAATTATGATAGGGTTCCGCTGCTTTTTTGTTGAGCTGCGCTAATAAATTTTAGGGTAAAAAGGCTGAGCGATGATAAAACCCGTCTTAATGATTCATTAACGTTCTTTGAATACCGAGCTGGAAATCATCAAATGTTGTAAGCAGGTATTAAAGTAATTATTTGTAAATGTTGATTGATAGAGGACTAGCTTCAGAGGGATTGTTGGATTGTTGCTTTTTTTTATTTAATCATCAGCTTTCATTTAAGTTATTTAACGATGTTCTAAATTATATATACGAGTTCTCGAAAAAATATTTTTTTATTGATTTCGTGTTGGTATTTAAATATTGTGCTTTTTTTTTAAGACGAAAGGAGATTTCCAGTATCATTAAAGTAATAAATGATAAAAATGAAAATAGAATAGTAAATATGAATAAAAGTTCAAATACCATTTTTTTTTAAAAATGGTTTTAAAACTATGTTCCTGGTGACGTTTTCGAAACTTGGTTGTTTCATGAATGTTTATAATAAGCACTATAACCCTTCTTTGCATGATGATGGAAATTACCATCATTGCATTTAGTAAACAAAACAAAAAAAAATTGTACTCAAAACAGGTGTACTGTAAATTGGTTGTTGCTGACAACTTTTTTCACGACTATTACGTAATAAGAAACGTAGTTTAAAAAAAAAAATCAAAAGTCAAAATCATTATAGCAAGTTTGAACTTATTCCGCTCTTTGTTGTGGTTGGAAGAAACGTCCGATTTCTTGAATATTTTTTATAACTAATCTGATGTTTTTTTGTTAATAAAAACGATAATGAGTGGAGAAATTTAGAAGAGAGGGACACTGAAGATTTTGCATTGAGCTTAACATGTAAATTTGCACGATGATAGATATTTACAACATACTGTTTTTATAAAAATTATTTTATAGAATATATATTTATACTAGGATTTTTTAAAACATTTTTCCTTTAATTTAGAGTATGAATTATATCACCTTGATTCATTTGACAAAAAAAAAAAAAAAAATCATACAAAGACGGGTTAAAACATTTACGAAGTTTCTCATCTGTTTGAACTGCCGCGGCATTTAAGCAAATGTTGATGATTGTAAGTTGGGCACCGACTCCAGTAACTGTGTACCTGGTGCTCTTTAAGTCTGTTTCGAGTCAAAACATCCATGAGGAGGTGTCACGTGACCAGTGTTGCGAAGGGCGAATTCTCGGATTCTGAAACTCTCCGCGCTTTTGCGTATGTGCCTCGAGGCCATTATTTCATTTAAAAAAAGGAATGAGAAGAATGATAAAAGAGGGAGATGTTTATATTTATCAATAGAAGGATTATTCGCGGAATCGGGAGGCGTAATAACTGCTCACCTTTCTGTATACCACTCCTTAGCGAAGTACAATATTCGAAAAGTGCAATTCTCGAGATCCCTAAAAGAACACCAGCTGATTATTTTAGATGTATATAGCTTAGTTATCTTCACGAACATATCACTTCAATTATTTCTACCATTTATTTGTACATAGTATTCTGTTTTATTTTCCTCTCTATATGAAAACCTTTATACAGCAAAAGACATTTTTCGAGCACTAACAAGTTGTTTAGAATGTTTCAGCCGTCGGAAAGTCTGGTTGGATAATCTAATATTATATCAATATCATTCCAAAACGTAATAACTGTTAGATGTGAAATCACAAAAGCATTCAAACACGAACAGGAATACACATTGAAAAGCACTGAATACTCCTGATTGTACAAATAGAATGTGCATCCGCTGAATGTGAAGAAATCCTCCAGATTTGAAAATTCACACGAACGCCAACAAAATCCCGAATCCTTAAGAAGTTCGACACATACAATAAACAGACGATAGCTGTGTTGGAATTCGCAAACAGTCCTTTTCGGTCACAAAAGAACCAAATGCATGTGTGTGTGTGTGTGTGACGAGGGGGGGGGGTTCAGAACCGCAAGACATTTTCACAAGACCTCTCTTTCATCCATCCGCCCTCAAAACCAAAGGTGAATTTCTTCCACCTGGACTTCTGCTGTTCAGACTGCCAGATATGAATGGAAAAAATGACATTCAACTTTCAATAAAATTAGAGAAAACTCCCAAAAGTTTGTTAATTTTTTTTTTCATAAAAAAATGGAACGCTTTTCGCTAAATTGATACTTAAAACACGCGAATGCAACAAGAAAAGTCGACGAATGATTATAAGCATACGAGTTCAATCAGTAGCCGCTTGTGGGTTTCACTCATACTAATAGACTTACGGGAAAAGCACGCCAAATTTCTTTAAAAAAAAAAAAAAAAAAAAGCTTAATAATTAAGTGCTTTTTGAATTTTTTCGCTACATTTTCACAAGGAATAGGGCAATTTCCGATAAAATGAATAGCAAAATAATTGTTTAAAATAAGTATTTTAACTTTCTCGCACACGCAGTATAGAGAAAGTATAGTAATCATTAAAAAAAAAAAAAAAAAAAAAAAAAAAAATTCGAGTTGTGGATTTTGATGAATTTCCCTGTTTTAGATCTCCCTGAGTTCGAATAACATTTTTTTCGAAACGCTTTGAGCTAAACGAATGAAATTTGGTATATTATTTTTTCACCGAATTTGCAGATGTCTATCAAATTTTGGGAAAAATCTGTACAGAGAAAGTTTGTCTGTCCGGCTATTCGAATATAAGTTAACTCGGTAACTACGAAACGAAGAGGGCTAGATGAATAGAACTCGCTTCACAGATTTAGCATCTATAGTGTTGATACCTATAAAAGTGTGTGTGCCAAATCCCACAAGAAGTTGACCATCTGTCGATCTGTATTTTCAGAAACATGTAAACGCGATAACTCAAAAACGCAGCGACTTAAATATATGAAGTTTGGTGTGGGATTTTTGTGACCACAAGTGTAGTTGTATGTCAAATGATTGTTTCAATCGGTTTGGAAAAATATATCTGAACTAGAAATTTGATTTTTCGTAAGTAATCGCCAAGGTTGGCACAGTAGATTGGTTTAATAAAAAGGATAAATTCGCGCCAAAGGTTGATATTTCGTAACTGTTGTAAGCCAGAGCCCTGTAAGGCGCTCTCTGGAATGTCATATTTATTACGTAGATGGTCTGCGGGAAAGTTTGAGAGGCTACTCTCGCTGTTTTTCTCATTTAATTGGCATTTAATGGCATTAATTTTCTTATTTATTTACCGACATTACTATTAACATCAAATCCAGTTGCCGTATAATACTGACACCATCTTCTATGAGAGAACTACGAGTGTATTTTTATAGATTTCCATTTCTGAATTATGCTTTACATACAGAAATGGGAAATAAAAAGCATAGTTCGCTTAACAAACATAATTAGTTTCCGAATCTTACTCGCGTTTGTTGATTCGTTAAAAAGATTCCAGAAATCACTCATCTGCAAATGATTTAGAAAACAAAGAAAAAATATTCTGAAACTTAAACGGTCCCCTTTATAAATCAACTGAAACCACAGAATCAAGAATTCCTGAAAATGCCATAAAAAGTAATCCAAAAATCGTGGACGTCCAAAGTTTTGAGGCTCTTAAGCAGTTGTCTATTTTACCTGTTTGATAATTCCGTCCTAGTTAATCCTGGTAATATTGAATCTGCAATCTCTTAAAACAAGCGGTTGGGAGCTAATTACAGTTATTTGCGAGGACAGCGGACTTTGAAATAAATAAAAGTGGACGAAAATATGAATTTTTATAAATTTTTCATCACCAAAATATGTTTCTATTGAACTAAAATAACATGATTAAATACATCATACTTAAAATAAGTATTTCTTAAGGATTTTTCTCAAAATGAAATTCTAAATAGATTTAAAAATCTTGGAAGTGTTCCATATGTCTTAAATTTTTGAGAAAATTAAATAAAATTGATTTCGGAAAAACATTAAAAGAAAACTGTATATTCATTTCATGTTCCCAATTCTTTTAGTGGAAAAAAAAAAAGTCAATTTTAGTTTAGAAAATATAAAATTCTTATAAAAATTTAGTGAACATATAAAAATATCTGATAAATTAATATTTAATTGAAACTACAAAATCATACACAGTTTTGTTCCAAATAAATTTATATGTGATAATAAAGAAAAAAAAACAGTTGAATGAAATATTTTGAAATTTTAAAAATTACATATTTTGATTTTTTTAAAAAGTGTATTTCGTTTTAAAGAATTTTTTAAGGATATTTGACGTATTTATATTTTAATATATATGTATATAAAATTCCAACACCCTAAGTAAATAATCCGTAAAAATGCCGTATAGAATCCACCATTCTTTTAAAATAACAATAGTAATAATTTTGAAGGCTGAATAAAGCAAAGTCATTAAAGGTTTAAAAACACCATAAATTTTTTGAAAATAGCCATATTTCCATATTTGGCATATGAAAAAGAAAACCAACATTACAACCCGGTTCGCATAGAAATTTAAGGTAGAATTTCAACAATGGCTTCCTGCTGTTAGTTGATGCTGTTGAGAAATACTGGGGTGAGAGGCCAGTTGCAGGGACAGTAGGAAAGTTCAGGTGGTGGTATCAGGCGACTCTTTGAGAAGGGCGGTGTTTCGGATGGACCGATTCTACCTGGTGGATTGGCTCGTTATCAGCAGCAGTGGGTTTGACAGATGGGACGAACCACTCCTCTCTGGCGCCAGTGTCTTCAAGAGCAAACATGAGATGATTTCATGGACAGAAGATTTAGATAGAACAAAGAAAATATTGATAATTGAAGGGAATGTTATATCAGGCGATAAAAAAAAAATGCCAATCCTACGCTCAGAATAAAATGATCAATTTCGAATAAATAAACATTTATCATTTCCGAAATTATGCTATCAAAAATTAGGATTAAAATGGATAAAGGTTTCAATTTTCTAATGGAATAAATTTAAATTTCTCTTATCGACAAGGTTATTAGATAGAATATATCATGGAATATATAAATTAATGAATAATTGATCATTTTCGGAAACATCTTGCTTTGTGACGAGATACTATTAAATCGTCGTTAGCTTTTGAAGATTTTAACTTAAAGTCCTACTGACTGAAAATGCAACTAAATAGATTCAAATAAACTGTGATCTTAAATGATGAGGTGATATTTTATCGAGGATTCATTCGATATTATAAAATAAAAATAACATAAACAATGAAATTTTATCATATCATGACATATAAATTGCATTGTGAATGCCAATGGCGTTTTTATTTCGAATGTAAACAGCAATGTGACGCTAATGCTCTCTGTGGATAGGTCGGATCGTTACAACAGGGAAAAAGCAATATCTTTTGGGGAATAAAAATAAATCCAATTAAATACAGGGTTCATGCTTTATAGGGATTCTCATGCAAAATGGTTTTATGAATTATTTTTATTTTTATGTAACGAAGAAATTGTCAGTTGCTTGGCCTGTCAAAGTTATTCTAATACCTATTCTTCAAACCATGCTTCATTCTTCCGAGCAACAAATTGATTGATCTTATAGCTTTCATGTTAGAAAAAAATTAGCTTTTAAAGTTAAAAAACAAATATTTTTAATATTTTTAATCATATTTCTCAAATTTTAAAATCCATAGGCACTTAAGAAATAGTGATATAAATACAAATTTTCCATTTTTATGCTGAGCATGAAAAATGGAAAAAGCCCGTCGCTCACAGGATTACAAATCTCCGTCCAATACAGCACATGGAAAGCGTTAGGAGCGGTCATTAAAGGACATGATAGTATTTGTTGCATACCTATAGTTTTAATTATAAAATTAAAATCTAAATTTTATCTATCTAATTTATTGTGGTTTTGACTTATTGTAATTACGAAAGGACAGATAGACTTAACGTTGATGATTTCATCAAAATCTGCATTTTTGATAAAAAGGCAACATACCAAATTCAATCCTTTTAACTTTTCTTTTTCTTTTTGTGTAATCGTTTGCACAGAAATAAATCAAACAATGTTTTTTTAGGGGGGACGGGGTATATAGAGATAAGTAAATTCATTTGTAATGAAAAATGTAAATACTTATTTACTTGCTGCTTGTAAAGCTGATATCAGGAAAATGGTGTTAAATGGATGGTTTAGGGAGAAACTACCATTTATAATTTACAAGAAAAATTTATAAGCATAAACTTAATAGAATTTTGCTTTAAAATTTCCTTATTCTTATACTGTTCCATGAATGCATTATGTCCTTTGAAAAAATGGAGAAAATTTTTTAATAAGCCTTTCATATCGGCATATTTTTATCTTCTTGTGATTTTTTAAAAAATGTTTTGAATCTTTTCTCCTCTATTTTCATGATGTTTTTCAAAAAAGAAATATTTTAATCATATTATAGGCTTTATTTTTTTTAATAGTTTCATTTGCACTTGCTAATACCGTATGCGTCAGAATGTTTAAGGAAAGCATTAGATAATACTCCAAGACGAAATTTCGTCAAAAAAATTTCGAAACGATAAAAAAACAAAAAAAAACAAAAAAACGTTGAAGTATTTTTAAATATTAGCAAAGTGTTTTGAAGATTTTTTTTTGCAATTATTAAACTAAATTTTAAAATATGAAAAAAAAAACCCATCATTATTTTTTTTTTTATGAAAAGGAAATATTTTCTCAAAATTACTGTTTGTCTTACCCCCCCCCCCTCCTGTCTGCATTTAAGTCTCGATTGTGAAGAATTTAAGCAGACTTTGATATGCACCTGACGTTAAAGCTTATTTCTTGCAAGAGTAATTAATTTCTCCGTTTATATTCATTTAGTTGCTTAGCCATTAAGTGTGTTATTGTGAATGTTATTATATTTGGCGTGTGAATTTTCATTAACTGTACAATATTTTTATTAGTCATTTCCAAAATTTATTTTTGTGGGAGAGACTGAGGTCCTAACAGACTAATATTCTTAAATGCATATTTTGCAATTTTTCTATAGGAAATTGATATTAAAAAAATAATTCTTATATTTGTTACCTTTTAAATATCCATTATATATTGTCGGCTATTTTTTAACCGCTTAACCGTTGAACATGACTAATTTAATCAGCACTTTTAGCGCCATTTATATTCAAATCGATATGAAATAATTATATTTTCTGATTTAGGCTTATATTTTCTGTCTGAAGGTGTTATTTTGTAATTTTCACTGGAATTTCCAGTGAATATAATGTTAAAATATTGTCTACAATTCGAATTTATTTTAGCTACTTTGAAGTAACAATTAAAAATTGTTTTCACTTTTAAATTGATTTCTTTAGTTAAATATATATGATCATTGAGCTATATGTAAATAATTTTTAAGGCTTCTAATACAAGCGAGGACATAATTGTTTCACAATAAAATCTATAAAAAATATCTCACTTTAAAAAAAAATTATATTTTAAATACGAAACTGCATAAAAAATAACTCCAGAAAGAATAATAAGTTCAATATTTGTTGAAGAATTGATTTATTTTTCAAAGCCTTTGACTATTTTTTATTAAAGTTACTTTCTAACTAACGGAGATCATTGTTTTGAAAATTATTTGATTATAGCAGTTTAATAAGTAAACAGTAAATAAAGTAATTATGTACCCATTTATTGAACTATTAATTATTAAAAAGAAATAATTAATTCTGTCTTTTTGCTGTTCTCTTTTTTCGATTCTAATTAATCTTCATTCGGATTTCTCGATAAAAAAAAGGATGTTTTTTTTTTTATTATTACTATTTCTTGTCGATTTCTTGTCGACTAATTCCACATTATTCCTCTAAATGTAGAGATCAGTTAAAGTTTGTTATAAATTAAAAATTCCGCTCTCTAATTATTCTTTAAAATAATTATTCTATGAAAAAAATAGTTATTCTATAAATTAATTGTTGATAGAAAGTTAAATAAAAGCTCATTTCTCTTCACGGGAAAGCGTGGAAACTCCCTCTCACTAGTTGATTTATTTTCACTTAATGCTGCATATCTAAATAAATTTTTGAAAAAAAAATGAACGAATGGCTTGGGGAATGCAGTATAGCATTTCCTACAGATCAAATTGATCTTAAATTTCCCAATATAAAAATGTCATTTAGCTTTAATATTTTTTATCTTCCTGAAATACTTTAAAAGGAAACTGGCTTAAATTTGATTCGCTTACAGCAAAAATCAGGGAAACCTCCAATACTCATTTGCTAGCAACTTCCAGATATTTGAGGAGAGAGAAAAAAAAATTATTTTTTACAGTTCGTTTCAGTATCCCGAGATGACTACTTTTCGACAATTCTATCTCATTAAGGGGAAAGACGCGGTGTCGTTTCTGGTAGTATTATTTTAATTCAGTCCGCAAATAATCCGATTTTATTGTTAAATGTAAACATCTCCTCCATCTTTCCTCTTGCTCCTATTTTTATTTTGTCGAATTAAACCCATCCTAACGCATGCGCAAAAGGTTTTAGAATCCGTTGTCAAACAATACGTTTTAGTAGTTCTTATTTCTTTAAACGAAACGGATGCACAAATTCTAGGAGTCAAATATCTTTTTGAATCGCACTTATTTTCTTCAACCAAGTGTTAAATTCCATTAACTTCAGTCCATACATTGAAGGAACATCGCAACACGAAATTTCACAGCCGATTTCATTTCAAGCGATTTCTTAAACTGTTCGCTTTTCCCTCTTTGTCCTCAAAATAAAAGGTGGGTTGGAACATTTCCTTTGAAGGCTATGGGGTCTTCCTTCCCTATTCTTGGAACGCGAAAGTGTTTTCTCTGAGCTGTCACTTCTCCATTCGTTTGAAGAAACCCCTACAATGCTTGAAAAATTTGTGATTGAAAATTTGTTTTGCTTTATTGTCCAGGCAGGTGCGTTTCGGAATGGGATTTCTATTGGACCCTGGAATGACCTTGGGGTGTGGAAGATTGTCCACAAAAGACCCTGCCACCAGATAAATTCTAAGGCTTGTGCAAACTTTAATAAAATATTTTTTTGGGAAAATATGAATAAATTCATAAAAAATATTTGCATGATATTATTTCTTGGGAAAATATTTCAAACATTTTTATAGATTTTTTTTGCTAATATTTTGAAATATTAATATACATATATGTTAGAATGTAAAATTGTGAACTATTTTAATGTAAAATAAATACTTTTTTATTAACCTTGCTATATCATGTGGCTTTGCTCCATTAGGAAAGCTCATGTACGCACTAAGCAGAGAATATGTAAGGTTATTAAAATAATAAGTAGAATTAATGTGAGATTAGGAAAATAACACTGTCTAAATGTTTATCCTAAATTGATAAGTATAAATATTTTGTTGGGGATCGTGAAATACATTTTTGTGTGTAGGAGATTTAATTGAAATTCAACACTAGTAATCTTCCCGCTAAAA
>JAPMOR010062724.1:13132-33336 GCA_026543865.1 Argiope aurantia | reverse complement strand
ATATATATATATATATATATATATATATATATATATATATATATATGATATTTTAAAATCAACAGTAAATTACAGTTAATTATGTTTCTCTGTATTTAACCCTGTAAAAGCACTATGACTTTTCGTATGTGATATTATAATCATATGATGACTCTAACAATTATTATAGGGTAAACAACTCATTCATGAGATAAATAATATAAAATTCAACATACTTATATAACACTCTATAGCATAAAGTAAGCCTTTGAGATAATACCAATATATCTAACTTTTGTACTATGGTTGTGTCACTGCTGTCGTTGTATTTTCCCTTAGGAAATAATGTGGCGCCATCTGGAGATATTACAATAAGATAATATTTAATAAATGCCCCAGTGCTAGATTAAGTAGACTTGATGATTTGCTCTCAGGGTTAGTTATCTTTTACAAAATGGTTAGTTATCTTTTACTCAATATGATCAATTCATTAATTAATTTAACTACTCTTATTTGAATTCATTCTCCGATGAAAATGAACTTGTTGAGTTACAATTTATAACAAATTTCGAATCAGTAACACTGAACGAAGAACGTGCTTGATTTTGGAATATTTTGATATTTGTTGTGGATTATTTTGATATCCGAGAAAAGCTTTAGAAAATATTTCAGTTCTCGTCTTATTGAGATTGAATATATAATCAACATTCTCGGATATGTGATAATAAGCGAAAAAAAGAGAAAAAAAAGTCAGCAATTCGTTGGAGTAACTTCAGTTAAAAACATTGATTATTTTTCATTTCTTGCACCTGCACAACACAGACAGATAACGCAGTAACCTTGAAATATTTTAATCTAGAGATTTTTTTGCCCTTCAAAATTTTATAACTTTCTGAATTAGAAATTTCGAAGCGCTGTTTTCAAATCCCTACTTGTGTGTCTGTCAATTTATATTTATGCGAATACGATAAGTGAAATAAATCAAGTAACGAGATAGGTGAAATGTGATGCATGGTTATAACATCAGAATGGTAGATATAGAAATTTCAGATGGAAGAAGTACTTATATAAGCTACATAATTGACATTATTTACTAAATTATGAAACAATAAAAATCGCATATGTAAAGATTATTTTTTGTATGCACTTTTTTTTTCTTTTGTTTTCTATGCACACTGTATGTATCTTTCGCATTGAAAGATAATATATTCAATTTTGATTATCAGGTTTATTTACATGCGCATCACCACTTTATACAATATCTTAATAATGGAAAGCGAAGTTTTAAATTATTAAAAATCGGAAAACATTGGCAAGTTGTCATCATGGAGAGGGCAAGTATTTTGATTTTTAGATCTCATAAAAACCAATCGATCGTTCCCCTTCTAATTTTCAGAAAAAAATTATCAAAATTATGAAACCTTTACAAGATAGAAGTTAACCACTAATAAAAATAGGCAATTTTAGAAATACCGATTTTATTATTAATACAGAATAGGAAAATTTTATTGCTTAAAACTAGTACAATCTCTTTTAATAATGGGTAGTGGCATCAATATTTGGGTGTACACGAGGAAGTAGAGATAGGATCTCTTTGACTTTGTATTTTAGGATTCTATTTTTCAAATAAGAGTTTACATGTGCTTTGAAACATTATTGAAATACACGTTTATAATTTTATGATAAACTAGGAATTGGAGAGTATTTTCTTTCATATAGATTCAAGACTGAGAAACTAGGAATTAGAGAGTATTTTCTTTCATATAGATCCAAGACTGAGAAACCCGACAAACATACAGCAGATATGCGAGTATTGCTTTGCATGCATGCCAAGAATATTTCAACCAATCGATCAATAATAAAGCAGAATGTGCGTATTTAAATCTGCGTTGCAGTTCAATAAAACAGAAAGCTTGATCTAGAGCAACCAAATTTGGTGCAGACATTCTGTGGGGGATTGAAATATGCAATGCAAATACATTTTTTAATATAAGATATTAAAATTAAATATATTACAGTTAAAATTTTTATTCATTAAAAAACGGTATTTTTTCGTAATAATCCCCGAATATATTGTTTGCACAAAACTAATTTTCACATAATTTTAAAATTCAAAATATTATCCTTTTAATTTTAAAAATTTAATTGGCAAGCATTTTCCCCCCGAAATTTTGAGGAGTTTTTAAAAATATTTTTTTTTCATAATTTTCAATTATAGATTTTATTGTTTTTAACAAATATTTAATCATGTAATTTTCTTGCAACATGGAAAATTAAAGAAGAAAGATTCTACTCAATATATATGAGGAATCAGAAAGTAAAATTACATATTTGAATTTAAAAAAATTAAAATACGATGTGCAATTTGAAACAGATTACTGAGATATTTGTTTAAAGGTATTTTGAAGTCTTGAGACTGAATTAAACTCCATTAAGTAAACTCCTGTTGAAGTAATTATTGAAACATTGTTGAAATAATTATTTAAACATTGTTGGAATAATTATGAAAATCAAAATATGTACAAAAGATTATAAAACAAACAATATTCCCGATGAACATGCTGGTTGCCCAAACCATCTAGTTTTCAATAAAATACATAAAAAGAATTAAATGTTCTGAATACTGTAATAATAGAGATAAAGCGACTCAAATCAAGAATTTCGTATTTGGAGTGTTGATCGCAGAGCGAGCTATTTTCTATTTAATTATATGCCGTTTGCTTATATATAGTTGATTTCAGAGCTGGCTGTCTTTGTACGCTTTATATATATATATATATATATATATATATATATATAAAGAGAGAGAAATCTTGAAATTATCTTATTGAAGTAATATCGATGTTTTGGTGAAACAGAGATAGATGGATAAAATTTGATATATAAATTTAAATTTTACGTATAGATTGCTTATCAAACTTGATATCAAATCTTTCAAGAAGTTGATCTATGTCGGTCTATACTTTCTGCTGAAGCGTACAAACGTGACAATTCAAAAACGCAATGACCTAAATATATGAAATTTTGTGATTGCAATTGCAGTTCTGATTCAAATTTCGGGTTTAATCTATGGGTAAAAAGGTCTCTAAAATGCATACGCAACTTTTTGTTGTTTGTGTATTAACAGCATCCCAGCAATTAATTTCCAAAGAAGATCTCACTCTAGTATATACTGATTTAATAATTGTTCGCAAATGTCATACGACTGATAGTGATAAAAACATTTATATGATAGCATGCGAGAAAGTTTTGGGGAGACAATTTCAGCTGGTTTCTTTAAAATTCAGTACTTATAAAAAAAAAGAAACTGAAAAGTATAATCGGATTTTCTAGTTTTGTCTGAAATTTTGATTGATGAAGATTCGGATACATTCGGTTTTTTTCATTTAATATTTTGCAATATTTGTTGTCAATTCTCTTCTTTCTTGGCAATATTTCATTTCCCCCACTTCATTCTCCTTACAGACTAGACTCATTGATTAACTATTTAACTTATTGAAAAGATGGCAGTGCATTCAATCATGAGTTCAACATAAGCGTTGTATAAAATTTCTGAGTTATTTTAATTACAAAGAACACATTCTGTGCTTCTGTATGGTAAGTAAAAGTTATGTATCAATCAAGAGATGTCAGCAGATCTTTAGTTTAATGCCAATCACGATAGCAGAGGGATTTTTTTTGTTCAATGTTAATGAAAATATCAAGAAATCTTTAATTCAGTCTCAATCAAAATGTCGAACTGTTTTTAATTAAGTGCCAATCAAGATATCAAAAGTTGTTTTAATCAATTCTTATTAAAATAATTCTTCAATACTTACTAAATAATTCTTATCGATTCTTATTAACATCATTGAATTTTATTTCATCACGGACGAAGTGCATAGAAGAGCTAATGTAATGGTCAAAAGATCAAATCTGGAAACCATAATGAAGTTTCATGCTTCAGAATGTCCAATTACTCTCCACATAATAAAAACAAAACTTTAATGGAGTTATTACCTGATGTCTATTTTTCTGTTTACAAGAAAATAAGATAACTCAATTTAATTTATTTATGTAATCTTTCTATTCGAAATTTGTTCTGGGCGGTCTTCTTAGTTTTAAATATTAATTAGATTATGAGGACAGCAACTGACCGGCATCTTTTCTCCAAACTTCAATTCGGGACGAGTGGAAGTATGATTCACCTTCAACATTATATTTGACTTGCATTTCATATATGCTTGATGATGGAAATCGATGTCGGACCTGGAACTGCGCCACGAAGCTAAAACATTTTCATCACGTCTCAAAAAGATTTGCCAACTAGATGGGTGAAATATCGAATATTATCTTTATGCCAAAATATGATGAAACATTTCCGGCGAATTCTCTATATTTTTTTTCATGTTATCAATCATTTTATTCATTTAAAAAAAAACATATTGACAGTGCGTTTTCAGATTTTTTGTATGGAAATAGTAAACGTAAGAAGTTCTTTGTAGTCTTAGCCTAATCATTAATTTCTAAATCATAAGAATTGGTCATATACATTCATTTGAAGAAATTCTCTAAATAACGTACCTTGCAGGGGAGGGGAAGCGTTAGCAGGGGAGGTTCCACCCTTGCTAACGCTTCCTTTCTCAGGAAGATTGCAGTACAAACCTTGCTTCCTTCGCTCCCAACGATGAACGAACGACATCTTAGCACAGTTACCGAAAAAGCCATCAGGAGCCCAAAACATTCTTGCATACTTTGTAATAAACTTGACATACAGAACGCCTTCCATGACATTGGCATACAATAGCTACGAAATATTAACTTTTGTATTTAGAAATTTTACTGAATCTATCGTCTCATCTTTGGCGAATTATTTGGCTATTGATCTGTAGCATGCGTTAATAATATTCAAAAATTGAATTTTGACACGTTTAGAACACATTTTTCTCAACCGATTAAAAGAAACTTTTGACATAAACTATATTTGTAGCCACCAAATCCCATACAAAATTTAATATATTTAAATCATTGCGTTTTTGAATGACCGCGTTTCATGTTTTTGAAAATACAAACCAACAGAAAGTCAACACGTTGAGGCATTTGACTGAAGATTTGATAGTCATCTACACTATAGATGTTAAATCACAAGAAGTCTTATCACCGAATCTTATCTGTCTAGCTCTCTTCTTTTTGTGTTATTTTGTTAACTTATATTCGAACAGCCGGACAGACAGACTTCCTCTGAACAGAATTTACTCAAAATTTGACAGAAATCCGCAAATTTGCTGTAAATACCATATACCAAATTTCAAACGCCTAGTTCAAAGTGTTTTTGATTTGTCTTTGTCACAGGCAGACAGACGGACATAATTCCAAAAATGTGTTTTTCGAAATCAGGGAGGTTTAAAATGGAGATTCGAAAAAAGTTAGAATTCGAATTTTTTTGACGATTACTATATAAATCCTATGCTTTCACTATACTACATATACGAAAAAGCAAAAAAAAAAAGTAGAGAATAATTATTTATTTGTTTTATAATACTTAATTCAAATCAGATCTGATTTAAATTTTTTGGGCTTGAAAAAGGCGTTTTTCTTGATTTTGGAAAAACATTTAGAAAACGATTCCAATTATAATTAAAATTAGGAAAATAGAAAATTCAAGAGATAAACGTTTTAAGATTATCTAAAGGTAGCCTTGAAAGCAAATTATTTGGATTTAACGATGGACTTATTATACAATATTTTAACACCCTTATAAAAGAAAGTTGTATGAACTAAATATATTCATTATTAAAAATATATTTTTAGCATTTCAAATGTCATGAAATGCTAACATTAATTTTACATCAATTATTACGAACTAAATTGTCTAATTTCTAAAATTAGGCGATTAGGTGCCAGATTGTTTGAAAATATCGATTTCCGAAAAATCCGAACTGTTCGAGTAATATGAAGTGAAACACCGTCTTGCATAACCTTAAATATTGGTGCATCGTTTTTTTCTATTTCCTCAAAGCATATCACTTGTATTACATACTAATGAAATGTTGTTCCGTTGGAGTCATAGAGTCGACTCTAGAGCCTTCTGAATAGACGAACTTTAATTATAAAAACTTTGTATATACAAAACATATATACACACCTGTATATTAATAAACTTCCTGTCTATACGGAATACGTATAGTCAAGGAAGAAATGCGCATCAATAGTATAGAGATTATATTCAATTTATTGAAATAAATTAGGATACTTTAAGCTACGGAATTAGGAACTTACAAAAAATAACTAAAGAAATAAAGGATAGCGACCAAAAAGTTTATTAGAAAAATGTACTTATGCCGTAATAAAAACTTAGGGAAAAATTCAAGCAGCTATCTGTAAAATTATCGGAAACATTTGAGATTAAAATTATAAACTTTTTGTTACTTAATAAAGTATTTAAATAAAAGTACTTAATAAAGCAAAAAGTATTTAAAGTATTTAAATAAAGTACTTAATAAAGCAAAAAATAAAAATATATTCTTAGATTTCTCGCCTCGAGTGCGCTTTTCAGATGCATTATTATTAATAATTTAGTTTACTTTCTTCGTTGTTTAAATTTCATTTCACCAATGCTTAACTCGCAAAAGTATATATAATAGAAGTAGATATTTTTTTTATTTATTTCCTATAATTTTTCAACATATAATCATGTATATATATGTATGTATCGAATTAAAACATTAAATTCGAAACTTTTGTAAAAGAAATTACGAAATGCGTCTATTATCTTATTACTAAATAGAATTTATGATAAATATATAACATAAAATTTTTCATAACTAAAGAGAATTTATAATAAATAAGTCAAGCAAATATAAATTATGCTAAATAAATAACTAAATAGAATTTGTGAAAATAAATTTAATTTATGTTATAATATCAGAAGTATATAATGATGATTTTAAATAAGCCTAAGCATAGAAAATAATAACTAATTGAATTTTTAAATACAAACGAAACATATTCTCTCTCCTAATACTTATTTTAGTCGCATTAAATATTTTTTGGGGAATTCTTGTAAGATATAAATATAAACTAAGTCAAAATGAAATTATATCTATTCTTTTAGAAGATACTTATAACAAGCTCTTATACCCTTTGATGTATTTTTTATCAATTCCACCTAATACAGTTTTTAATATCTAAAATGGAAGACTGTATAATTTTATCAAGATATTGACAACATTCATTGCGAATACAAATTTTTAAAAAAAATCTCTATTTCAATCATAAGTCTATCTAAATAGATTACTAGAAACAACTAAAACAGAAGCACAGAGATAATTTGATTTAAACACCTACTTTTGCAATTCCTGCGCGCTCCGAGGAAACGGAATCTAATTCAATTTGACTCTCAAAAATTGCCGCGTTTTATTTTGTAGAGATTGGACAAGGTACTTGAATACTCCCTTGTGAATTTCCGTTCTTGCCTAAGCTTAAACCCAAGAAAACTAACGCCCAAAGATATGGAATCTGGAAAAAAATTTATCTCTTTCCAGGGAACACTGATAAGTTCGTGGATAACATATTGCTTGGGTACTGATAAGACTATGTAAAAATGAAAAAAAAAAGTTATGCTTTTAGAGAAATGAAATTCTTTAAAACTTGGCAACACTCTATATATCTTTTCTCAAAAATGACGTACCGTTTCAGCTTGGTCCTTTTAAAAATTGGTTGTATGCTCCTATCATATAAAAGAAACTAGAACAGAATAATATATGTCAAAAATTCATTTCCTTTGGGAAACACAGTGTTTTGAATTTTAAAATCCGAAAGGGTAGTATGCGTATACTGTTTATTATATATTAAACAGCAATATTCAGTTTTGAAAGAAAGTGCTGTATTTTTAGTACATAATATATGTTATAGTTATTTTGGATAAATCATGCGCCAAACTGGCTTGAATTTAGTATTTTTACTGAATCCATTGTATCATCCTTGGCGAGTTATTTGGCGATTAATCTCAGGCATGCGTTAATAGCATCCAAAAATCGAATTTGTACTTTAGACACTTTTTTTTCCCAACCGATTAAAACAAAAATTTGACACAAAACTACACTTGTAGTTACAAAATCCCATGCCTCATTTGATATATTTAAGTCGTTGCGTTTTTGAATTATCGCTTTTACTTATTTCTGAAAGTACAGACTGACAGATATTGAACTCTTTTTTGAATCTGAAAAGTGTCTTTGCTATAGACCTTAAATCTATGTGCCGAATTTTATCTATCTAGCTCTCTTAATTGTACCGTTGAACAGTTACCGTTTTAACTTATATTCGAATAGCCGTACAGACAGACTTCCTCTGAACGCAAATTTTGTGTAAAGATCAAATGTAAATTTAAATTTTTGTGTAGATTTCAGCAGTATAGTTTAAAGCGGTGTTGAGTTATCTTTGTCATAGATAGATGGAGACAGACAGACGGACATTTTCCAAAAATGTGTTTTTCCAACTCGGGGGGGGGGTCTAAAATGTTAAGATCATTCAAAATCTCGAATTCAAGTTTTTTGATGATTACTATGCTTTTTCTATACTGCGTATAAGAGAAAGTAATTGGTGATAGGTAATTAAAGGTCTCATTGCCAATAAATTCAAAAAAAAAAATCAAAAAAGTGAAAATAAAAGGAACACTAATTTTAAATTTCGAACTATTTACCAGGAATGTTGTAATAATGGTAATGATTTCGATAATTCCTGTAATTGTTTTGATTGGATTCGTCTATCCATCTCCATTTTGCTTGATTGCATCAGCCAATGCACATTCAATAACCAAATAGGCTGTTCAATCTTTTTGATATGGAGAATTAATTGACCTTGTGGAAGGTACACATACTATTATGTAAGAGACCAGAAAGCAATAAGAAAGAAGTATTGCTTAAAGAAGTAAAAACGCACAGCTATATTGCATGGCTTATGATAATTTCGTAAGTTAACTATAAAAAATAACCTTTTAGAGTGCTTAAATATGATTCTTTGAAATGAATGTTAGAACATGGAAAATGTAATAAAATTGCATATAAAAATGTTGTACATAACAATAAAATTTCAAAGGATAAGCGAACACATAAAAAATTTGTGAAAGTGAAACTTTGGAGGAAGGGGGGGGGGGGTTAAATAGCCAAATCACTATAACAAAGGCTTGATTGTATTAGTCAGTGCATTTTGTGCATAAGAAACTTTAGGTCAATTTCATGAAATGTATAGTTACTTGATGTTTGTATGAAATTAAAGTTTTAAAACGGTGTCATTATGGCTCTTATATATAAATAATTAATTATAAATATATATAAATATAATAATTAATTAATTACAAATATATATAAATATAATAATTGTCATTGAATAAACTCGTCATAATGCAAAATGTTATACTTTTCCCATGACGAGTATACTAGTCAGAAACAGTTAAGTGATTAAAATATATGAATAAATAAATGAAATATAGATATTTCTGTTTCTATTAATATACGTCTATATATAATTAAATATATATCATTGTAATATATGTCTATATATCCTTTAATTGCTACACTTTTTTTCATTTTCATTATTTTTATTTTAAAGTGTGAGTGAGAACAAATAGTTTGCAGTAAACATATTCTTCTTTTTTTATGTTTGCCTATTAATTAGCAATTTTTATTAGTTGGAGATTTTTCTTCTAAAACTTACATAAATTCGTTTTACTATAGATAAAATAAGCTAAATCAGTGAGAATATTTTGACCTCGACTTTCTCATAGGAACAATTAAGAATACTTGGTCAAAGGTAATTTTTTTCCAATGAAGAAATAGTTGATAATATTTATTGCCATTCTATTTTACTTTTTTGTATTCAAAGAAGGACCAGTTAAGGTAATTGGGACAGAAATTTTTAAGAATTTGTAATTTTCTTCGATTTAAAATGTTCTTATGAGAAAGAAAACGACATTAATTTGAGTACATAATCAGGCTACGGAAAGCTCATTAAAATGCATTTTTTCCAAATTGATTTATTAATTAACTAGTCTTAATTACAGCAGAGCTCATAATTATCCTTGTATTTTCCCAAATAATATGTGCGTTCCCAAAAAATATGATGTAATTGGAAACAAATAAGTTATTTTCTGACCACAGTAACGAAATGATTTGAAAAAAATATATTTGTTATGATAAGAAGTAACTGCTTAATGTCACAAAATTTTTTTATCGGTTTTCTTGAATATCCAATATATTGTCTTTTCAATTTTTTTCAATAAAAGTACAGTCTAGCAATATTTAATGCTTTCGATTTTGACCTATTTATAATAATTAAATCCTCACTTTTAAAAATAAACTTTTATGATAAAAGAAATGACCGAGCATTATGAGACACAAAAGGGAAATATATAAGATTTAAAAACTTACTTTAAATTCTATGAGTAGCAGTTCAATTTAGGTGCAGAAAATAAAATTCCCATTTAAGGTAGAATGTTAAATTTCTTTTTATCATTTGCGAATTCATTCTTAATTAAAACAGAAATATCCATTAAGTCAAACGATTTTTTTTAATCTCTAATATTTTTTGGAAAATTGTTGATCCTAACAAACGATTTTTAATAAAAATCGAAAGATAATTTTTTTCCTCAAGTAATGAATAATTTTTAGGTAATGAAATAAAATTTAATGGTGGCAATTCATAGGAAAATAAATAAAATGTTTTTAACATTTTAATTAAACGTAAATGGCACCGAGCACGTTAAAAGATTGAACGCCTAATATTAAAGGCTTGGACATCATAGCACCATATTAATTAAGGTTTCATATGTGCATCTTTATTTTAAGATTGAATTACTTCTTCATTAGGGATGATACCGTGCACACAAATAAATGTATTTAACATCGCCATAAAGCGCGTTAATGCAAATACAGTAGCTAAAATACTTGATCAATGCAAAAAATATTTTTTTACTTTTTACAAAATTAGAGAAATTTGATGAAAATAAAATGGGCGTCACTGAAATACTTATCTTTTAAATTTTAAATAGATTTATTAATGGAATTTAAGCAATAATATGTTCCGATGTTATTAAGCAAAAACGGTAAACTTACGATTGGTATTTAATAAAAATTTGTAAAAATATTTTGGCTATGAGCATGTAAGATCCAAAAAGTAACTAAGAGCCAAATTTTATCACTCTCAGCTCAGAGGTCTTATTGTGAGAGCTTTTCGTCAATACGCATGTTGTTATTATTTTTATAATGATATGGCAGTCTATGTTTATACTATTAATATATAAAAATATTTATTACCATATCAGTGCACAAGGCACAATAATCCTTGATTTAATGCATTTAATGCATCCATGATTTAATGTTTATACTATTAGTATATTAACCATATCAGTATTATCTAATACTATATCAATGCACAATAATCCAGAATTTAATGCATGAAGTGCAATAATAAAATCTTTTAATGATGCATTTTTTTTTGCTACGATGTTCTATATAATAATAGAAATATTAAAGACTTTAAATGACGTTTTTCAATATATTTTTGTATTTTGATTTTAGCCCGCATTTCACAATAAGATTTGAAAACAAAAATCCTTTGTGTTTTTATCCCATTAATTCTTATTCTGAATTGGATGACTGAATGTCTAATTTAAAAATCGGAAATCTAGAAACCAAATAATTTCAGATGATCTAAAAATTCTAATATCTTAAGTTCATAATCTCAAGGATTATTCCTTAAGAAAATAAATAACATTCGAAAGTGAATAATTCAGTGTTTTTCGATTTGCTATTATATGGAAATATGAATGTATTAAGAATTCTAACTTTTGAAGATAAAAAAAGTCCTTTCTAGAACAGGAAAAGAACCTTTGGGACAATTTTCAAAACTGAAAATCCTCCCAAAAGAATTGCTGGAAAATGCAAGCATTCAATTTGAAACATAAAATCAAATATTAACTCTATTTCAATGTATCAAAGTAAGGCAGCTACTCATTTCAACAAAACTCAAGAGCTAAGCCCTTTTTATATAGATATATATATCTTTATCTTTCTTTCTTATTTCAAATCTTTCTCAATACGGCAGAGAAGTTTACCTAGTTTATCGGCAAATTGAATTTTAAACAAAAATAAATCTTTTCCGCCGAAATATCCCGAGAGTTTTCCCATAAGTTTTCAAATCTTAAAGAAAACGTAAGATTAAGCATTCTAAATAAGAAAGTACTTTTCGAAACCCAATTTACATAAGATTTAAAGAAGCCTCTTTAGTATCGACGAAAGAAAAGAAGCAATTCCTAATTGGACATTCAAGTCATAACTCAGATTTCTAAATTTTTCGCTGATTCGTACCAGGAAATCAGTAAAAAGCTAGTTATTCCCCAATCCAAGAGGCACTTCCTGGCTTGAAGGCATACTATAAAGAAGAGCCATGTTTTTTTCTCCTCATCTTTGTACATCAACTGGAAATGCAAAATTAGCATTTTCTGTAACGGCAGCAGTAGCAATTGGAATATTCTTTTTAAGAAAAGGCTTAGCCATTTATACGATGTTTTCTGCCATTTTTGCTTTCCTTGACTGAAACATTTGTTTTCTTTTGGGATTAAGAAGCACACAGAAGTGGAAAATTCTGAAGAATGTATTTTTGAAAACGAGATATTAAGGACGAGAGAAAGGTTTATGAAAATTGAAAATCTTCGCTTCAGGGCTAACTAAAATAGGAAGTATTCTTTGAAGCAGAAGTTGAAGATTGATTTGGTCGATGTAAAAGAAAAATAAGCCAGATCGCGTTTGAAGCAGCGATTTTTTTTTCTTGTTGTAGTTGAATTACATCCAAATTTTTTTTCTTTTGCAGAAATCATCTAATATCTTTGAAACACTATCAGAATTAAATCACACAATGTCTTACATTTTCGATTTTTCAGTATATTTGTTTTGCATTTTCGGAAATTTATTAATTAAAAATTCTTATCATACATAGCATGTTAATTATAATCCTAGAGTCGTAAATATTCCCTAAAGTCAAAAAAAAATAAGTAAAATTTCGAAAAAGATAAAAGCCTTAAAATATCAAAAGTTTCTCTAAAGTTGTAATATTTATGTTAAACTGTTTGGTACTGTTTTTGTGGAAATGACAATTATATCCTAACTATTTTCACTTAATTTTATTTATAAAGTATTGAAACTAAACAAATTATTAAATTAAATTTAATATTTTGAAAAATAAAAACTAACAATAAACGTTAACTATAACTGTTATTAATAACTACAATTGTTATTAATTTAATAATAGTTTAAGTTATTAATAAAAGTTGTACAATTATAAAAGATACAACTATTATTAATTTAATTATTGTTGAATGGTAATGTAGTGGTGCAACATTATGTCTATGAAATTTAAACTTGATAAATTAGGAAACATGTTACAAAATTTTGCAACATATTGCTTTGTATATCTATGTTTTTATGCTTCAGTGTTTCAATATCGTTTGTTATCGTTTCTAAGAACTTCTAATTTATAACTTATTTGTGAATGTTTTTTCATTTTATTTTATTTCCAGTATTGAACATTGTTTCTCCTTTTACAGTCCAAAAAAAAATGAAATAACATTTAAAGAAATCATCTCTGTTCCAAAAACATAATTCTTATTATTTTACTAAAAACCTAAGGCAACCCATTACAATAAGAATTATTCTTAAGTTGCACCTTTGTTAATGAAATAAAAGTTTTAAATAGACTACTAAAAACTCCACACACAAAAAAAAAGTTTCAACACTGAAGAAATTTCAGAATTTCCATTATAAAAAATTAATTTGGAACATTTTCTCTTTTAACCATGTTTTAAAATTTGGAGAATGTATTTAAATTGTTTACTAAGCAATCTTTATAATTGAAAGGTTTTACAATTAAACTTTTGCTTTTCTTTTAAAAAAATATTTACCAAAGCTAAATTAATATTCAAAAAAAACTTTTTTATTCGCCAATTTGTCACCTTTTAGAGTGTTCTACCTCATGCTACCGAAGGTGCAACTTTAATTTGACCCAATCATATTTCTTCTAAAATAAACGAAATAAATCTGATTAACTAGGAAAGCTTGAAAACCTCTCAAAAAGTCTTTATTTTCAAGAAGAACTTCAAGAAAAACCTAACATTGTTAATTACGATAATCTGTCTTGTAAATGTCTTACAGAGCACACTGTAAAAAAATGTTTAGTAAAATAAAATAAAGAAACCATAATGACAAAAAGAAGTTGAAGCTACTACAGCCCACCATCTTAAGTTTGTACTTTTATATTGCAAGTTTGGCTTTCTCACGCCATGTTCTCTTTGTAATTATGAAGTGGTTCTATTCTCTCCATTTAGCGTTTTTTTTCTTTTGCTATCGAATTTTCTTTGTTAATGCAAGAATGGGCATTATTAACATCATGAATATTTACGAGTTCCATGCTGTGCCTTAAGGTTAAATGAACGATGTTCTTGTCAAAAGGTAAATTTTTTTTCTCTCTTGTACAAGCGGAATCTTCGAAGAAAGAGTTTTAATGGAATATTTTTTTTTCTTTCTTTATTCTTTTATACTTTCAGAAAAGAGATGAAGAACACCAGCGTTATAAACATTTCTTCGCCAAACGATATTGATCAAAAAAGTAAACGAAAAATAAAACAAGCAAGAAATGAAGTGAAGTGCGAGAATTACATTCGCAAAAGGCGATTGCATTTTCCAAGAAATCGTCTTCACAAGAGGATAAACAACAGAGAGGGGAAAAGTTTTTAAAACAAAGATTGGCAGTCACATTAAATCCTGTTTGAAGGAAATCTCATCCAAGTGACATGTTTTAAGGATGAATTAGAAACGTTCTCTTGCTTTTTTTTAAAGAACACTCATGTTTTAGACTTATCAAGTGTGAAAAAAGATCTTACCTTTGAATTTCTTTATTTTTTTGCATTTAATTTTATGCAATTTTAATTAGGATTGTTTGATTAAGAATTCACTTTGAACTGAAAAAAACAACCGAAGAAAAATTTTTATGGTTAGAATAGGATTTAATGATACAAAAGAGAAAAATATTGTCTTTTTAAAGTATAGCTAAACTCAGTTTCTCTTCAAAAAAATACTTCAAAGCCTTAATGTTTATTTGAAAGTTATAAGTATTATTTAAAGAATTTATGTTTTTGTTAAGTATTAAAGTAAGTCGTCTTAAAAATATTAAAAAATGTTAATGTTTTAAAAGATAAAATCGTTTTCTTTTTTTAACTCACAATAGTAATACTTTTATTCGTTTTATTTCTTTGAATGAAATAATTGAAGGAGGAAAATACAATTTGATAAAAGTTATCTTTTGCTTCTACTGCTCAATGGAAAATAATTATGTATTTTTTAAAAATCATTTAGATTTAAATAAGAAATTTAAAAATCAGAATCTTACCAGCTTAATCTAAGCGAATACTGGAGTTTCAGACACTCTTCAAACTCCAAAATTCTACTTTTTTTATTTCATTGAATATTTAAAAGGCAGCTTACAGAAAAACCTGAAAAATTATATCAAATAATTAGATTTCTTTTTCCTAAAGCGGAGCTTTTTGCTAATAATGCATAATAATTAATAATGAGTAGTTCTTTAAAAATAATTATTATTCTTTTATTAAATATTTATCAATTGAATTTACGATTTTTCCCATTTTAGGAAGTTAACTGTATTGCAAATAATACTTTTCATTATTTAAAAACTATAACGATGTAGAAATAACTTTTCGTTCAAAGAGGTTAATAAGAATATTTAAAAGCAATTTAGAAAGGAAAAAAATAAATTCTATTATAATTAATTCTAGCAAGTTTTTTTAAAAAAATTAAATGTAGCAATAAAGGACTTTTTTCATATATTTAAAATTGTCAAACAGAGACATTTTAATAAAAATAAAAAACAATTCTGAAGAACGAAAATCAGTTGCCATTTTATTTGAATATTTCAGTGTTTTTTATAATGAAATACGTGATGACCTTTTGAGGAAAAAGAAATAAATTTGTATGTTTGCAATTTTAATACAAAGTATACTGACATTATTCAACATTTAATAAAATTAGTAAAAATATTTAATCTTCTAAAAAATATTCAAAAGTGAAATTTTACGAAAAAGTGAAAAATTACGAAATTTACGAATAAATGCTTTTTAATTTTCGAAATTCTTATTTGAACAAATAAGATTATCAGTACAAAAATCAGTAAAACGAAGTTTTAACTAATTCAATAAAAATATTTTTTAAGAAAGAAAATGAAGAAAAAGGAACAAATGGTTAAAAGATTCAATAGTTTTTTTAACATAGTTAAATGTGACTTGTCCGCTCGTCTTCATTATTTTATCGAATGTTTAAACACGTGACTTAATCCCTGTGTTGAAAGTTAGAGAAAAAAAAAGACTTTGTTTATTATTTAGGAATTTACATGCAGAATGATAAGGGAATATCTATTGTTTTTAATGACACTTGTCCTAGACAAGCTCACTGACTTTGAGAAGTCATTGTGGATTAAGCCAAGGGTACGTCTCTTGTTTTTACAGTAGCGCCAACTAGGTACAAGAGAACGACTTAGCTACACATACGTCACAACTCTTTTTACGGGGCGGACTTTATTCGTGCATTTCATTCACTCAACCATCGATCTCGTAATTTAGACCTGAATCAGAGAACGATCACCCTTGATCCAGTATCCCCAGTGGAATTACTCTCGACATGGAGGACTTTGTGACCACGACAAATTTATACTCGCATCAGCCACCACACATACGGGGTGTCTTCGGCCGGCGGGGCTCGAACGCGCAACCCAATAAGCGCGAATCCAACGCCCTAACAACCAGGCTATGCTGGCCTTAAGGACAATCTGAAAACAGCAATTAGAAAGGAGACGAGTTATTAGAGAATTGAGAACCGGACAATCATTTTTTTAAAAAAGAACTATGATATCAATGAATCTGACTCCATTAGGAGGATTCATGCACACAATTAACAGAACAGGTATAAGGCAATTAAAGAAACACAACTTAATGTGTATCACAATTGGTTGGAAAAATAAAGAGGCGATGAACTTTAAATAATGTACAAAAGATTTAATTGAAATTGTGCAGAATCAATATTTCTGGCAAATCACTTGGACTCGAAGGAAACTATTAGCATAATGCTTTGATTTTGAACGATTTCATTCATTGTGTATGTTTGCTCGATTTTATTCTTACGTGATACATAATATAATAGAACATGCACGTGAAAATGTTGAATGCAAATTTAGAACAAGTAAACCTGAGATATTAGCATTTAAAATAAAATATCATTTGTCAAATTTTTATAAGAATGGTGACTATATCCTTGATTATATTTTGTAAATTCTTTACTATGCTTGATTATATTTTGTAAATTAATTAAAATATACTTATGTATATGTATGGTCTAAAATGATCAAAATTATTTAATACTCCAAATTAAATTTTAAAAAATTAAATTATAAAAATAAAAAATGGTGCATTAATCCATTGATATAATCCACTGATCTCGTAATTTAATATGACTGAGATAAAAAAAAAGAAGAAAAGGAAAGTAAGAGAAAGAATATACAGAAAGAGTCTAGCTAATCGTTGTTTTCTCATTTTTTTGCTTCAAGTTTAAAAAACACTAAATATAGTAAAATGCGTTTGCTTTGCTTTTAGTGCAAAAGGCGCAAAAGGTTTTCCAAAAGAATGCAAAAGGAAGACCGAGAGATTAGAGATTTATACCCTCAATATTCAATATCAAGATGAACATGCTTTAAATTTAGAAAACACCTCTTTATGATACACTTTTATTGCATTGAGTGCTCATATGACGAACGAATTTGCATGTAAAAAACATGGGTGTCAACAAATTGACATGGAAAAAAACAATCTTTTTGATACCTTCATTAATCTAATCACCTGATTATATTTAATTGTTAAGACGTGAACATTTTATAATAATCAACATAATTATCATAAACTTCCCGGCTATAAAATGTTTGGCATAAAAATTTTATCTGTCGACTTAAGTAAACTTATTATACTAATAATAGTTTGCACAGTACAGTGTGAATGATAGACTCTTGGGTGACAAAAAGGTTTAACATTAATTATATGTTTTTACAACATGTTTTAACCGCTAATAAATTGAAAAAAAACAAACAAACCTGTTACTAGATTTCCCTAACCTATAGGGTGAATATTAGTTTCATAATAAATATTCAGAATATGGTTTTATGAATACATCATGCTTTAGAATCTTTAATTTTAATACGCGCAAATGGATTCAAGGAATTAAAAATTGAAATTAATTAATACCGAAGAATATTTTTAATTATCGTTCTAAAAATAATTAATATTCTAAAGTAAAAAAAAAGCAAAGCCTGTAGATCCATTAGATATAAACGCCACAAAAAAACTGAATTAATGATGATTTGTTGGATGTGCAGCATTGAACTTTTATATAAGGTTGTAAGCATGCAACAGCATGCATAACAAGTGATGTAAAGGTAGAAGACAAATAATTATGCCATTAATTTAATCAAAATAAGCGTGAAATGTGTAGAACTTTAATATAAAAGTAACAATAAAGAGAAAATTTTTAACAATAATCGAACCTCTAGTGTTAAACATCGAAGCATAATAATGTTCTATGCATGATTCGCCAAACTTTATTAATTTTTAAAATATGTTTTTAATTTATATATGACCCATAAACGTACGCATAAAATTATATTTAATATCTCAGCCAAGCGCGTGAATTTAAATATAGGATTTGAATGAAAAGTATTGCTGAAATATATATTTCAAGAATTGTGAAAAAATAATCAACATTAGAGGATAGAATTGTATATAGAAATAAAAATAGTATCATTGAATAGATAAATTTTTGAGTCTTAAAGAAATGTAAAAAGGAACTTAACGCAATGATACGCTCAGATGATATCGAGGGAAAAGGTGAAACATTGTGATTAAATTTTAATTACAATTCTCATTATAATTTTGAAAACCTGCAATTTTTATGGATACCAACTTCTTAAGAAATGACAACAAATCATATTTCACAGTTTAGGTCCACTGGTCTGGCCTATAGAGCATTTTGGGAGATTTTCAAGTACTATCACATAAGACGCATGACTCTATTTACATATGCTACATAAACCTATCATTATTATCATGTTAAAAGAACTGGTATGAATAATATTTTTTATTTATTTAAGTACATATGAAAATTTTTTACAATATCTTTTGTTATAAATAGAAACAACAATCTTGAAATGTGTTTAAAAAGTATTTAAAAGTAATTTTTGTATACCGCGATTATTAAACTAATAAAAATGCATTGAAATATCATTATCCTTATTTTACAAAAGCAAATAGCCAGTTACGAAAATCTAAAGGAGATTAGTCTACATATATTAAGAAATTACTTTAATACCATATATCTATAATTAATGATGATAATTTTATAAAAGCATATTTTTTTCAACGAATGTTAATTCTAATGCAAAATATCTTTCTGCGGAGTAAATAATACAAATTTAATGGTATTTTTTTTTTTGTAATTTTAATTTTTTAATAATTCTGTTACTTACTTTATCTGAAAATTCTACAATTTTTTTTAAAAAAAATTACAACTTTGGATATTAGATACAGATATATTTACCATCATTTGATGAAATTCATAACTTTTTTATATGAGATTTGTAGAATCCTGTTCTAATCTGGATTAAAGAAGAAGGGTTTTAAATATTAAAACTTGAAAAGCAAAAGTATGAAATCAATTAAAACTCAAAAAATATTTTAACAACAAAAAATATTTGCGAGAATATATCACATCTGTGAGATATTAGCTTTATATAAAAACCAAACAAACATGGGTTGTAAATTCATCTTTATAGAGAATCAAGAAATAATTTCCGATCATTTTATGTAATCTCTAATCATTAAAAATCAAACATGGGCTTTAAATTTATTATTACAGTGAACAAAGAAATAATCTCTAATCATTTCGGAATTTCATACGTTTGCTATTGCACTAATATAAATTCAGTTCTAAATTTTGTTGATTCATTTCTCTTATTCCTTTTTTTTTGTTTCGATCTCCATGGTATACAGAAGGTGTAGTCATATTCTTTGGATGCCTAAATGAAATCGTTTACAATGCAATTCTGGGGAATTTAACTGCTTAAAAATACCGTTAAGCATACTTAAT
>JAPMOR010062724.1:0-13032 GCA_026543865.1 Argiope aurantia | reverse complement strand
ATGTGAGAAATATATATTAAAGTTTAGTTGTGTTACTAGTTCATAAATAGACAGAAAAGCCATGCCATGGAGCGAAAACAATCATCGCCTTTCTCTGGGCAAACCCATCTTCTATATTAAATACTACCCAAGATAACTCATTTATATATCTCCAGTTCGACAAAAGGAAAACAAGGCATTTGCTTTATATCATCATAGCGCACAAGAATAAAGAATCTTCTCTTAAAAGCCGTGATACATCATTTGAGGCTCATTGGTCGAAAGCTATCTTCTCCTCGATACGCAATTCAATAGTTCCCCCATTCACTGCCTGCTTCCAGTGCAGGCTATAAATATTCATCCACCAATCAGAAAAGATAAACGAGTGTTTATATTGCCAAAGATGAGACAAAGTTCCTGAGTTGGTCGTATCAGGCTAGTGCAATTACACATCCTCCCTCGCTGGCAAACTGATTCATCTTACCAAGAAATTGAGCGACTGACATCCACTCTTAGATCAGGGCTTTTGATGGATAAGGACAGGGAATGATTGGGAAGGTGTGGTTCGTTTGTGATCGTTTGGTTTTGCTTCGAAATGGGAACATGGAAGTAGTTTTTTCAGGGTAATGGAAGGAAGAATACTGTCTCCCAGATTGAAAAATTAGATGCCCGTAATGGGTGTACCGATGTTTTCTGTTCAGAGTTGGCAATTAGTCAAAAATTCATGCTGTTGTGCTGGTGGATATTTGGTCGATTTCAGCCAGTGAAATGGTTATATATCTGGATATTTGACGGTACATTTAAGTTGCATTTGCAGTCTTTTTGTGAAAAAAAAAATGTTTTCGTTTCTTTTGAAGTTGAGACTGAATGAAGGAATCAAGACTTTGAAGAAATGTAATTGCGGTTTTGGGAACGGATTTTGAAGCTTTTAACAATATTCAACTGATGATGGCGACATCTATGCCTACACCCTCTCTCTTCAAACTTCCTCACTACATTAGCGGAATAACTTTTTATAATCTACGCCAATTTTAATGCCCAAAAAGTCTATTTCACAATGAATATTTGGTGGTATCGAGTGTCGAATTTCATGGTTCTAAAGCCGAAATCTTGATATTAGTTCATTGACTATGCCTTTAATTGTATGAATATTGACTTTTATTCCAAATATTGCATCTTATTCATTTCAAAATTACATTTGTGCAGTAATAGCGATGGAATTAAGATTTATCTTCAAGCATTGATTACATTTTTAATTTTGCCAAAAAATTGTAAAGATGATTTTTAAAATTATAAAACTGTAAAAGACGATTTAAAAATGATCGTGAATCTTTTTCAGATTGATCCTCCAACCATAAAATTAGAGAAACTGGCAGTTATTCTTAAAACTTTCTCTTATAATCTAAAAAAAATAAGTGTTAACCACCTGCCACTCGCATAGAACGGAATTTAAAGAAAGCTGTGAATATTATGAGCACTCAGATTTTTAATTCCAAGCACGAGATTTGTGCCCTTCATTTTATTGAAAAAAAACGGCACTTATGTATTAACTGTATATTATTGATGAATAAAAGTTATGAATATTGATTTCTGACCTGAATCTAGGGTGCAATATTTGGCGGTTAATCGCTGGCATGCTGTTAATACACAAAATAAATTATATATTTGGATCATTATTTTCTCCATCAATTCAAACAAAAATTTAACATAAAATTAGAATCATAGTTATAAGATATACCAAATTTCACTTATTTAAATATCTGCGTTTCTGAGTTATTGCGTTTACATACTTGTGAATGTACCGACAGACAGACCTCGATGGATTTGATTCCAAATTTTATGCTTCTAGCTCTCTTTCTTTAATGGTTATTGTGTTAATTTATATGCGGAAAGCCGAACAAATAGAATTCCTCTGAATGGATGTCTTCCAAAATTTGATATGCATATACAGTTCTAGTGTCCATATAATAAATTTTATCCGTCTAACTCAAAGCCGTTTGAATTATCATGCTTATAGACAGACAGGCATATATGTTTTGTGCTTTTCGGATTTGGAAGTTTCAAAAGTTTGAAGAAGAATAAATTATTTGTAGACAGAACTATTTCTTTTTTTTAATACTAAACATCACTTTAAATTAAACATCTTTTTTTTCATTATATATTATTCAGAATTTTATATTAAAATACATTACTTTTTCTTTCTTAATATAAATCTTCAGCAGAGAGTTAAGTAACAAATATTTATTTTCTAGGACACCAAGTATATAAAAAAGCGTAAATGGTGTAATAATAAAAAAAATTGATCCCAAAAATCTGGCAAATCTCTATTTTATAATTCTTTAAATGTCTGGAAAACCAAACCTGGAATTATGCGAGTTTATTGGTATGCGATCCTAATAACTCACAAAACATAAGATATTTAACTTTTTAAATTTTAATCTTTCTTTCTTTATATTGTAAATTGTAGATCCATATTTCATTTTAGACTAAATTCTTCAAAGGGCAGTTGTTTATTTATTCAATGTTTCTCCGTAAGTATATGAATGTCTTAACATACAAGATAAATCAAAATTTAATCTTGTACTTCGGTTGAAAATGGTGGAATAAATCCAGGTGCATATTGTATTCCTTCCACTACTCTGTGAACTAAGTGCAATAAATGATAAAAATATTAGAGAAAATAAACTGATTACAATGCATTTTTCATTTTCATTTTAATGAATAATTTTTTTAAATAATTTAATAATTTCTTAATAAATTTTTCCTTTTGATTTTGGAATTCTTTGAGAGTATAAAGGGAATGAAAAGGACGTGACATCATAGTACCGTATTAAACATTATGCGATGTGATGTTAGAAAGCACACACAGTAAAGCTGTCATATTATTAACTGTAGCGATCTCTCCTTTAATATGACAAACCGTTGACTATGTTCATATGCAGAAATATTGATTTAAATGAAATTGCGATATACACTGGTGTGCAAAACTTAAGCGAAACGGTCTTTTTCCGTGATGTTACAAGTGATTCCCAACGCCAGTTGATTTGGAGAGAGGTCGGGACACGGTTTCGTCCCAGTAACATCACGGAAAGAGACCGTTTCGGTGGTCCTGGAGTTGTCGTCTGGGGAGGCATTGTGATGAACGGGCGGACTGAACTCCACGTTTTCGACAGAGATTCTGTAACTGGAGATCGCTATTGTCAGGAGGTGATCCTTCCCCATGTGCGTCTGTTCCGAGGTGCCATTGGATCAGACTTCGGTTTTATGGATGACAATGCACGGCCACACAGGACTCATGCTGTTGAGGAGCTCCTGGAAAGTGAAGATATCACTCGAATGGATTGGGTGGCGTGCTCCCCTGATTTAAATCCTATAGAACATGTGTGGGATGCTTTGGGGAGAAGCCTTGCGGCACGATTACAACCTCCTGGGAACACCCGACAACTTAAACAGATAAACAGATGCTGATTGAGGAATGGGCACTCTTTCCTCAAGAACTGTTGGACAATCTGGTGCTGAGTATGGGGAGACGGTGCGAAGCAACCATTGCAGTAAGGGGAAGGCATATCCCATACTAAGGAACATCTGCTTGCTGTTCTTTCTCTTGGACAGACAATCATGTGTAACGATACTATGAGTTCAATAAAGCCTTTTTTTTGTTTGATTCCATACTGTATGCATTGTATTCATTTCTGCGCAACTATGCTTTCGTCATTCTTTCAGAACAAAATGCTGTATCTCATTTCTGAATTTCATGTCTCTCAGATGATTTCTCGTGAAGTTATGGCAAGAAACATACCTGTTGCTTAAGTTTTGCCACTAGTGTATGAAAGCTATACTGCGCATTTTTATGGCCAATTCCCATTTCTGTCTGTAAAAAACGATGATGTATGTTGATGTATGTTATTCAAGTTAATGAAACAATCTTTTTTTGAATTCATGTTAATGCACATAGAATTTGGGTATGCAGTTGTTTATTATACTTTAATATCACCTGGCCAGCTAAAATCTTAATAAAAGTTATCCATTGCAGTACGTGTGCGAACCTTTCCAGATAGATAGCAGCATTGGAGCCAAGTGTTAAAAACGTTTCGCTTTTATGTTTAGGCCAGAAATTTATTTTATATCATAAGTTATATCCCATGCATGAATTTTCCATAAAAAGTATACTAGATGCATAAATAATTATAAACACTTCCTTTTAAATAATTATGATAGCAGTTCAGATCTAATACAGAATTTCACATCATGATAAAGTTTAAGGATTGGTTCCCTTATTTTTGTTTTATTTTTAGAATTTATTCTTAGCTATGCATCAATATGACTACGCACAGAAATTATGTCCAGCATCCCTGCAAATGTGAGTGTATAAGCGGTGAAAGGTGTTGCCTTAAAATATGATTGTGTTACAAAGCAAACAAAGATACTTTGAAAACTTTAATCAAATTAGGGAAAAGTTAGTACAGAATAAAAAGTGATGTCATTTAAAAGTTAATATTTTGAAGTGATATAAAAATAGATTTTATACGAATGTATATCAAAAGTTATTGAGAAAGAAATAAAAATGTGTGTTTTTGTTCCTTATGGCCCTTAGCTACGGACTAGTCCGCTATTACGAAGACAGTGATTTAATCCGGAGGGGGAGCGTCTCTAGTTTTTATAGCAGCGCCAACTACGGCCAAGAGTACGACTTTACTACTCACGCATCAATCATTCACTTGCACAACCCCTTTCTACAGGAGCGCATATTCACAAATAGAACAATGGAAGAACAACCATGCCCAAACCGAGACTCGAACCTGGGACACCCAGATCACGAGGAAAACGCGCTACCCCTATGCCAGATCGCAGGCGTAAAAATGTCTTGATTAATTTATAATTGAAAACCTAATTAAAATTCTGAAAAACTTTTCTTTATTACCACTTACTAACCCAGAAATGAACTATTTAACAGTCTAGTAAACCTATGTATAACAATATTCTCTGCAGAGCGTTTTGAAAGATTTTTAATCATGAATCACTTAATTTTTAATAGTATGCTTGCCTAAAAAAATTTATCATACTAAAAGTTCTATTATTAGTTTTAATATTTCAAATTTATATCTGTTATTGAAGTATTTATTGTCCGAATCCATTTCGTCTATAAAATATGGATTGGGACAATAATTTCTATAATATTTAGACTTACTTGTAGTAAATTGTATTTAATGACAAAACTTCAAAAGTGGTACTAGTAAAAGACTTATGAAAGCAGGGTTGGCAATAAATACTTTTTATGACCTAAAATATCATCTGCAATCATTGTCAGAATTTCATAACAAGGAAATAAAATTCCCTTGATAAATTCTACACTCAAAGTTACTTATTCTATATCAGAATTTTTTTTGGTCACTTTTATTCTCAACAATCACATTCGGCTATAAAAGATTGGTAACCAGATCTTAAAATTCCACAGCCATCTTCACCACACAATCCCAGCTTTCCCCTCCGAATGTCTTCAATCATTGATGTATAAAAAATGTGTTGGGCGAACCGAATAACATGAGACCTAGATCTTTCACATTCATCAATCAAGCCAAACAGCGCACAATCCATTAATGTCACCTATAAAAATGTGCACCCTAATGAATCGAAATGGCAGTAGAAAAAAATCTCGCCAAAAAGAAAAAAAATCGCATAATCCAAACTACTTGGCGCTTCCATTACACTTTGGAGGCAAGAATCTAATGAATCACGACATGGTGGCAAGTGAAGATAGGTAGAATGATTATCTGTGCAACCGCCAATACATAAAGTAACAAGGATGGGACAGCTGTAGAAACCCTTTTGATTGCCATAAAATGCATCTTAAAAATAACACACCAAGGTGTTTCACAATTAAAGGGTTAATAGCGCTGATTGGACTAATGGTTTTTGGCACCCAGTATCAGTGGGTGAGATTGTGCGTAGAATACCAATGGGTTGCATCAGAGGAAATGGATGCTCAAGACCTCTTTTTAGTGGCTAATAAGATTTTTTTTAGTGCACCCTCTGAAGTTGCTGCAGAATTTGTAAGCTATCCCTTTTCTCAGATTTTTTAATGTTACCGGTAAGATAAAGGATTGGGTAAAAGGTTTGCCCTCTTTAATGTTTGGTGTCGACATCATCGGTTTTTTTTCTTTTCTTCTTAAAGGAATCATTTTGGCTCTTTCTGTTTTGGTTTTATTTATTAAGGAGTGTAAAGGAAAAGGAATTTGGCAAGAAGTAAAAAGCTTTGTGGAAATTTAAGAGTTTAGCTTTGAATTGATGAAGACAGGTAATTGCTTTTTTTTTCAAAAAGCCTAGCCTTTTTCGTTTATTAAGCTTATAATAACGAAAAAAATGAATTCTTTGTTATTCTTACAGGATTACTTCATAGGTTATAATTTCTACTTCTAACAGAGCTTATTGATAATAAATATATCTAAGTTGGACTTGAAGATAAATCTTTCAATATTGGTTCTAGACACGACAGGAAAGTCTATTTATTAATTTACAGTATTCTGCAATAAAGTTTAAAAGTTTTGTTTAGTTTCTGAAATGTAAAAACTAAATTCGAATTAATTTTTAATAAAATGTTTTGTTTAATAAGTAAAAATTATTTTCATTTTTCAAAAATATTGTCATGATATTTTAACCTAGGAGCACTCAGTACAGCACAAAACATAGCTCTTTAATAACATGTGTATGGATGTTTGAATCATCTTCTAACAGTTTATGTGCTCGCGAAAACGATGTAGTATTGAATAATTATATTCCATATTGCCAAATTGTAATTTTATATTGCAAATCAAGTCAAATGTTAAACCTGTCAGGCTGGAATGAAAATATATAAAATCAATAAATTTATAGATGAATTGTTACCTTATGGAATTTATAGATTGACAACATATTTTTAGAATTAAAAAAAGAATGCTTTTTACTTTGTCTCATTAAAAGTGTATTTTCGCTTAAATGTTTCTTTTTTTTCTTTCGTTAAAAGACTTTAAGATGGTATAATATGAGATGGAAAAAAAGGCATAGGGTTCAACATCATCAGCTGTTCTAATTTTTACTATTGATCTTCTCTTCTATTTCACGTTTATTTTCAGTTGTTTTTGCTGAAAAAGCATTAGTGCGATATCAGGGCAACATCCATAAACTGTTTATTCTGACGAGTCAAAATTTAAGACAAATGCGAGCCACAGAATAAATACTCTTACGAATGCCAACAAGTTTTTACAATCAATGGTTTTTATACAAAATTTTTAACAATACAAAATTATAAACTATAAAAAACTACAAAAAGTATTTTGACACAATTATTTTTTAGAAAAATTAATGAAAATTGTGAGAACAGAATAAAGAAAATAATAATAATAGCATGAAAACGACATATAAGTACAAGATATTTATAGGGAACACACTATAAAAATGGCTCAAGGGTACAGAAGAAGTTACTTTTACAATACAACGTGAAGTTGCAAACGCAATCATACATAATAAAATGACCGCTGCAGGAGATCCTCTGATATTTAATTATATTGTGATTAAAAATATAATAATAACTTAGTAAATATATAAGACCTATCATCATTCATCGTGACAATTTGAATACATGTGGAATATTTTAGATGTTTTATAAAAATTTAATTTTTTTATATAAATAGTTGTTTCCAGTTTTTTATTGGTCTTTCTCTAGAGCCGAAATTTTAATGCTACAGGCACTTATCCAACTCCTATTACATATTTTTTTAAAATGACGATTGTTATTATTGTTATTATAAAAGAATTTTTATTGTAATGATTATATTCCAATAAAAAAAAGTTTTTCCATTAGAAATTTTCATAATTCTTTACTTTAAATGTTAACACTGTTTACTAAATTTTATCTGTCTAACTTTTATGCTTTATAGTTATTGTGCTCTCTTGTGTTCTGGCACCTGAACAGACATATTTCACCAGAACGGATTTCGCTCACTATTTGAAAGAAATCTACAAGTCTGATGTGAAAGCTAATGTCAAATTTTATCCATCACTCGCTCAAAGCAATTTTTAAATATCTTGCTCCTAAACAGACATAGTTCCAAAAATTTGTTTTTCGGACTCAGAGAAATCTGAGACGTAAATCTTGCCAAAATCTCGACTTTGATTTTTTTAAATTAGTGCAATACATCCTCGTTGCATGTTTCGTATACGAAAAAGTAATGTCCTTAAAGATTATAGTTACAGGATCATGCAGTTTCATTACGACATTATCAAATATGTTTTGTGTAGATAGTTAATTAATAAAATATCTATAACTCTTCCAAAGAAATACTTTATGTATTTTTGCTGGTAATTCTCCAATCATCTGTGGAATACACTGCCATCAAATAAAGCTTTCGCCAAGTCATCACGCCACTTCATAATACCCCCCCCCCCGCTCAAAAAAAAAAGAACAATGTTCATTAATTAAAGAAAGGCAAAATCGCCATTCCTTTTCTTCCACATTTTCCGCTTTCCCATGAATAAATTAAACCCCGAAGCTGCAGCAACAGAGGTGCGAATCGACATTCGAAACTCATTAGCAGCGTATATACACAAATTGCAAAGGGAAGGCGCTCCATCGAAGGCGTTGCGTGTCGTCTCGAGTAATGGTTTCCGAACAGAAAGGTCACTCGAACGAGACTGAGACCGTGAAGTTTTGCATTATTTGTATGAAAAGAAAGCTGTCCGCCTCTGACGTGGACGATACGTTCATTTGTCCTTCGAATTCAGAACCACCCGCCAGCCTTCCTTGATTTTGCAAATCGGCTACGAAGAAAAGTGGCCCAGTGTTACCTCAAGTCGTCTGGCAGCAGAAAATATGAGAACCTTTGGGTATTCCTTAAAATATGAATTGTTGGCAATATTGATTTGAGAAATATCTCGAAATGTAACAGATTTATTTATTGTTTATAGACAGTCCAAGCTGCTTGTCGTTGCAAAATATTGTGCGACAGAGAATAGTATTCTATAAATATTTGCAACCATTTTTCCGCATTTTATACATGTGCTCTACAATGAATTTTTAAAACTGTTATTAACTAATTAATTTCGAAGCTATTTTTAAGTCTACAGAAGACTCTCATTAATTCGTCAAGTAATAAACAAGAAGAATACCATGTACCGGATTGGTAGAAGTTTAGTATAAAAGCATATTTTAATTGCAAAATTTAAGTTCACAGTACAAAATATTACTAAATATACTAAATTATATTTTATATAATGATTATTACAGAATATAATTCAAAACCCTTTTGTTTACGTCGTACCGAAATTACTAAAATCCTTATGCAGCGACTTGTTTAGTCTCACTCTTCTGAAACGGATTATAGGAAGGGTCGGAATAGTAACGTGCCGAGTTATTGAGATTCAATTCTACTTATTTATGAAGAACGGGAATTTTGTTATGTTTCACCAGAATACATTTTATTACGGCTTCAAAAGTTTTTTTTTTTTAATTTTAAATTCTTTTTATGCTTCGCAGTGGAGAATTTGGTCTTTTTGTGAACTTAGAGAATTTACTTTATGATGCTCTTTTTAAAATAAATGATGAATTTAGTCTCAAATTTCATGCTATTCTTAAGTTAATCAGCAATTTTATGATTTATTTTAGATTAATTTCTTTTATTGCTGCAATTTTTTTTAAATTTTATATATACTAATCCATTTATGTTTTAATATATATATCACAGAAAAAATTATGAAAGTAATAAATTCTTAAAAAACACCCATAATAGTTAGTTAATGATTTCTTCAATTACAAAAGAAGTATTTAACTATTATAATAGATTGAAAGAAATAATAAACTTCTAATAAATGTAATATTTAAATGATCTAAATAGGACTTATCAAGTGGAATATAATCGTAGCGAATCAAAGAAATGCTATACCAATATATTATAAATAAGAAAATAAATGTTTTTTAATTTATTCATTTTAATTTTAATTATTCAATGAAAACATGTATTGAAGTCCAAATATTTTAGAAATCTTATTTTTCAAATTTATTTGTTAAGTCTAATAACATTTTAAAATCGAAACACCTGCAACTCAAGGCTGTTGCCTTATTAAAAATTTGGTATTTAATCTTTTACATATTCTTTTTTACATAATTACGAACCCCTCTCTTTATGAAATACTCTTCACAAAATGGAAATCCATCTCTTCGTATGAATAATTTAATATGATCCATGATATAATTTTGTAGGATATAATTGTCAAAATACATCAAGAATCTTAGCTCTCACAGGAATCATAGTGACTTAAAACTGCACAGATTCACTAATACCATAAAACACTATTTTTTACTCTTTATTATACAATACCCTATCCGAAATAAAAAATAAATTCATAATTGAGGATAATGATGAATTTAAGTTTTGGAAAGATTTCACACAAAATTTGCTGCAAGCTCCATACTGTCAAGTTTCGCAAAGCAACTATTAAGCAATATGATTGCTTTATTCCATTAGAATTCGGAGTAAAAAGGTTTTTCAAGTTATTGCTCTTTAATTCCATGCATGAATTAGCTATTTTCATTTGTTATTGTTTCATTGAAATTTTCATAAGTTAATAAAAGTTGAAATTTCTAAAGGTTGTTTTCGTTTTTTTTATGTGTTAGTATAAATTTTGGAAGAAAGATATTTTGTTTATGAATTTCATTTTCATATTTGAGCTTTTGTTAATCTTAATAAGCTGAAACCTATATTCGAGCATTGATCTACAGAGATGTGAAATTTGCATTTAATCGAAATCCATCTATCAATCAATATCGAAACATTATTAAATGCTATGTTTTTGTTAGATAAAATATTTTATCTTGAAATAGCTAAAACCATTGTGAAATAGAATTTCAAAAACAAAATGGCGCATTTTCTTTTTTAAAAATGAGCTCCTTGGAATAGCTCGAATATTTAATTATAAAACTAAAGATAGTAATAAGTGGTAACAGGAGTGGGATGTTAGACTTCATAGTTAATTTGGAAGCATTTTTGTTGGTGCTTAGAACATAACATCAATATTAGAGAAATGTGAAATTAAGGTTAATTAACAGCATAACTGGTGAAAGCAAACATTGAAAACTAAAAATTCTTATCTTAGGCTGATGATAAGATAATATCTTCCTACTCGAATATCATTCCCCATAGAATATCTTCTCATGCATTCAAAAGTTTTGTATTTCGCTTGAAAACTAACCCGAATCTTAAATTCCCAAGGAAATATGGCTACATTTAAGTGGATGCCTAAATTAGCTTCTATCATATTACCTATTGGAAAGTAATTTGATACTGATATGGATATAGACTTACCTTCAATGGCCTATTAAAATTTATCTTGGAAAATTAAGTGATCATTTTGTTTCAAATATGCCTGTTGATTAAATGATGAGCCGATTAATCACATAATGGGCTGTTCCTAATAAATTCTTCTTTACATGTTGCGAAATAGCTGTTTTATTTTTAGAATAATTATTTTGAGCTATTTTTAATTACTTAACGTATTCTTAAGTGGTAATGTGATATAGGAAGTCTACTCCTCTTCATTTTGAAGTGATTGTTCGAATTTTAATCACTTGTTAGAATTTTAATAAAATTATATACATTTTTTTTATTACTATTCCTGTTTTCTATTCTGATTTCATATCTCTAGTTATTCCTACTAGCATCATTCCACTCCTTGGAAACTTGAGAAATCCTTGATATAAATTATTATACTTTCTCTTTAAAAGGATTTGGTAAAACTTTTTTGTAAATAACTTCAAAGAAAAAATAATGTAAATGATTTCAAATAAGTAGAATAACTAGCAGTCCTATTCAGATTTATAGATCGGAATACAAAAACTACGGGACACATTTATCAGCTCATAAAAAAATTCGAATTCAGTACGCAATGAATCAAGTTATGTTAATGACAGTTTCTGTGCCATTAACGTACTTTGATTTATGGAATTGTATTGTTATATTATGCTTAATGATAATTAATCACGTTGTATAGTTATTATTAAACCATAAATTATCTGATAAGTTATTTAGATTGAGTGTTACATGGATTTATTTATTACCCATACTTCCGATGCTCTTAGTACGAAGATAATTATTTGATTTTGTATTCTTTTTATCAATTTTGCTAGAATCCTGGTAAAGCTAACGCTTAATATTTCAGAATAAATCAAAAGTCAGGTATATTATTAATTGAAAAAGGTGTACAGAAAAAAATCAGTTTAATTATTAATAAGTTAATCAGTTTAATCATTACTGTATGAAAAAATAAAAAAATATTTTTAACTTTATTATATGTAATTTTATGAGATTAATTCGTAATATACAATGTATAGTTATAAGAAAAATTTAATAATAGAGAATTTCTAAAAGATAAAAAATGCATAGTAAACTAACTTTTAAAAAGCGAATATGCATCTAAGCATAGATAGATTCTAAATTAAAGTGTTTTATAAATAGAAATAATTCAAATATGTTTAACATTTAATATTGGTACTATCTACATATATAGAGACTCTACATAAATTACCACCTTACGCATTTAAAATAAACCTTCATTTGAATGGATTTTCTTAATTGTTTATGTTTAGAATAATTAAAAAATATCTGACAATAGGCCACACAGTTTATGTTCCACCATACCTCATGTACGAGGTCCTGCTTAGATCAGAACACATTGTTCGAAACAAACTGTATGCAAGAATTCAATTAAAATATTCTGATGATAATACATACAGTATTCAAATAATTACAGAATTCCAATAATTACAGAATTGCCTTATATTATTCTATATTAACAATTAAAAAGATTTATCATTGGTATCCTTTAGAAATAGTGAATTCGGAGAAATAAAAACAGAATAATTCTATTAACACAAAGTGTTTAAGAATATTTGCTACGATATCTTCACTAAACTGCATAGAATTCAGAAAATTGAACAACATAACGGATATATCGGACAATATCGAGTGTTAATAGGGAAAACAATTTTTGTTTCAATAAACATCTTGTAATACTCAATAAAAGGAT
>JAPMOR010062720.1:281458-314146 GCA_026543865.1 Argiope aurantia | reverse complement strand
TTCGAAAGAAAGATGCTTCTTTAATTTTTTGTATTCAGTACCAGATTCTTTATTCAATTTTAATAAAAGACTATTCAAGGAAAGTATACATTATATTTAATAAGCATTTTCTAACTTGAGAAAAGAAAACTAATGATCTGCTATCCAGACATGCATTTTGTTGAAGAAATTCATTTTCACACATCAGTTTGTTATAAAATAACACATCAGTCGTTATTTTTATAACAAAATCTCTTTTTCATATTGCATATCATGAAGAAATATCCTTATTATCTTAAATAAAAATATAAAGTTTGATTTTTTTTTATCTTCTCAAGCAAATATCAAAAACTTAATATAATTAGACTAGAGTTTAATTAATTTTATTAAAATAAATATCTCAAGCATTTAAGTTTTTTAAAATCCCAAAACACTTTTGACCGCAGAACTGAATTACAAATGAGTATAAAAAATCAGTTGTATTAAAAACAATCGGTATGATAATTTAATATTGTAAAAAGAGAGAGAAAGAAAAGCCAGGGTCGAACCGGCATCAACCAGTTGGCAGTCTAACACTCGGACCACAAGGCAACATACAAACCGCCCAAAGACGCTGTTTAAAGCCACCTATATAGTCTTTTGTGTATGTTCTATAATCTAATCCCTGCATGAAAACCATGTATATATCAGAAGGAATAAGTCTGCGCATGTCCATGCCCTCCGACAGAATTTAGACATTTGTTACATTAATTTCTTTATTTAATTAGGAGTTTTAAACAAAAGATTGAAATATTTTTTAAATTCTTCAAATAATGTTACAAATTGCAAAGATAAGTAATAATTTTCTCTAAACGCAGAATTTTAAAAAAAATTAAATGAAAGGGATAAAAAGTGAAAAAAAAAAACAAATTCGAAGGGGGGGGGGGGACATCGAACCTGAGTCAACTTGTTAAAAGCTTCACTGTCTGACCACAAGGCAACATACGAGCCGCCCAAGCATCCAATTTCAAACCACATGTCTAGTGTGATGTGTATATTCTATAATGGTGCGAATCCATGTATGAAAGCCATGTATATATCAGAACGAATAAGTCTGTCCATGTCCAGGACATCCGACAGAATTTAGACTTTAGTTTCAATAATTTCTTTAATTTGATAGAATTTTTGAATAAAAGATTGAAATCTTTTTAAATTCTTGAAAAAATATCACAAATTGCAAAGAAAAATAATAATTTTCTATAAACGTAGAATTTAAAAAAATTTTTAATAAAATGAAAAAAAGTGAAAGATTTCAGAAGAAACTTGTGCTTTTAACAAGATTTTTAAATTAATAAAAGAAATACCATTAAGAATGAAATCAATAACGCATTTGTGGTTAGGTTTCGACATCTGCATGACAAAATTATAAATACAAAAAAAAAATTATACTATTTCATTTCAGTAAAGGGCGCTTTCCACAAACTGTTTTTAAACTAATAAACAAAATAACACAAAGAATGAAATTAGTAACGCGTTTATCGTTAGGTGTCGCCATCTACAAGACAAATTTATAAATTCAAAAAATTTATTTCATTTCATTTCACTAGAGGGCGCTTTTCGCAAGCAGTTTTTAAATTAATAAACGAAATATCCCAAAGAATGAAATCAATAACGCATTTATGGTTAGGTGACACTCTCTACACTACAAAATTATAAATTCAAAACAAATTATATTATTTCATTTCTGTAGAGGTCGCTTTATATATGATCTGCTTCCCACGCTGACCACCAGGCAACATACAAACCAACCAGAAATGCAATTTAAAGAAACATTTCTAATGTTTTGTGTTTATTCTAAAAAGGCGCGAATCCCTGCATGAATACCATGTTAGATCAGAACGAATATGTCTGCTCATGTCCAGAATCTCCGACAGAATTTAGAATTTTATTTCATTAATTTCTTTATTTTTCAAAAATTGAAATAAATTTCAATCTTTTATTTAAAAATTCCTCCAAAAGAAAGAAATCAATGAAATAAACGTCTACATTCTGTCAGGGATTCTGGACATAAGCAAACATATTCGTTCTGATATACACATGGCTTTCATGCAAGGATTCACACTATTATAGAATTCGCACTATTACACAAAACACTGGACATGTGGCTTTAAATTGCATTTCTGGTATGGCTTGTATGTTGCTTTATGGTCCGAGTGACAGGCTGAGAACTAGTTGACGCAAGGTTTGATCTTCACTGAACGAATCCGTTTTCCTGCCAGTATTTTTTATTTTTATTTTGATTAAATATTATTCAATTTTAGATTTACATAAAAATGTTATTTTTCTTCTCAATTTGGGATATTTTTCAAAAATTTAAACGAATTTAAATCTTTCATTTAAAAATTCCGCGAAAATAAAGAAATTAATGAAATAAAATTGGACATGTGGTAGATATATTCCTTCTGATATACACATCGCTTTCACGCAGGGACTCGCAATGTTATAGGATATACACAAAAACCTAGACATATGGCTTTAAATTACGCCCTTGGATGGCCCGTATTTTTCCGCATGGTCAAAGTATCAAGCTCGCAGATAGTTGACGATAGTTTGATCGATCGAAATAGTTTTTCCTCCACCACTTTTTTATTTTATTTAATTTTTTTTAAATTTTAAAGTTACAGAATATTATTTTTTTTTCTTTTCAATTTGTGATATTTTTTCAAAAATAAGAATTTCAATCTTTTATTCAAAAATTCCACCAAAATAAAGAAATTAAAGTCTAAATTCAGCCAGAGATTCCGGACATATGCAGACGTATACGTTCTGATATACACTTGGCTTTCATGCAGGGATTCGCACTATTATAGAATATATACGAAAGACAAGACATATGGTTTGAAAATACATCCTTGGCTGGGTCGTATTTTGCCTTCTGATATGAGTGTCAAGCTGGTGGCTAGTTGACGCCGGTTCGATCCTCGCTGAACGAATTCGTTTTTCTTCCAGTATTTTTTTATTTTAGTTAATTTTTTTAAATTTTAATTTTGATAAAATTATTATTTTTCTTCTCAATATGTGATATTTGTTCAAAAATTTAAAAGAATTTCAATCTTTTATTTAAAAATTCCTCCAAAATAAAGAAATTAGTAAAATAAAAGTCTAAATTCTATCAGAGATTCTGGACATGCGAAGGCATATTCGTTCTGATAGATACTTTGCTTTCATCCAGGGATTCATACTATTATAGAATATACACAAATTTTAAGACATGTGGCGTTAAATTGTATAATTGGCGAGTTATTATTCTGGCTCGAAGTTCGAGTATCAAAATGGCAGCTGTTTGAACGCCAGTTCGATCCCCGCTGATTGACTTCGCTTTTTTTTCTGCCACATTTTTTTATTTTATATAAATTTTTTTTAATTTTAAGTTTAGTTAAAATTATTATTTTTCTTCTTAATTCGAGATATTTTTTTAAAAATTAAAATGAATTTCAATCTTTTACTTAAAAATTCCTTCATTAGAAAAAAATTAAATGAAATAAAAGTCTGAATTCTGTCAGAGACTCTGGACATGAGCAGACATATTCGTTCTTGTTGGACATTTGGAAAAGATCCATACAGAAATTTATTTCGGATCCGAAGTTTTATGGTGTCCTTGTGTTATTCCAATTCCGCGCCATGATCTCAAGTAAACAAACAGATTTGAACCTGACCTTTTTTTTTTTTTGGCAAGGTCGGGTTTTGTGGTTGACAGCAACTGCAATACAAATTTGGCTACTATTTAAACTCGCCTCGTGTAAATATTTTTTAGACGGAGTATGAGAAGTTAACTGTGTGGAATTGGTTTATTGCTTCCCCATTTTGAGATAGTTTATTTTAGTTCGTTTAAATGTTAGACCGAAAGGATGAATTGTTCGAATCTGTTGGCCAAGGGCTGGTAATGTTAATTTGAACTTTGATTTTAACATTTATCGTATTTTTATTGCTGCAGTAATGAGCAAATAGACTGTATACTTCATAATCAATAAAAGTTATTATAAGGAAACTGCTTTAAACTTTATGCCTCCTCGACATAAAATTTCACTGTCAACTGTGCTAAAATTTGGGTTAGTCTTCTCTGAGGAGTAACAGAGTGGTTATGGGCCCAGCCCACGCTCTGTGTGGAGGCAGGTTAAGCAGTTATACCAGACCATGAACATTGTCCACTGAAACATTGTTCCAGTCTAGAACTATCTTTAAGAACTTCTGTTGTCTGTATACTAAATCCAGTAGCAGATATGGAGATGAACAGTCAAATTCCAGTGTTGACCCAAAATAACTGGAATACTTGGAAAGCATGATATGCAAGAAAGCATGATCATCTTGATGCTTTTTGGATGCTGGCAATTTATCATACAGACCATGCCAGAGGAAATTGATGAAGGGACAACCTAAAAGGAAAAGTACGACTCTCAGCTACTTAAGGATTGATGCTATACGTTTATTTACATTAACATCAGTTCAGACCTGAAGATTCTGATAACAGAAACGACTGATTTTGCAGTAGCATGGTAGATATTAAAGGATCCTTTCGAACCAGTGACAATAGGCAGGATTATCCAGCTTTTGGATGAATTCTTCGGAACAAGATGCCAACCTGGGAAAGATGTCGGAATCTTCATATTTCGTGTAAAGACGGCGGCAGCCAGGCAACAAGAGGTGGGTCATAAATTGGACGACCTGTACGTAGGGTTTCAATTGATAAGGTGGCTACCTCAAGAATTCCAGTCCACCGTGTAACAAATTTACAGATGGAAAGAGGAGGATTTCACAGTCGTAAAAATTGTAGCGGAGCTGATATTAGAGCCCAATCTTTAACTTATGAAGCAAGATTTGGAGAAAGCGGAGGCTTCTACTTAAGCAGTTCGACTTCGAGGACAGTTCCTGGTGATGCAAATACAGTTGCTAGTGGTACGGCTTCAACTCCTGGAGATTCAGGTGGTAAAGCAGAATACTAGAGAAAGGACGGTAAGGCAATTAAATGTGAAACTATTAAAAATGTAACACTGTCTATCAAGATGATGGTTTCATGTTATATGTGTAACAAGTACGAGCATCTTAAAGTAAATTGTAAAGAGAACTCTCATCAAAAATATTTTTGCATGTAAATGAAAATTATAACGGAGTTTAATATAAATTGAAGACTTTGTGAAGCTGAATGTAGTCTTATAGAACTAAATAAGCAACTCGTAACTTATTTGAGTTAAAATTCTGATACAGGTGTTTGGATAATGGATACGGCTGCCACGAGTTATTTTTGTAATGACAAGGGTTTATTTTTAGATTTTAGACCAATAACATGGTAATGTCGTTAGTAACGGAAGATAAGAGTTGTCCAGTATAGGGAATCTGTAAAATTAAATTTTTAGTAAAATACAAGGATTGTTTTCATGAAATAACTGTCGGATGTTTTATTGAATCCCAAGTAGAGAAATTTCTTATCCGGCTCCAGATTAGAAAGTAAAGTTGCGTATTTTGTGGATACCAATGGTAAAGAAATTTTTTAATAAAGACTAGATAAAGTTTTCGGTGACACGTCACGATAATTTGTATATTTTTAAGCCTGACCATTATATTTCAAGTATAAAAAATGAATTCTGTTGGTAATGTAACCGACAAAACAAAATATGAATCAATTGAAATATGGCATTAACGCTTTTGCCATATTAATAACGATTACTTGGTAAACACTAGTAAAAATGATAGTGTAAGAGGCCTCCCACGTTTAACTGATAAATCTCATTGTATCCCATGTAAATTAGCAAAGTGTCCAAGAGTTCCATTTAAAGAAGGCCGTAAGATCAAAATATCCAAGGGAGTTGTTGCATATGGACCTTTGTGGTTCAATGCCAACTGAAAGCCAAGTCGGTAATAAATATTTCAGAGTATAATTGACGATTACTCAAGAAGATTGACAGTATTTCCCATTAGGAAAAAGTTAGACGCATGAAATACCTCAATAAGATTTCAAAAACGAGCAGAGCGTTTTCTGATAAGATTAATAGCAGTCAAAACTGATAGCGAATTAAAATTTTGTAATAAAGATATGGATACTTTCTTGGCAGAACTGGCTATAAAGCACAAAGTAACAAATTCATATACGCCAGAAATGAATGGGGTCGCAGAGAGATACAATTTAACAGCCCTAGATGGCATCAAAGCATTGCTTGTGTCTAGTCAAGTTCCACATAAATTTTGGAGAGAAGCATTACTTTGCTTCCCTTATACGTGGAATCGAATTTCTCACAGACGGTAAAAAAAAACCCTTTCGAAAAATATTCGGGTAGAAAACCATCGATATTGCTTCTAAAACCTTCTGGCTGTTTGGCATATGCTGGTGTACCAAAACAAATTGGAAAGAAATTCGATATGCGAGCAGAACTAGGAATTATGATGGGATATACAAAACACACTAAGGGTTATAGGATATGATTAATAGAAGAAAATAAATTAGTCGAGACTATTAATGCAAGATTCGAAGAAAATAAGAAAGGAATCGATTTTAAACAGAAAACTAATAGTTAACCCAAATTTAATTTAAACCTTATGACGATTTTGGTACTGTAAGAAATTCGTTAGCGAGTCGTTTGGTTTCAAACACAAGTACAGAAATGCCATCAACAACACGTGAAAACCCAGATTTTTCTTCCGTTAATCGTAGCTTAATACCATGTTCAGAAGTTAAGTGGATTCGAAACATAGGTAGGAACGTAACTGGGTCTGACGTGTATTATGGTATCGTGGGGAATCAGCCCGTTTAAGATGTTTTAACGAAATCCAACGATACTGTAAGAAGCATAACATTGAGTATGATCCGACTTTGATTATCGAAGGGAAGATGCCGAATCCCATTAGTTTTCATATTTGACTGAAGGGCAATAAGAAGCCAATGGGGTTGAAGCATGTATTCCTAACTGTTATAAACGGGCAATTAGATCCAAGAAAGCATCCAAATGGTGTGGTGCAATGGATAGGGAAATAAAAGTAATGATGGAACGTAAAGTTTGGGATCTGACTGATCTTCCGGACAATGCAAAAATTTTGGGGAACCGTTGTGTTTATACTATAGAACGTGATAAAAAATAAAGTTGTTAGACACAAAGCCCGCTTAGTTGAGCAAGGTAACACACAATTAAAAGGAGTCATTTGACGAGGTGTTTAGTTCAGTTGTTAGCTTTACTATTGCAAGACTATTTTTCACTGTATGTTTGTGGAAATAGATGCATGTTCAAGTAGATATCACTAATGCCTATTTATATGCTAATTTAGATACTGTTATCTTTGTGAAGCAGACAACTGGATATGAAACTGATGACAGAGTGTGCAAGTTGCATAGGGCAATATAAGGACTTCACCAGAGTGGGCGCCAATGGTTTTTGGAATCGGAAAATAAATTGAATTGAAATTTAAGATATTAGAGTGGGTTAATTGTGTATATATGTTTGGAAAATAATGTAATTCTATGTAGACGACATAATATTTGTAAAGAAATTGAAAACTGTGGTGGTATTTAGATTATGATCTGTGCAGGAAGCAACAGGACGAATGTTGTTGGAAACATTTCTTTAATAATCACATTCACACACTTAAAACAAAGACAAAGACAAGACATTCGCGCGCGCGCTTCACAGTTCAGCATCCCATCTTCTCATTACAATCGCAATACATTATGGGATTACATATGGGATGGCTTAATCAGGTATCGCCATCTAGTATCCAAAAGAGAAGATAAGTGTAATGCAACTGCTACAAAACGTAAATTTCGTATTATATTGCAGAAAAATTTTGATTTTAAAGATTCTGGGTAAAACAAATTTTTAGGAACGGAACTTGAACAAGGCAATAGCCTATTTATATATGAAAGATCTTGCATTCAAAGACTATGAAAAATATAAATATCCTGTAAGTTTATTACCTATATCAAAAGGTCCTGTTCTTTCCAAGTTATATTCACCCAAAACCAGCGAAGAAATTCTAAAATTTCCTTATAGAAATTGAATAGGATCTTTGTCATTTATTGCTATAAGCACAAGACCCGATATTATGTTTGCAGTAAATGTACTATCTTGAGATTATTAGGTTATTTAAAATACTCAAGAATATAAATTGGAACTTTCAAAAATTAAGTCATTAAAATTAACATTTTTCTCCGACTCTTATTTTGCTACAAATGGGAATGATCGAGTGTCGATGGGAGGGTTCATAACTTTTATTGACGGAACTTCATTTCCCGGCGAACTTTCAAGCAGAATTCCGTTAGTCTGTCTACTCTGGAAGTGGAGTATGAAAGTTTAACAGAAGCAGCAAAGGAATTCATTTGGCTACAGAATGTAATTAACAATAAAAGTTTGAATTAAGTGAAAATGCTTTGTGACAATCAAGCTACTATAAGTTTTTCCAATTCACCAGTAGAAAATTATGGAACAAAACACATAGATTTTCGTTACCATTTTTTAAGGAATTTGATAAAAGACAAGGTTTTTCAAATTAAATGTGTTGATACCAAAAATAATTTGGCAGATATATTCACTAAACCCATGATAAAAGAGAAATTAATGGAATTTTGTAGAAAATTATTTTTTAAGAGAATGGTACTTCTTTTCTGGTTAATGAATATTTGTTTCTCTTGCAATAAAGACTTTGTGAACAAAGTGTATTGTTTTCAATTGTATAACATGTTATAAAATGAATTTATATTATTGATTTCTAAGAGATAATGGTACAGAAGTTGGAAAAAGGAAGTCGATTGTTGGACATTTGAAAAAGATCCATACAGAAATTTATTTCGGATCCGAATTTTTATGGTGTCCTTATGTTTTTCCAATTCAGTGCCATGATCTCAAGTAAATAAACAGATTCGAACCCGACCTTTTTTGTAATTTGGTAATTTTGTGGTGGGCAAATTTGGATGCAAATGCAAATTTGGCTACTACTTAAACTCGCCTCGTGTAAGTATTTCTTTTTAGACGGAATATGAGAAATGGTTTAAGCTCTTCAGTCGAGGCGGAAGAGAAGTTATCTGTTTGGAACTGGTTTATTGCTTCGCCATTTTAAGATGGTTTCTTTCAGTTCATTTAAATGCTAGACCGAAAGGATGAATGGTTCGAATCTGTTGACCAAGGGCTGGTAATGTTAATTTGAACTTTGATTTTAACATTTATCGTATTCTGATTGTTCCAGTAATGAACATTGACTTTATACTTCATAATCAAAGTTATTTTAAGGAAACTGCTTTCAACTTTATATCTCCGACATAAAATTTCACTGTCAACTTTGCTAAAATTTGGGTGAGTTTACTTAGAGGAATAACAGTTCTGATATACACGTGGATTCCATGCATGGATTTGCACTAGTATAGAATATACATAAGACTAGACATGTAGCTTTAAAATACATCCTTGGCTACTTGTATTTTAACTTCTGGTCCGAGTGTCAAGCTGCCGACTTGTTGACGTCGGTTCGATCCTCTCTGAACGAATTTTTTATTTTATTTAAATTTTTAGTTGAGAGAAGATTAATATTTTTTCCTTTCAATTTGATATTTTTCAAAAATTTAGAATTTCAATATTTTTATTTAAAAATTCCTCAAATAAAGATATTAATGAAATAAAGCCTAAAATCTCTTGGATTCTGGACATTGTAGATTTATTCTTTCTCATACACACATGGCTTTCATCCAGGGATTCGCACTTTCATGGAATATACCGAGAAGGCTTGACATGCAGCTTTCAATTGCATTTTTGGATTGCTTGTGTGTGGCTTTGTGGTCCGAATGTTACGCTGACAGTTAGTTCCCGACGGTTCTAACCTCGCTGTGCGAATTTCGTTTTTCATTCATTTTTTATTCTATTAAAATATTTTTAATTTTAAGTTTCAAGAAAATTATTCTCTTAATTTCTATTTCTTTAAATTCAAAGATATTTCAATCGTTTGTTTAAATATCCTTCCAAGATAAAGAAATTAATGAAATAAGTCTAAATTCTGTCGTTCTGTCGGAGATGCTGGACATGAGCAGACTTATTCGTTCTCGTTTACACATGGCTTTCATGCAGTGATTCGGACTACTTTAGATTATACACACATGTTTAGACATGTGGCTTTAAATTGCATTTCTGGCTGGTTTGTATGTTGCCTTGTGGTCCGTGTGGGAAGCTAGAAGCTAATTGAACCAGGTTCGCTTATCGCTGAATGAATTAGTTTTTTCGCTTTTAATTTTATTTAAATTTTTAAAATTTTAAATTTAGAGAAATTTTTTTTTAATTTCTGATACTTTTCTAAACTTTTAAAAGGTTTCAATCTTTTATTTAAAAATTCTTCCGAAATAAATAAAATTTATGAAATGAAAGTCCAAATTCTGTCTGAGATTCTGGACATGGGCATATTCGTTCTGATATACGCATGGCTTTCTGCAGGGATTTGTATTGTTATAGAATATATACAAAAGACATGACTTTAAATGGCACGGTTGGACGAATCGTGCGTTTCCATGTGGTCTGTGTTTAAAGCTGTCAACTAGTTGACGAGGTTCGATCCCCGCTGTATAACTTCGTTTTTCTTTTACTTCTTTTTTTTTCATTTTGATTAAAATTTTAAGTTTAAAGGAAATTTTTCTTTTTCTTCTCAATTTGTATTTTTTCAAAAATTTAAACAATTCAATCTTTTTTAAAGTTGTTTCCAAAATAAAGAAATTAATAATAAGTCAACATTCTGTCAGATTCTGGACATGCCCAGACTTATTCGTTCGTATATACACATGACTTTCATGCATGGATTCTCTCTATTATAGAATATACACAAAAGACCAGGCATGTGACATTAAATTGTCCCCAGCAGGAAAAATCGAATGGAGTCATATCCGGGTTCCTTGAAGGCCAAAAAATAGGCCCTGCCCTTCCAATCCATTTGTTGCCGTATCCAGTATCCAATGCTTCCCGTTCATGCAAACTGAAGTGAGATGTACTCCATTTTGCTGAAAGTAGACAGGACACTTCTAAGCCTCAATTTCAATCAATTGGTAGAAAACATACTTCTCTAACATTTCAGTGGAAATTACCATTTATGGAATTTTCTGCAAAAATGAAGGAACCTCTAACTTGGTTATGCTTAAGGCCGCGCCATGCATTCACTTTCGGTGAGTCCCTTTGATGTTCTGTGAGCTCATGCGGCAGATGTGAATCTCAAATTCTACAATTATGTCCGTTTACAGTACATCTTACATGAAATGGGGCTTTATTAGTAAAGGTCACATTTAAAAAAATATCTTTATTAGTATCTGTCATGTCTAGCATAGTAACAGCAAACTCTAGTCTCTTGTTTTTGTCTGTTTTATTTCGTGTGAAAGTTGTATGCTGTTAAGCGGAGCCTTTTGTGATCCACTTTATGAGCAGATGATTTGGCCCAACTAAAGACTGCGTCATCTCAATTATTATTTTTTTTCCTACTTCGTTGACATGAAGTACAGATTTTATTGACATTCACTTCAGACACTCTTGGTTTACCCGACGACTTTCGTTTTAACATACTTCCCGTTTCTTTAAACGCACGTAGCCATTGACGAATGGTTTTGTCCGTAGGCGCATTACCCCCATACTCGCCCCGAAAGTTCCGCTGTACAGCGGCAACAGATCCGGTTTTTATAAGCCAAATGAGTGTTGCTACTGAGCCTTTTGTTGTGACGTTGCCATCGCACTGCACTATGGAATGGGTCTCTGTTATGTTGTATCAAGGTCAATGACGCGCGTCTCTACTTAGTGTTGAAAACACCAACTAAAACTGGTGTGAATAAAATTTGAGCTTCTAATTTATTTAAAATTAACTAATCTGACCAGATCCATACCGTTATCTCGATATGATTCATTAAAATTCCGGAGTTCTTTATGGATTGATTAATTGAGATTAATTAATGAGAGATGAAATTGAATCGTAATTTAAACGGCTGTATAGGATATGCTTATTTTAGTAAACAAATATTTAAAAATAGATATAAACAGTGCGCAATATTTTAGAATCTAAAACCCCGTAGTGATATTGATATTCTCATTACAGCAGATTTATTTTCAACAAGTAAGTGGCGGATTTCTGATTAGACAGTCGTCGGAGGCCATTAAGCTGGTAAAGGAGTGTAAACAGGTAAGATAAAAAAAATCATTTTTCTTGTCATTAAGTAAATACATTTGTAAAAATTATAAATCTTATGAATTATCAAATGTTATAATAACTTAAAAATTTTATCAAATATACTTTGTCAGATTTCTACATGTTCCTCATTGTTGAATTGTTATTACAGTATTTATATATTTTTTTTAAAAAACCCAGCCTTGCACAAAAAAGATTTGTGTATTTGTAACAATTTTTTTTTGGTATTTTCTTTAATTAGTTTTAAAAAGCAAAGAAAATTCTTGCAATTCTCTGCAGCAGCATATTTTTACTTTACCTCCTTCACACACCATCCTGAGGGCCCATATTGTCTGGGATATTTGTTCCTCCTTATTATCGAACAATTGGCCAGTCTGTCACAGGTCTAAACATTCGTATGAACAAACATGAAACCCCTCAACATATGGACGTATTTTCCTGGCAGATGCACCCTGTTTTGTCCTGCGAATTGAAAGTACTTATTATTCATTTTACCATACGAAAATTTTAAAAATTATTTCCTTTTCTAGAAAAATTCATTATGTTGGGAAATTCAGAAAGTAATTGATGGTAAGACGTATTATCCAAAATTTTTGTAATGGTCCATCAATGGGCGTAACAAGTTTTAACATTCACATTAAGAGAAGACAACCGGTCAATTAATCTACGATTTTTGACGTCGATAAGTAATTCAAATCTTTATTAAAAAAAAATCTGCACCCAGTAGAGGTTCAGATAAATCTGCAATTACAAAATTCCAAAAAAATAACTGCTGTAAGCCAAGATCCAACATTAAATGCCTCGTGCTGTAAGTTCGAATAATTGTAGAATTTGCAGCATATAAAACGAAGTTGGTGTCTGGTACACGTTTAGCTAAATTAGCATAAGAAAGTGGAAAAACAGAACAAGCCGCTACGCTTTCTATTAAAAAATTAATTTTAGATTTGCGGTCATAAACAAATAAGTGACTTAATTCATTGCAATTGTCAGCAGCCGATACTACTGACTATCCTTTAAGTTTTCCGAATAAGAACATGGTTCCACGCATTTTTTAGTTTTATCGCCATAACGTGTATGATGCCAACATTTCCTAGTATTAGTAACAGAAAGTGATCGGGAACGAAATTTCGGCGTTCCATTTCTGTTACTACTGTGAAATAAATGAGTAGATATTCACTGAAATTGCTTTGACAACTCCAATTTTTGTTTCTAGTGACTTTAAAGAAGGATTTGTTGAAAATTCACTAACCATTGCAGTATTATGCTGTTGTTTCATTAATTTTATCACCAATTTGTGCTAATTTTTCTAAATAATCATCATAAACTGATAATATTTGTTGCATTGTAAAAGGTAAACGTTGCAAAAAAAGTGTTTTTAAAACATCATTATCGCGAGCGTTATTTCTTTCATTTGCATTAAAAGTGGTGAAGTTTCATTTCCTAGTTGAAAATCTTATAAAAGAGATTTGAGTTTTACATTTTCGGAATCAGCATATTGTTTATTTTATCCTTCAATAATGTGTATTGAATGTCAAGAAGAGGGGAACGAATTAGATTACTTACGGAAGCCAAAAAAATACATCGCAATTCAAGTCGGAAATTACATAATAAAAGTTAGTGCTTTCCGAAACAATTCTCAATGTGATAAATTGAACTTCTTATTGTAAAAACCACAATTCAGGACTACTTTTCCAAAAATTAGGAGCTCTAAATTCAACGCCAGCCAACTCAGCAAATGCATAATTTTGAATACTAGAAAACAGGAGTACGATCAAAAGCGAAAGTCAAAAATGATTTAGAAAGAAACATACCTGTCATTTAAAATTGAAGGCTTTCATTTCCGCTGACGAAGTTGAGCAGTATTAATGTCACGGTCACCACTTGTTTGAGTATAGAATGATTCCTCCACTTAGATGATCAGAGCTTCAAGAAACGCTACGGCATTTTTAACATGAATAAGAGTAAATTTATTTTACAGAAAAGAACAAAACAAGAAAAATTAACAGGACAAGTAGAAGTAGCTTTCTCGAGTTCAAAAAGAAATATTAAGTTCTTGCAGGCCAAATTACATAATCGGTAGTGATACAGTGGTCCCACAGACTAAGCTCCTACCTCCCTGATCCTCTCCATGCCAGAATATCGGATCCAGTTTTCTCTCCTGTATTTGAGCTCCAGACTGTATCCACTACAGTCCAAATCACTTCTTCAGCACCCAAACAACATCGATAGTGGGTAGCAGCACTCCGCGCTGTGGAAACCACTGGACTTTCGTCTACGCCATTTCGAACACAGATAAAACCGAAAATTTAGCAGATAACTTGGAGCAACAATTCACTTTAAATAACATGCACGACATGTTTGACACAGAAAACAAAGTCAACAACACTTTAATAAATTTCCTTAAGACACCGATTGTTTCAGAAGTCAAGCCGCCAACTCTAAAAGAGTTTTTCAGATATTTAAAGAAAATTAAACACCAAAAAAGGCCCCACAAAGAGACGGTGTCTCTAATAAAATCAACGAAAATCTTCCACTCACGACCAAATTCATATCATCACTCTTGTATTTAAATTCAACATTTCCTTTCAACTTGGAAAACTGCTGTTCTTATTCTTATCTTAAAGCCTGGTCCATTTCTCTTCCAAATTTTAGTAAAATAACCTAATATTTCATTTTTAAAAAACTTAATAATCATTTATTCAACAATATCTTTATTCCCATACAATTTAGTTTTAAGTTTAAATTATCAACAATGCGCCAATTTTTAAAAGTAGGTGAATATATTTCATTAGACTTTGAGAATAAAGAAAACATGGGAGTAATTTTCCTTGATATTCAAAAAGTATTTGATAGAGTGTGACTGGATGGACTTAAAAATTAATCTCATGAATAACGCTTCTCGTAAAATTAATAGCTTCTGTTCTAATTAACAGAAAATTCACTGTACGCGTTAACGCCAAATTATCCAAACTTAATATCGTATAAAATAATCCGCTCCATAAAAGCAGGTGTACCACAAGGAACCAAATTGTCCCCCACCTTCTATTCACTATTTATTAATGGTATACCACAGAAATTTAACATCTGTGTATATTTGCTTACGATACAGCATTACTCACCATAAACATGAACATAAAATACATCCTTCTAACACTAACACTAAGCAAACAAATCCAAGACCTAGAAACCTGGTTCTCAAAGTCGAAAAATAGCTATAAATGCATCAAAAAATAGCTGCAGTTTTATTTATGAAAAAAAGAAACGCAATCAATCACTGATAAAAATCAATAACGTAAAAACCCCTTGGTCTCGGGAAGCAAACTACCAGAGAGTAATATTATATAAGAGATTAAACTGGAACCCATATCTAAATTATGTTAAACAAAAATTCCGAGATAATTCGTGAAAATTATAGTCCTTAATTGATCGGTATCTGGAAATGACTATGGAAAACAAGTAGCTTGTTTATACAACCATACTAAAACCTGTCCTAACGTAAGCCTGTCCAATTTGGGGTATATGCAACTAAAACTAGCATCAACGTTATAGACAGATACCAAAATGCAATCCTTAGACAAATTAGTGAAACGAGATGGTTCATGAGAAATGACGACATCAAACGAGTCTGTAGCGTTCCCTCAATAAAGAGTTTATTAAAAGAATAGCTGAAAAATTTTTCAACGGCATAACTCAACTTGAAAACGAAACAATAAAAGAAATAGAAATCTACCCCTCAAACCCTAACATTTAAAAGACTTAGATTAATTCAACTATAATTAAATCTAAATTCTACAATGCATTGAACGAGTAACAACTTCACCCCTTCTTCTTGATCTGTAAATTTATCATAAATTAATTACAAATAATCATATCTATCGCAATATCAGACCGAAGTATCATACCGTCCCACATATACAATTGGATAATTTACTCCTGTCTCTGCACACTTTCCCACATCAAGGTTAAGATCCTCTCTATCGTAAAAATCGCCATCCTCAGCAATACACTTTCAAGAACATCTGCCATTGGATCAAGTTCTCCCTTCGCCGCTCCACGCCAGAACATCGGATCCAGTTTTCTTTCCAATATTTGAACTCCAGTCCAAACCACGTCGATCAGACGCCAAAACATCATCAATTGTGGGTAACAGCGCGTTCCGCGCTGTGGAAACCACTGGACTTCGTCTACATCTACGTCTAGTTAAGATCTGTAGTAGGCAAGAACGGTTTATCATCGCTCAGCACTCAACTAGACGCATCGACTAGGGTTAAACCTCTTCGTTCTGGCTAGGCACCCCGACAGTGTTATTCTTAACCGCCATAAAATCATTAAGATTCTCACTAGACAAGGGCAATCTACTGACCGCTCATTCCACAACAGGATGCTACAGACGGGAATTAAGTCCCCAACGACATTAAACCCCGTCAAACTTCTTGCCAGCCGTAAAATCATTCATCATCATACCTTTAGAGAAGAAAGATCAAGCTTTATTTGTAAAATTGTTTGATCAGAATTTGCAGTAATGATTTTCTTGCACTGTGAGAATATAGACGCTTGAAAGATTTGAGAAAAGGGCTTATGTCGAAGCAAGAACTGAACGATAGTTACTAAATTTGAGACTGGGGAGTTGAGTGTACTGCCAGAACGAAGACGTAAACGGATTTCAAATGAAAATGTTTAAGATATCGCCATTGCTATGATTGAAAGAGTTCCCAGTTCCCGATATTTTTCAAATGCTCGAACAGTGTCACTTGATTTGCCTCTCACCTAAAATACGGTGCCAGAGATTCTGCGATCCATTTTAAATTAGTATCTATATAAGGTCCTTTTAGTACAAAATCTACATTCAAAATTCAGAACAAAGCATTGATTTTTCTTAACGGGATTTGGTCAGAAAATTTGAGCATTTTGTGGTCATGTGGGTATTTTATCCTAAACAGAGCAGTGAATACTCAGAAATGTTGTATATGGGATAGTGCACGTCCTAATTTGTACATGAACAACTCCCACATTCTAATGATATAACTGTATGGCCTGGTTTAAGTGTTGATTTCATTCTTGATCCCCCCCCCTCTTTTTTTAGAGCAGAGACTCTCCAAGAGCCTAAAATGTGTTTTGTAGCGGGTGCCCGTTACCGTGAGCTTTTACGGCAGCAATTCATTCCTGTCTTACAAGAACGCGAATGTTTAGGGACTATCGTCTTCATGCTAAATAACAGAACACCACATACTCCCCGGCAAGTGAAGCAAACATTTCGCGCTCACTTTGAAGGTGATCTGGAAATTTCGGGACATTTTCTGACTTCCTGGCCTCCGCATTCTCCAGACATGAATTTTAGTGATGTCTGGTTGTGGGGTTTCCAGAAAGATTGTGTCTATGGAGAAAGCAAGAATTACACTCCATGTTGCTATTGAACATGCTATAACACGCAACTGACGCAAATGAAATGCACATTAAACAAATGATGTGATTAAATAAAGTTTCGTGTTCCAAATTTAGGTTTTTTTGCTCTTTATGTGCCACCCTTTTATCTATTTTTGAAATTCGGATTAATTTTTATTAGATTTATTTTTCCCATAATACAATACTATTAAAAAAAATGCCTCAATCAGAACGGTTTCTATGTAAGTGTCGGGTCATTTTAACTATAAGCACATTGAATTAGTATAGAATTCTCAGAATTAATATTGCCCATATTGATTTCTAGATGGTCCCTCATAAAATCAGTATTTATTTAAGAAGTTTGAAACTTTTAATCATTATACTGTTTTATCTCCAGCGACCAATAATTGTACAAAATGTCAGACTTAGCACATCAGCAAAGGATTGAAAATCGATTATAAAATCCCTTCCATTCAATAATGAAACAGCGTTTGTAAAATATGAAATCTCTGTGCTGTATATGCAAACGAAAAATTTTATGGTTTAAATCATCAATGCTTTGGGAGTAATGTTATAGTAAAGTGAGAGGCGGCCAACAGCCGATAGACAGCTGTTTGAATATGAATATGTTTGATATATGAAATGAAAGCTGAAGAAAAGCCTTGAAGGTAATTAAAAAATAATTTTCAGTGAAAATGTAACTTTACTTATGAGATTTATAAATGTTATGAATCTGAAATTCAACAAAATAAGTAATAAAATGTTTAATTACACAACAGTTTTATTATCTCCGGCAATGATATTTACAAGAACACCAGTTACACAAATAAGACCACATAATGAAAGAACTTTATAGATTTTCCAGTTTTTTTTAAATAACACTTTTAAATATAACGATAAGAAATTAACATTCAAACAGAATACTAAAAAAAAATTTAAAAAACAACGAAAGATTTATTTATCAAAGCCTAACGTTACAAAATATGCGCAAAAGCACATATTATCTTTCTATTATAATTAAAAATTCTGAAATTATTCTTTAAATAACACGCACATTTTTTAAACTGATTTCCGAAACCACAATAACTTAATACAGAAGCCCTTTCATATTCATCAAATTAAATGTCGTTAACTGTTATAAGAAATTCAGTTCAAAAATATATCAGGTTTTAAAAAAAATAGATGTAATTTTTTTAACACCTAAATAATACTTCAAGCAAAAGTTCAAACTGCAGTCAAGCTCCTTATTAAAAATATTTTATACGATATCAAATGGCTTCAAGTAAATTAATTTTTCAAGTAAATTAATTCAAATTTTTGAGAAAATGCATAAATGAAAAAAAAAAAAAAAAGAGATAACGCGAAATAATAAGAAATACACAGATTTTAAAATATATATGTATATTATATTGTCCAAAATAGTTCAAATTAGTGTTTATCAAGAAGAAGGGAGGAGGATTGAAAAGAAATTAGAAATTTTATAGGTAAAAAACCATTTGATATACATATTATATTACAATTAAAAATATTTCCTTAAAAAACCTTAGCTTTATTAATCTTTTTCAAATTTAAAATCTTCCTAGAATTTATTTGTTCAAAATGCAAATTTTCAAAGCACCTTAATGAATATATAAGAAGGTCACTTTATTTTTAATAGCAATTTTCTTAAAATATTCTTAGTTCTCATATATTTGCAGCATAAAATATATTTATTACTTCATATGTAAATAAATTTTTGCATTCAAATCGATTACTCTTACGATCGAAATCGGAATCTAGAAAATCTTTACATGATAGGCAACTCCAACCTTTTTTTCTCAAATATTATTTAGAAAATGTTAAGTAAAAAAAAAAAAAATAGTATGACGCATAAAACAATACTTTACATAAAATTTTGATACCATGTATGATCATTAGTAACAACATACAAATGAAACTAAGCTAAAAATGAGCGATTTAGTTTTTAAATTTAAACAGAACAGTTTTTTTACTTCCGATTTCCTTACACTTCATCTTTTATCAGATTGACATAATAACCTATATAACATTAAATGATTCAAATAATTTATACATAACTTCGAACTTCATAAAGATACAATACAGAAAATAAAGTATCCACAATATTTTCAAACCTTTCCAATTGCTTAAAAAAATCATTAAAATATGTCCCAATAATTATATACAACTTAAAAAGAAAAACATTTGCTTCCAACATTCTTCATATGTGTTTATATAACATATTAATAATTTAATTCTTTACATTATTAGATACATAAGAACAGTGAAAATTTCATACTTATAAAGCTAAATTCGTTTAAACAACGAAACGGAAATAAATAAAAAGTTCAGTGAAGTGGATTTTGGAAAGACCAATGTGGATGTCAAAACGTTAAGTAAAATATTAAATTTCAGTAAAAAGCAGACGAATAATAAACATAAATATACAGCGTCACACAGCATAAAAGTAAATTTAATATAAATTATTGCATCTCGGGCCTATACAGTTTAATGCTATAATATCATTCATCAATATCTCTCAATAATACATTTTGATTTTTATCATATCACTCTTGTCAACTTTGACAATCAGATAAATATGTGCACTTCATATCATCATTCTAAAGCACTTATATGTACAAATCCTTAATGTATCTGTTTATTTACATTGTGCTAAAAAAGTTGTGGTCAATGAAAAAAAAAGCAGCACTTGGACTGGTTTGTATGAGTTCAATAAACTCGATTTCAATGGTATTCTTTACTTTAGCTCTATCTTTGCTGCAATTAATGGATGTTGTAGAAAAATATATGTATTTGTAAAAATACCGGAAATTAAATTTTTCTTATATAATTATATAATATTAAGAGTAAGATCTTTAAATATTAAAGAAATATTCAGCTAACATAATGCAGAAAACTATTATTATTATTTTAAATTTTTACTACAGACTGCAACTGGTTTCATAATGAATAAAACAATATTGTTTTTTAAAGAAAAAAATAGACTGCTATTCATTTAAAAGAAATACAGCATCACAAATACAATTTTTAAATATAAACAGATATATATATTTCAATGGACAGCAAGAAAAACTTTAAACCAGCATCTGAAATACAATAGAACATGGAAAATTCGCAAAATGTGGGGCCCGATCACATTCAATTTATTAACTTCTTTCTGTTGCAGAATCTGTACCGAAATCTATTTCTGTATAAAATTACTAAGCGAATGGGACGTATGAAGTAGCCAAGTCGTACTCTTGGCACTAGTTGGCGCTACTGAAAAAACAGGAGACGCTCACTCGACTTAAATCGCTGACAGATAACTGTCACCGGGCTTGTAATGTGCCATAAGTCACAACAACAACAAATATTTAAATTGAGGACAAGAAAATAATCCAAAAAAACTCTAAACCAGCATCTGAAATATAATAGAACATGGAAAATTCGCATAATGTGGGGCCCGATCACATTCAATTTATTAACTTCTTTCTGTCGCAAATCTATACCGAAATCCATTTCTGTATAAAATTACTAAGCGAATGGGACGCATGAAGTAGCTAAGTCGCACTCTTGACCATAGTTGGTCCTACTAGAAAAAACAAGAGACGCTCACTCTGCTTCAATCGCCGACAGATAATTGTCAGCGGATTTGTAATGTGCCATAAGTCACAACAAGACAAGAAGAATGAATAATTACATTGAAGACAAGAAAATAATCCAAGAAACTTATAAGAATTAACAGAAATATCGAAAAATATGTAAAAAGCAAAAAAAAGAAGAAAAGAAATAGAAAGCAAAGAAAGAAGATGAAAAGAAGTAAAAAGCAAAGAAATAGGATAGATGAAATGGAAATTGTTAATTTTTATACGATATTTTAATTCATTACATTTTATTCTCTAATACTGAGAGAATTAAAGGACAACAACAACAACAAAAAAAGAATATTGTGTACAAAATTAGCTCTTCATTTTAACTGACTGTTTCTCTTCCCAGCGATTCCTTATTTCATTTTCTATTCAAGAAAAAGATTGCTCAAATTTCCAATGTTCTATTGTACTATTATAATAATTTACAACCATCAATACTTTACCATTGAAAGACATTTAAGGATTTAAATTACTAAAAATTTAACAATTAAAAATAGCAAACATTAAAGATCAGATCTAAGCTGAAAATTATCATAACTTATTTGCAGATCTTCAATTTTTAAAGAAGGCAATTTTATAACAAAGAAATTTTCGAAAAAATATACACGGATGCACTGTTAATCTGTTTTATTAGATTAACATCTTCTGGAATAATAATTCAAAAATACTATACATTTAATAAATAAAGGAGGTGATATAATGTAAGATAAGATCAAATGTATTGCGTTATTTTTGTAAAGATGTGTATTTTTATGATCTTGCAATATAATTTGCAAAAGAACTTAGTCAAAAATACAAAAAGCATTCACATCATTTCTTTGAGTAATGCACAAAGATTTTTTAACTTCTGGTAATAATCAGTTATGCTAATTTAACGTGTTTGTTATATGTTTACAGGTTTAAAATTTATCAGTACGAAAACAGATCATTGACAATTGGCATCAAAGTGACAACAATTTGCAATGCTGTAAATATTGATTTCCTAAGTCTTGGGGGTCGCGGTGGCCTGGTGGAAAGGTCTCGGCTTCGGAACCGGAGGGTTTCAGATTCGTGACCCGATTCCACCGAAAGAACCGTCGTGTAAGAGGGCCTGTTTCACGTTAAATCCGTCATGACCAAACATCCTACCGTTGGTGTGGTGTGGAGAGGGGGGTGCCAGCTCAGGTGTCGTCCTCGTCATCTGACCGCGGTTCAAAATTACGAGGTCCATTCCAAAATAGCCCTAGTGTTGCTTCAAAACGGGACGTTAATATAACCAAACCAAACCTAAGTCTTGGTAAGTGAATAATGAATCGCAAATCATCATTATATAAAGAATTTCTTTAGAATACATAAGTCTTTCTTATGTTGCAAAGAAGCCGATTAACTGACGCCAGAAATGATGTGAATGTCTTTTTCACTTATAACAAAAAAAATATATATAAAATGTGGCTTTAGCATGACGTAACAGTTTAAACTGAACTGGCTGTCACGATTTTAACTGATAATGATTCACTTAAATTTTCATTTTATTTGTGAAGACAAATTCGCATATCCTTTCACAAATTAATTGTATCATTTCTTTCAAGGGGCAGTTTAAATTTTACTGCAACAGCTGCAGACATAAAGACCTACAACAATTTACCAATAAGCTTTGAAAAGATATTTGCATTCATTGATGAAAATAAATCTGATGAGATATAACCATTGACAGAAAGTAAAAAAAATATATTTAAATCCTTTAATACTAAAGCTACCACGAGGCGGTCAAATGACCGGCTTCCAATGGCAGTTCCAATGTATCGGTGAAATGCCGGTAGGTTTAGTGTTAAAATCTTTATTGATAACTATCATTAAAATGAAGAAGGAAATTATTATAATAAAACCAAATCAAATGTTTTAAAGATTTTTATTTTTAAAATGGTTAAAAAAAAAACAGCAAGACAAATAAAAACAAACCTTAAAATTGATGTTATAAATATTTATGTGTGTTTCTTTATCAAGAGAATTGCATAACTCATCAGATTTCCTTTTACATCAATTAATCAGGAAAGTGTATCAAAATGCTCAAGAGAAGTAAATTAAATATAAAGTGACTTGTATTATTATAGTAATTCTAAGAAATGCATGCATTTATTCAGCCATATGATATGAAAAAAAATTAACAATGAGGATGAGATAAATAGTTCATACATGTCAAAGACATAGACTATGCTTATATTTTATATATTTAACAAGTAACAAATGGACGTCCAAACATTTTGGTGTGCACTTTTAATACCAGTCACCACAATATATTTTTGAAGTTCTTTACAATATAAACTAGCAATGGTAAAATTATTACTTATAAACATTATTTTCAAACATTTCCTGAAAACAAAAGTCATAATAAATTCATGTTAAAATCATGGGCAAATAAATAACGTTAACTTCCATAAGCAGGAATGAGTTACACAAAAGTTTCCCTGATATAAAAATAGTCCACAGTTCAAATGTGTCCAAGAAAAGTTGGTAAACAAAGGAAAAAAGTTTTCATGGAATTAATGCCATGAATTGATTTCCTTTTAATATTTTTTTACACATATCTGGAATATAAACAGTTCAGAGCAGTTAATGAAGTCACAGGGAAAAATATCTGCACTATGTTTAGTTAAGGATCATGCTCCTGTACAATCTATTTCGACAATATCTTTAGGTACATCCACAAACTGGTATACAAGGCGCTGTCCGTCCACTTTAGCTAAGATACCTCGCTGGTAGTAGTACCTATCATGGAAAAAAAATCTTATAAAAAAAAAAGATTTTTTTCAATAAGATTAATTAAAAATGCTTACTGTTAAATAAATATATTTATTAAAATAAAGATGTATTTAACAATATGACTAATTAAATTTCTCACATGTCTGTTTAAAATAGCATTGAATGTAAGAAATCTATTAATATTAATTGCAAATATGAATGAATCGTTTATTGTGAAAATGATATATGAATTATCACTATTAAGAAATGTGATTAAAAAAGATTAACATATGAATTGTTGCTAAAATATTAATATCAGTGTATAAACATCTAATAAATAATAAGCGAAAGAAAGATAAAAAAAATTCCTTATTCCTTAGAGTTGCTTTTTCCAAATCTTATTTATATTGTAATTAACACATAAAAATAAAACATAAAAACTTATTACATCATTAATTATGAAAAAATATATATGTTGTCATTGCAGATAATTTAATTAAAATATCATTAATTCATAATTAAAAAACTAATAATAATCATTCACTACAATGAAAGAGTGTTCATATGGATCAAAAATTTAATTAATTTGTTGTATAAAAACTTTAATATCATTCAAAAAATTATATATTACCTTCAAGGTATTTAAAACATATCACTCGTCAGCACAAATTAAAACTTTTACTAAATAATCTGAAATTTTATACTCAGCCGTCTCAACTACCGTCTTTAATTCAATTTTTTTCCTTGAGTTAGCTCTTCATATAGGCAAAATGATCATGTCAAAAGGTAAAATGGTCAAAAGAATTACTTTTCTCTTCACAGCAATATCTCATTAACATTTAATTTATTTGTTAAATTATGTATTGAAACTCAAGCATAAATGTAAAGTATCAGTTCTCTTCCATTTTAGAAGTATTTCTCAAAGAACCTCAATCTGAAAATATTTTATAAAAATACATACACACATATAGGTACCAAACAAATTTTAACCGGGCGATTCCTTCACAAAGGTTTTTTCCCCCTTACTTGTGCAGTATCATTTCCAGTAAAGACATTTTTATGATTTAAAATTATCATTAAACTATCATTAAAACAGACAACATAATACAACCAAACATAAAATTAAGTAACACTAACACGGATATCTTTATAACAAATTTTATCTACTATAAAACGAATATAAGGCATTTTATTAGTTGACTGAAAACGGCATATTTAAATGAAACATACATTGCTAAAAAAATGATTATTTCGGATCTTTAAAAATTTGCAAGCAATAATCCAACAAGAACTAGTTTTTAAACATTAAATTTGATTAACAAATTTGGTAAACTTAAAAGACAAATAAAATGGAGCATTACACGATAGAACAACGTGTTAATGCTAGATTTGAATTTTTAAAAAATGTTTTTATTTTCTTTAAATATTATATTTTTATTGAATCGCAAAGTACGCAGGATAGGTTTATGTATGGAATAACACATAAGGCAAATGGCCTCCACCGTTTTACTGGCAGATTCGTACTCTATTGTCGAAATTTTCCCATGACTATTTTGCATAAATGTGGTTGAATTTCGTTGATGCAGCGTTGAATTTCTTCTTCCGATGCACGCGTGCTGGTAGGCTTGTTGGCATAGACTTTTGATTTCAAATAACCCCATAAAAAGAAATCCAATGGTGTTAAATCACACATTCTAGAGGGCCAATTCTCAAATATTCGAACGTGGCCTCCAGACTTTCATTGTTTTTGAAATACTGTTCAACAATGAAAGCACATCGTTCTATTGTGTAACGCTCCATTTTTTACTAACCCTAAACTATGAGCTGTCAAATAGTTTAACAGGGCTGCCAACACTTTATTGCAAAAATAGTGACAAATTAAAACCTCTCGTTAATTGTGGGACACCCTTTATAATGGAATGTAAGCTAATCTTTCAGTAAAAAAATTCTTAAACGGTGTAAATATAAAAAACTTTTAAAAAAATTCACCATTTTATGTATTTTACATGTATTATTGAAAGTTTTCGACTAGAATATGCTGTATTGCATTTAAAATTATAAACATGTCACATTAAACCACAAAGAAGTACGAGTATTCAATGGCATCCTTGCTATCAAGAATTTTTAACAGAATAGATGAATTAAGAGAAAAATATCATAACCTCCAACTATACATGACTTAGAGTTTTAGCTTACAATTTCCTAAGTACATATCACTTAAATAATAAATACTCATTCATGCCTATTCAAATTAATCGCATGAAAGAAAATATAATATAATTAAAAATAAATATTATTTTTTAAACTATTATAAATTAAATTCCAAAGTATATGTCTGGTTACACAGGCTATTCAGTAATAAAGTAATATACAAACCTTAGAGCCCTGCCCATAGTTTCATAATTCATGTCAGGTTTGTTTTTATGAAGACCCCACAGCCTCGATACAGCCTTTGAATCGACTAATTTAAATATACCCTTCTCCCTATGAGTCCACTTTATATATCGAGGGCAGTATTCTTTATCTTGCAGCAACTTCAGTAAAAATTCCCAAAGGTATGTAGTAGATCCTACAACACAATGAAAAAGCAAATGATAAATGGAACAGCCACAAATACTAGAAGATTGTATAAAATTGCATCACAAAAATTATAATTCATTTCATTCAAACCTAATAATCAATTGAATTTATTGTATATAATCTATTCAAATATATCAGTAAGATGTTAAAAGAATATAGTTATTACAGAAATATAAGATTGAAATAAAAATACTGCTTTATATTTTGCATAATGGATAGTTAAATAAAAATGATAAACTAATACTTTTGAAGTACAAATTGAAAACTTGTAACCTATAAATGTGATATAGCTTCAACTTTTTGAAAAGAAATTAAAATCAGAATATAAAATGCCTAGATAAATGTTCTTATTTTAATGAAATGCTAATTACTTATATGAAGAAGTGTTATCTTTTCACTATGTGGTAATATAGAAAAAACTTGACAATCTAAAAGAAATTTCAATCATAACGTTAAATGTATACTACAGAAGAACATTTTTTAAGATGTTAACGACTACAGAATATACTGAAATGATAAGCATCAATACTTTCAATGCATTAAGGAATAAAACAAAGAAAATAATTCAAAAACAAAAATCATTTTACAGGTAACATTTCATGATTGAAAAGAGTCGCATATATTTAACATACAATTGCATTTTATATTATCTTATGCATCAAAAATATTTGTATTTCTTTAAATTGGTTAAAATGGAATTTAGAGCAATCATTAATAATTGTGATTACTGCATAGGACAAAAATATTAAAATTTTAAACAAAATAAATTCAATATTATAAAAAATATACTTAACAACAACAACAAAAAATCCACAATAAAAAATATCAGCCAAACTTAGTACTTTTCATTTATAACTCATTTTAAAAGGGAATCATGAAAAATTAAGAAATAAAATATTACATTTCTCAAACAGAACTTAACTTGGAAATAAGCTGAAAGAAACATGGTTCATAACAGAGGAACAACTGGATAGTTCAGGAACCTTGTAGCAATCCACACCATAAAATGGATTATATTAATACTGATGATGGTTCTTGGTATTATTGAATAAAGAAGTTATAGGCTTTACTAAGATCAAAATATTATTAAATCTGAATGTTCAATGAAAAAATAATCGTACATCACATTAATAAAATAATTATGACACAAAATGAAATAGGAGGAGGGCGGTGACAATTTTTTCATACTGAAACCACTGTTCTTAAAGAAATTACATCATGATATTAAACATGGTTAACGACAAAACCCAGATTTTAATAGCCTTAAAGATAAAAATTTCAAGTTTAATTTCAAATGTTCATTGAATGAAGATGATCAGATTATTTTCATTAATATTTAAATTAAGACTGCATATAAAATAGGTTTAAAAACTTTTCAATTGGCTAAATCCAATTCTATGATTGCATTTTGCCTTTAGAAGATGAAGATTATTTTCAACTAATTCTTAAAAGTATTTACAAAATTTTTAAGAATGTTTATTCTTTGATGCGATTACAACATGCTTACAAAACATTTGTATAAATTCTTAAAATATATTGAAAAACAAACCAAAAAGCATTTTAATAAATAAATATTTTTGGAAACATGACACAAAAATTCATTCAATATCAATTATCATAACACTGATTAAAAAAAAATATATGCTTACCATTATACTTACCTATATATGTTTTCTCATTATGTAATATCAATGCATTCTCACATATGACTCAGTAAATGAATAAAATATGTACTTACTTGTGCTACTCTTATTTGAGTGCAAGAAAATGACCTTTTTATGGATAACATACATGAATGAATTTTAAATAATATATCTTTGCATCATAATAGCTTTACACATTGTCTGAAACAACATTCTCATGTTACAATTTATTAAAACAAATCTTATTGCCAAAGATAATAACTGCATAAACCAATCAATAATACCTTCTCTGCTTTTTCTTTTCACTGCTGGTGATCCATCAGGGTTCTTTGGTTTTCGAACTATTAAGAAAAATGAAAATTTAATTATGAGTTCTTCAGCATGTGTAAAATGATAACTAAAAGAGCTTTGAATATTTAAACTAATTATACATTAAAGTACAATTTTTAAGCTATAAAATTCATAAAATCATTTTTATTAAACAATTATAAATAAATAAGGAAGATGATATTTAAAAACCACAATACATGGAATAGTTACTAAGTAACTTGAAACAGTTTTCTTTATAACTACAATAGAATAATCTTTCCCCTTCATCATTATTGTTTGTAAATATCTTTTAAGAATAGATTCAGAACTATATCAATAATGACAAGAGTTAAATTATTGGCTTTAACAAAGGTTTCGAATATCTATACTTTTTTTTAAAAATCAAAAATGAAAATGCCTATGCATATAAAAATAAACAATTGAACATTAAAAAAAAATGCAATTTGAAATGAAAACTTATATTGTCTAAAAAAAGCAAAAGATTTTAGAAATGAAGAAATATTTTACTGAAAACATTTAAAATATCAGAAAAACAGAAATTGATATAAATTGATAAGCCTCTCACTATCTGAAGTATAATCTGCATTTTGAATATATTATAAATATCTTTTTGAAAATGAGTTTATTGTGATATTCCAACTAGTTACCACAGATTAAATATTTTATAGTTAAACTAATACAAATAAATACTTTTCAGAAACTTTGAATAATTAATTTAAATTCAATTCAAAAATACTTTTTTAGACTTTCATCTTTGTAACTAAAATATTTCAACCTGGGAAAAATCGAAGAAAATTGACAAATATAATTTCAATATTTATAAGAAAGTAGAAAACTGATAAGAGATCATATGACAAAGTACATCTTAGTACAGCAATTTCATTTTAGAGAATAATAAATAAACATCTTAATTTTAATTAATGCCTTTTTTTTTACCATGCTCAAAATGCAATAACTAAAAACTCTTAATATGTTAAAAGTTCAATTTTAGAACCATTTTTTAGACTCTGATGATGGCATTAGAATCTTACATACATGCACTTGTAACAAAAAAAAAAGAGCAAAATAATTTATAAACATTAAAAGAATACCCTTTTTCTTTATCCTTGCTTGATAAGATAAGTCTTCAACGTAAGAAGTTGCATCAATGTCCAAACCACAAGGACTGTTGTGTGTTGCAGTGATAACAGATGTTGGAATGGCGGGTTGATGTCCTCCTCCAATGGGTGACTGTAAACCTGATGATGATGGAACACCAGTATTTGATGGAGACGAGGAACAAGTACTGTTGTTATTCCTGGTAAGGGCCAATGGTAGAGGCGAAATTGGAGCACCATGAGTTGTGCTGGACACTTGAGGGTGGGTGGGATGACCAGAGAGGTGTGCTTGCAGCTGCGACATTGAAGATGTATGCATTGAATGACCAAGGTGGGACACTGGAGGATGCAAATGTTGACCAGAAAGGTGTGCATGTATCTGTGAGAAAGAGCCTGAATGCAGGGTGTGACCTAGGTGATGATTTGCATGGTGATTGGATGCAGATGAGAGGTTATTGTACGTTGTATGAGATTTCTGAGACCTAGAGGCATCCATATAACCATTTTGTTGTTGCAATTGTTGTTGAGGATGCTGTTGCTGCTGCTGCTGCTGTTGTTGTTGTTGTTGATGATTATGATGAACATTTGTCCGATGGTGTTGCCTATAATGGGATTGCGTTTGGCCGGGAAATGCTGAGACAGGAATTGAATTTGGATCTAGAAATAAATATACATAAAAAAGAATGTAAAAACGGTCATCAAATAAGATTAAAAAATATATTAAGTGAGAATCTTGAGACATGCTTAAGAATCGCTGTTTCCAAATACAGAAACCCACCACGTTTTTGCATATGCCTTAGGATCCACTGATTTCCTCAAAATGGAATGGTGAGATGGAAGATAGAGGTCGATGTTTACATTTTATTTACCAATATAGTAAGTAACAAAACAATTGTTCATAATCCGCAAGAATGAACTGGCCATATAAACAATTAAACAAGTATCGAATTAAAATAAAATATTAAGATTTAAAATGACGAATGTGGGGAGGGGAGATTGGAAAAAAAAATATCTAAAGAAACGATATTCAAGGCCAAACAATGAACTCTGAAAATACATTCATCTTTTAAGTTTTTAACAGCAAGATAAATAAAGGTTTACTATTTTTATCTCATACCAGACTGATAACCGACACACAACACTTGATTAAAAAAAAAAAAAAATCAAGAATTTAAAGCAAGCCTTTAATATTCAACTTTTTAAATTCGCATAGTTGTAAAACAAAGATGAAAAACTAGTTATACGCATACTGCAATTATATATATGTTAACATATCTTTTTAAAATTTTAAATTAGCTTTATTTCGCTACGGGAGGCATTTTATGTATAAGAAGCGATGATAAAACTGACATCCGTTTACATCGCGACACAAGAGAGCAGAATTTTCCCCTTCAGTGGTTTTACTATGAGATTTTGATAGGAATTGGAAGGAATAGGGAAATTTAGATATCTATAAAAGAATATTGCAAGAGTAAGGGATTTTTATCCCTTCGCTTAGAACCTGAGAACCTGCTGAATTCAGCAGTTTTACAGAGCGCAAGAAGAATTATTTAAATAGAAAAATAGGAATTGGATCAGGAAATAATAAAACATTTTAGAATGAAGTTAATATGGGTTAAATTAAGATAAAAATTAAAAAAATTAATTAGACTTAGATTGGATTGATCATTACACACAAACACACACGCATATGTGTGCGTGTGTGTGTGTAATGATATTTCTTAATTTAATTTATTTCCCCATTTTTATCTTAAATTAGTTCATATTACTTTATTCTAGAATATACTCTTGTTTTATGATCCATATCTCTTTTTATTTAATTATTTCTAAGACACACTCCAAAAAAATTGCTGACTTTTTTGTTTTCCAATTCACGAGCGAAGGGATAAAAATTCCCAACACCTACGCATTCCTTTCAAAGATACCTAAGATTCTCTTTCCTAAATCGACATAAGTCAAAGAAATCTCTATCACAATTCTTCAGAAAAATTACTAAAGGGAAAAATTTCTGTCACTCTGCCCTTGTCTTTTGGTGCGAAGAAACACGTCCCAGCTTCTTTCCCGTGCATCAATCATCCATGCCCTCTTGAGGTAAATAAATTGAAGTTTATTTAAAATTTGTCTTCCTTTCAGCCCACATTTGTGAAAATTATACTTCATATATGTGTGACTGTGTGTGTAATGATATTTTAAAATTTAATTTCAATTCTAATTAATTTCCAAAGTTTTATCTTAATTCAGCACATATTAACTTCATTTTAAAAAATTCTCTTATTTCCTGATCCCATTCCACTTTTTCTATTTAATTAATTCAACACGAGTTCGAAAACTGCTGAATCGGCTAAAAGCCGACAAGTTTCCACACTCCGAGTGAAGGGATAAAAACTGTCCAGCCAAACACATTCTTTTAAACGATCTCTGTGATTCCCTTGCCTGGGCCGATGCGTGTAGAGAAATCCCTATCAAAATCTCATTGTATATAAGCACTGTGAAAAATATTCTCCCTCTGTTTTATGCTAATCTGCTCTTGTATCACGCTGTGAGAGGACGTGTTTTGTCCGTGCTGCTTGTGTCTATCGGGTTGCAATAAAGCCAACTTCAAAATTTAAAGTCTTCTTTTCTGGCGTCGGCCACGAGTCTGCTTCAAAAATTATGTTTACATTAAGCTAAAGGACTAATCTAAGTTTAATCTATCTTTATACCAAAAGCACAAATCATGAGACAAAATACTCGATAACTTTTTTTAAAAATCACCTTTCATAAACAATTTTGTATATAAAATACCACAAATCAAAGGCAAATTCAGGGCTTTTTGGCCATAGAAATTACGTATGTACACTATGTCAGTGTTTCTTCATTTGTGGGTTGCAATTCCAAGAATGAAGAATAAATTTTGATACAGAGAAAAAAAGTTGCAGTCTATACTTCCATTAGATAGATCGTTTAATAATAATAACTGGAAGTAACTGTGACACCATTTTTATTAAAGGCTAATTAAATAACTGAACTATATTTTTGTCGGCATTAATGTTCCTTTTTCTTTAGAATTAACCGGAATTTCTTACATATATGTTAAACAGACAGAATTTGAAAGTTTAGAGGACCGCAACTACACCCTAATCTTTAGTTGAATTGTTTTTCATTCATTTTCAAAAC
>JAPMOR010062720.1:172851-281448 GCA_026543865.1 Argiope aurantia | reverse complement strand
AGATATATCACCATATAGTAGGAAACGAGACTGTTGGGGAAATGAGATTTTTCAGTAAAATATCTAAGTTCTATGCATATTGAATCGAGAAGTATTCTTCAAAAACACTTTAGATTAAAACAAATCAAGATTTTTAAAAAATTAACACGACCTATTTAGTTATACGTTAGAAAAGGAACATTACATTAACAAGGCGAGCAAATTTCAAATATTTTACAATCCGTAACAAGTAGGGAAGAATGTTATGCACTTGACCATTTCTGCTTGCGCAGGTAACAAAATTTGATCATTTTTCTGCTTATCACAAAGATTAATCACCAAGTCTTAATTTAACTTGTTGCTATTTTAAAGAAGAAAAAAATGGATATTTTGATAAATAAAAATATTTATTCGATTTCACTATTAAACAGTACGTGTTACAAATACTAAATGCGAAAGCGCATCGTGTTATACCTTTGATCACCTTTGAAATGCACATGTTTCTTTGAAATGCAACGTTTCTTAATTACAGAAAGCTAAGGATACTTTAATCAAGGTTATTTTTACAGATTACGTGAAAGATGATCATTTGTGTCTGCCATCTCTATTTGCTCCTTAGTTTTGTGGCCTATTGCAAGAGACTTCCATTCGAATCTTTATTTAAAACAAACAAACAAAAAAAGAAATTGCAACGGCTGAAAGATAAATATATTTTGGGAGCCCCAAGAAAATTGTCTCTTTTGCGGACTGGAAGAAAGAAAGATGAATGGAAAAAGAAATCTCCTGGAAGATTACGATTTTGGATTATAAGCTTACTTGAATCGATAATTTGATATAGGATATTGCTCAATACATTAACTCGAAGTGGTTTGATATTTAAATTACGTTTTGTCTACAGTTCTTTTCTCATAAATATAACTTTTCGGCTTTTAGATTTTCAGATTACTTCACAGAAGTACTCTTCTTTAATTAACTAAGCATTTTATCAATCCTATCCGACCATGTTTTGAAAAACCAGCGCCTTCCTAACCACGAAACTCAAGTAACGATTCCCGTTATTGAAATTAATAATAAAAAAAAAAACGCCATAGTTAGGGACTTAAAATACACTGCTGCATTAAGAAAAAAAAGTTATGAAAAAATGAATTCAAAAATCAGTGCTAATTATTACTATTTTTTTCTTTCAAATTATACAGTTTAGTAAATGTTTTTTCTCATTCATTAAATTTTAGCATAATGCATATATACTTTATAAGAAACGGACGTTTTAAAAACTATGCATTCTTGTAAATAACTTGTTGTTATGTAAACAAATTGGATGGTTGCGCTTGCTTTTATGTAAAAACACGTCTGTTCTATCACTTTGATGTATTTTTGTTCAAGAAACTCAACTGTCAATTGCGCTGAATGAAAAGACGCATTGTGGAGCATGAGTCCTCCAAGATTCACTTCTTGAAGAATTTCGGGAAGACAATTAGTGGTGTACCAGTTAGCCGTAACTGTCTCCGGTCCTTCCAGGTTTATGCCTTTGAACAGTCCTATGTTTCTGGAAAAAAACTGCATACATCCCTTTTCCATGGCACGCTGTCTTTTCACCAATGTTTTTTAAAAATCACAAATGTTTTACTATGCTTAGAAATAATGCGGTGGTTACCATCTGGAAGTAACTTAAAGATTTCTTTACTGATTCCTACAAGCTTCTCTTTTTGGTGCTCAATTTAAGTTAAGGGGAGCCCAACCTTTTTAACCATATGCAATTATTCATGAATAATTTTATGTATGGCTGTGGAACAAATGTTCCTTCTGTATCAGTTGGGTAGGTGCAGCAATTATAATCGATTAATATTTTCCGTATGGCAGTCACATTATCCGGAATTACTACTGAAAATGGCCTTTATGTGTATTTTTCATCCTGAAGAGAGTTGCTACTACCATCAGAATAAAGTAGGATGAGACGGACCTTCATTTCTATATGCTAAATGTAGACGTTGAACGCATTCGTCTTGATTTAATCTCACGATATAATGTTTTTGTATCAACTCCATTTTTCCTTCTGCCTAAAATTTATTCTACACTAAATTACTTGCAATTGGACAATAAAAAAATTCTCTACAAGGCGAAAATAATTGATATTTTCATATCTAACCGTTAATTTTTTTCTCTGCTACTTATTATCTGCGCGTATTTCAAAAATTTCAGAGTGAATCTTGTAATAACTGCAGGTCAAAGGTGCAACACTTCCCCCCTCCAGGTCAGACGTTACATCACTACGTGGTGTCTATGATTACAGTGTAAGAATTATAAAAAATTATGAAAAATATTAAAGCTGATCATTTTGTTGTTTCAATTATGTAATAAAAAATTAAGGAAATTAAGATCAACATTCGCAACAGAATTGTAAACTATGAGAAGCCAAATGAAAATTAATACTAAAAACCGGACAAAGGAATAACACTCTCCCCTACTCTAAATTCGGGGACCATCTGGTCACTTATTGAACATATTGTGCCTACATTGCATATCGATAGAAAGTCTACCACACTGTTTCATTTCTTTGTTTTCGGTTTATCAATATCCCCCTCCAAAAAAAAAAAAAAAATTCACAGAAATAAGAATTTTTGGGTTAATTTAAATGTTTTAATTAAATTATTCACGTTTATGTAAAATTTTGATTGCATTAATCCATAATCTTTTTAAAAAAAGAAAAGAAAAAGAAACTCTCTAATACTTAAGAACTCACATTTTCCTTAAAGGTTTATCATACGACATAGTGCTGCCACCTATTGTGCAAATATTTAAATATGAATTTCTTAATCTTCCGATGTTTGGAGCTCGCTAACAAGACGGGAGGGGGGACCATTCCTTTGCTGACAACTTCACACCTTTAAGGTTCTTATTGTTCATTTTACAAAAAATAAAAAAAAAATCCAAATAAATCAACAAGAAATAATAATAACAATTCTGATGCGATATAGTTACTAGATGAATTTTGAGGAAAATCAATATCATACATTTCAGATGGTTGATAAAATGTTTACAAAAAATTTGCTTAAGATGGTACTCTTGTTACGTTCCAGTGAAAAATCAGATTAAATTCTGAATCGTTGAATTTATCTAGGCTCCACAGTTTACAAAACCATAATTTAAATAAATTAAGGAAAGTTTTGATTGGACGAAATGGAAAAATATCATCACACACTATTAACTAATATTTACGTTTATATAAAATATTGATTAGGTTAATTTACAACGTTTTTCTTTTTAAAAAAAATCTGAAATACTTAAGAACTCATATTTCTCTTACAAGGCTTATCATACGAAGTAGTGCTGCCATCTATCGGCCAAATATTTAAATATATATCTTCCGAAGTTCGCTAACAAGAGGGGGGGGGAGGGGACGCTCCATTACTAAGAACTTCACACCTTTTAAGTTTCTTGTTCATTTTATAGAAAAATAAAAAAATCCAAATAAGCCAATAAGAAATAATAAAAACTATTCTGATGATGGGATTTAACCACTGGATCAGTTTTGAAAGAAATCTATACCATACATTTAAGATGGTTGATAAAAAAATTACTTAAACTGGTACTCTTGTTACTTTCTTATAAAAAATCGGATGAAATTTCGAATCATTGAATTTATCAAAGCTCCACAGTTTACAAAACCATAATTTAAACAAATTAAGTAAAGTTTAGATTGGTCAAAATGGAACAATATCACCACACATTATTAAATAATATAAAATTTCGAATTAAAAAATAATTATAATAGCTTCACAAAATCCGTGAATCATTTGAAATGTTCTTACCATCTTTTATAAGGTTATTCAAGTTTATATTTTCTCATTGATTTTTTTTATTTCATTCTGGCCTGAGCGATACAAAAGTATTAGAATACTAGAAAAAGACTTAACATATTTTAAAATGTTTATTAAATATGATTTAATATCTAAATGACTATTTGTTTAAAACTGTATATAAAGTACACTAGTAATTTTTCTCCATTTATAACCATTTTCTTCATTTAAAATAAACAGATATTATATAATGAAATATACAATACGTGATAATTACCCCCCCACACACACACACACAAACACGCGCGCGCATTTTTTTTAAAGTCTTTGTCACTCAAGCCGAGGAAAAATTGCAATACTGCATGAGGTAATATACTTTAATAATCATATTTCAACAGTAGACAATTCTTATTTTTTATAGTCCAGCTGACTAATTAAAATGGTTGTACAAATTATGTCGTGAATTTTTTTCAAATAAGGCTATACTCTTTCGTGATATCTAATTTAAATTATATCTTTAAAAAACTGCATGTTACAATTATTTTATAAATTATTACCATATGCTGCTGCTTATAACCAATAGAATACTATTTATCCGCAATCAAAATTCGATTCAGACTAACTGTGTAATTCCAGATGTAAGAAATAGATGGCGCAGCTGAACACGCTCCTATGACTAACGGTAACCTTGAAAGTATATTGACACCGGACGAGCCATGCGCTCTTGTTTTTGTTAGCGGTTGCGTACAGGTGGACCGCTAACGTCAGCTAGACGACTCCTGATTGGCTGATAAATGGAGAACAACACGCCAATGACTGAATGCAATCAAGATTGACTAGATAATTTTCGGTTCGCAGAATCGGGAGTCGAAGAGGTAGAAGCGGAAAAGTTCGCTCGCGGCGACGAAATTATAAAATAATAATAGAATAATGAACAGAGATATGATAACAAACGAAATAGTGATTTACTTTCTTATTCAAGTGAACTCCGAATAAGAAGTAGTCTAAAACGTAAGAAAACTTTTATAAAAGCTTTCAAAAAATTATTTTATGCGCACTAAACTTTTGAAATATGAAAATTATTTCACTGCTTTTTTTTCAACAATAATTTAAAAAATTTGTATACCTTATCTTATTTTTACGAAAGTCACATAACCATGATAAAAAAGAACTGCCCCAAACAGAATTCATAAAATTTAAAATGAGCAATTTGAAACTGAAGTGCAAAAATTATATAAAAAAAAAAGTTCAGTGTAATGAAAAATTAATTCTGTGTAACACCGATCAAAATGATTTATTTGAAAAAGATGGTCATCATTGGCAAGATACAAAAAATAACACTTAAAAGGAGATTACGATAAAAAATCGAGATTAATCATGCAACTATCTGAAGGTAGTTAAAATTACAGAAAAGTGAGAAAGAAAACATCAGCTATTTTGCATCTAAAGGTTATTTAAAAATGTACGGACGAAAAAAGAAATGCGATGTATCGTTGAATTCATATTAAACTCATTAAAATGATAACATTTATCAAAAATTTACTTAATTAAAAGATGTTATTGGTTTTTAGATAAAAGCGAGTGAGCCTGTATCATTGCAAAATTTCAAGGTATTATCTTACATAATAAACATATTACTCCTTATTTATAATAATACCAAAAAATTTTGGTTAGTTAATTCTAACTGGTGCCAGAAAAAGACAAAAATTCATGAAAAATTAAATAAAATGCTATAAGAGTGGAAATTGTAAAATATAATTGTACAACAGCACAGTGGATGGTCCTTTTCCAATGGCGAATTCCAATAATCCAGGAAATATCACTATTTGAATACAAATGAAATTCGAGCGCGTATTCAAGGGGTTGAAGGTCGGAACTGGTTTACCTTCGAGCAGCACTCACATAATAAAAGCTAGCAACCTATTATGTCAATGTTACATCCCGAGGAAATTTGTTTTCTTTCGTTCGTTCCAAATTGAATCATTCTCAAATGTTATTACTTAGTAAGTGAGGAGTTGTAGAAGGGGATTGTTGCTGTACAGGGAGATTCCCTGGTAGAAAAAATATACGTTTAGAAGGGGGGAAAAAAAACCGTGCGCAGCCTGATGACTTTTTAAAGTTAAAATTACATAATTCATTATTAGCTTTTACAAATAGGAGGCGGCATAGAGTGTCCTTTTGTATTATAACTTTTACTTTAAAAACACTCAATTTATCATACAGATTTAAGCAAAACTGAAGAAATAATTTTTCTATGTCACAACACTCAGAGGAGTAACAAATAAAATTTGGTATGAAAAACTGTCACGTAATCGATTAACTGATGCATCAGGTTGATTCAAGACTGGATGTTACAATGGATTATTTTAACAATTTTTTATCTCATACTTACTGCATTCCATTTTTAAAGTTAATATTACTTTGATTTTTCATACGGGCCAGGCTTTCAAAAAGTTGTAAAAGAATTTTTGTATAGAAATAGGTGAAAGGACTGCGGTCAAGCGGCACAAAAGTTTTACGCATGACCCCACTTCCTCTTTCGGACGCCATCCGTGTCTTGCTTTTTGGGACAAAGCCAAAAGTTCCCGTTTTTTGATGCAGATCATCTCGCAACTACTCCCCCTCCCCATATGCTCCCACGAAGAGCGGTTTTAATTCGAAAAAGTGCTCTTAGATACACTTTGAAGGTAAGATTCAAGTATAAAAAATCCACTTATATGAAACTACTTCTTAATGTGTTTAAACAATGAAAACTTTCAATTCTTGAAAATGTCTTCGGATCAGCATCAGCCTCCTTATCCACTGGCTGAATCAAGCAAATGATACATTTGGAACAAACAAGTCATAGTTCAAGGTTCTTTGGTTGTTCTGATGCATTGTCTAAAAATGTAAATGGTTCTTCGTGGACTTTCATTTAAATAGGATATTCATTGTTCTGAGATTCTCGAAACAAGAAGCGGCTTCCTAATAATAATCTCCGAAAATTACACATCATATTACCACTGCGGTTCTATCTCAAAATATCGCGTGTGGTTTCAAAATGGGGTATTATTATAATTAAAGTAAACAGCGAAATTGGTTAGAAATCAAAATATGCACATAAATGATCAATGAATATCAAATATTAATATGACGAACAATGTAATCTGCTTCCTAAATTCAAAAGTTTTGAAAAATGCGTGCATAAAATTCTCATGAAACAAAAATCTGCACAGAGCTTCTTTCACTGAAACTTATTTTTAAAGCGTAGATGAGAAGGGGATGACTATTAATGAAAAACAGGCATTTATTCCTTACGAATTGAATTAATAAAAATGATTTTTTTTAAATCTTGCTTCTCCTTTGCTAGCACTTTTGGAAATATTTATCTTTGCTTGTTTACAAAAAATACGCACATCTACTTAAAAGAATCGTAACAAACATCAACAAAAAAGAAACTGGAATTTTAGAGTTATGCAGTGAGTTGAGGTAGAAAGGAACAGGAAATAACAACACTTTAAAGAAAACTGATTGGTGATGAGGGCAGGACGAGGGATGTGTGCGTGCAAAACCGGATGGATGCCTACAGCAGACGGCCCCTCCCCCCAGCACCTTTCTACTTGAACTTTCTTTTTATCCCTGTTTTTATCCATACGCTTCACAAACTAAGAAAAAAATCTTTCAAATTTTAATGAAAACTGATCTTATGCCATTCACTAGTTAACATACTAATGCCAATGTTTCACTAGGGAACATGCCAATGTCTATACTATGATGATGTTCCAAACAGAACAATTAAAAGTATCTGGAGTAAAGCTATTCAGTAAGACAGATTTAAAACCGAGGTTATACCGTTTTCTATTATTATTATTAAAAAAAAATCTTGCACCAGAATATAAAATTACTTCTCTTACTTAAAAACAGCTACAGTTTTACGGCGCAGACATGGAGTTTAACATGAAATTCTTTACTAATGAATAAGTTCCAGCGTGTAGTAATAGTGAGCTTTGAAGAAATACAATTTGAATTGAATAGTTGAATAGGTCTATAAAATGAGAAATACAGTTCTAGCAAAACAGCCTTTTCTTACACCAATGTCTAGAGGATAGTTTATTTAAAATCAATAATAAAACTGAGTGAAAAATAAGCTAAACATTTTATTTTTGAACAAGTTGGAAAATCTAATTAGAGAGATAAATGATATAAAATTTTAATATGAATCATGTATATCCATATCAGCTGTTTTAAAGGCAGGAATGGTTTCTAGGATTCGATGCTTTTATTTATGATTAAAATATTTAATTCATATCAGTAGTAGTATTATCTTACACAAAAGAATCATTTTAATTAACATTTAAAAAATTACTCATTTCATAAAACAATACAACGCTTAAAAAATAGCAAACACGTTTCTAAAACCAGTAGTGTGCAACTGTTACACACAATATATAAAAAATAAGCGTTGAATTTTTTCGCATAATTTTAATCTTTAAATTTTTTAAAGCAGACATCTGTATAATGACAAATATAACTGATTCTAAATCTCATTAATTTTTAGAAATCTATTTTATAGACATTAGCTGTTGTTATTTTCAATAAATATAATCTATTTACAAATAATAGTTACAAATTATCATAGTTTAGATAATTACTCGTTTATTCTCTAAAGATGCAAGTAGCATCTATAGTATATTAATTTATAACAGGTTTTATTTGGTTACTTCTAGATAATTTTTGCAATTAGTCTCTGCATAGCAAAGAAATTCTTTATATCAGAATGAGGACAGCATGATTTTTTTCCCAGTCTGTTTTAACAATATCTTCCTTAAAAATTTCTTCTCTTTTACTTTCAGATGGTACTGTTATGGTAGGAAAACAAAAACATTTGAATTGAAATAAAGCTCATGCTCCAATTGAGATTTGAGGAAGATTTCGTCAACGAGAGCAACCAAACGAAAACCCCTAGAGCGGCGTTTAAGCCTTTCCCTCCCCCTCTACGTAACTTCAAGGCAATCCATGCAATGGCCGCCGAGCAAGTGATACAGGAAATGCCATACAAAACTGGATTTCAATGCCACTGAGTTAGTGGTTCAACGACACAATGACTTTCCTCCAACACTGAAGGTCAAAGCCAAAGCAAAGACACACTCCCGCTGTCGTTCAAGGGTTGCACGCCAACAACCAACGCCAAACTCCATTCAAATCTTAAGCAATTCTTTTTCCAAAAATAATATATATATACACGCAATAAAAGAAACTTTAAAAATAAATTTAAAATCTCAAACGTCGTCACAGGAAAAAAAAAAAGAAAAAAAGACCACTGTTGATTAAGATTTTATTGATTAGTCCATCGATGCAGCATTAAAAGTAATTAACCGACCACTATTACTTCATAAATCACATTCTTAACTAATGCAAATCAGCTAACCATCAGCGGCATTAATATTCAGGCTTTTCAGAAAAATTTTCGAATTCTTTTCAAATCAGTTTTAATATTTCAATACAAAATAATAATTAAATAACAATTAAACGCCATCCTGTATTATCTACCTTTAATAAATACCAAAAAAAGAAATAATTGACAATTTTTTATAACCATGATCATTTGTTTCAGTTCCGAGAGAAAAAAAATAATCATTGCACACCACGAAAATTTACTGCAAAATTTTAATACATCGTTTCACATAAAGACCGCCAAGAGCGAAAAAGCGCCAAAAACGCAGGCGTTTTCTACTCAGACAGTGATGACATCATATCATCCGCGAACCAATCACAATCCAAAATTATCCCAACACGCAGCAACCTTAACCCCCGTCCCCATCCCAAGTTTTCCTCTCACCTGCGTAACTCAAAACAATAATGAAGTCGCTCTTGTATGCGCCACATATTTTGTAATAAGCAGCTTCAAAAACGAGATTTTCTTTCTTTCTTTTTTTGATATCTGGTTATGGAAAATGTTTTAATTATCGAACAGCACCATAAAACGTTTCCTAGAATAAAGATGGGTTATTGTTCAACTTTACAATTACTCTTATTCACAGAAAACAATATTCTACCTTTTAAGAAATGCTACATTAATACAAAATTTAAATATATTTAAAATAGAAAATTAGCAGATATTCTCTTTTTGTAATGATAATCTGAATGAGAATAATTGTATTAACCTGAAATATTCCTATTTTATATTATACCAAAACATATTTCCAAAAATAAATGCAATACTTTCGATGTAGTTTATTATTTTTATTTTTGCGTCATTTTTTAATGAAATAAATCACACTGATAACACATGATGGGTAGTCGATTTCTAAACTTTTCATAACCTCGATTTTAAGTGCCCCCCCCCCCCGCTTCCGAATTAAATTTCTGTTTCTCCATATCGTGCTGTGTAGATTTCAACCGTATTAATGTAATACAGCGAAATTGAGCTATTTTGTAGGTATAAATAATAGATGAAGTATTATACCCTATTTCATCGATGCCTTCAGTTGAGATTCCGCAGTAGAAAAATTTAGACTGAACTAGCTAAAAAAAAACAACCAGGAATCGGTTCTTCATAGGGAAATTATCATTCCCGGACTTCGGCTAGAAATATATTAAAACACTTATGGGTGGGGTAATTTTTCTGTAAAAGTAATCTAGTTTCCTTATCAGTCTCAAATATACTCGATCACGAAGACAGAATTAGTAGCAGAAAAAGAAATAGGATCTATGCAATTACAACACATATCTTTTTTTCACTTCAGTAACAATATTAACAAGGTTAAGTTCGAGGCAATTGTCCTTGAATTACAAACAGGGAAGTTATGTCGCACAGGAAGAGAAGAGAGGGGAAAAAAACACCTTCCAAAAGTGCTTGCTGCCTTTTTTTTCCCCTTCCCCTCTTCCTTGGAACATCCTCTATTCTCCTCTCCTATAAACAAAGAAATGAGCTAGTAGCCTTTAGAAAAAACAGAAGGAAAGATACGGAGATTTTTCTTCTACACGCAAGTAGGACAAGACACTTGGAAGAATTTTTTTTATCTCATTGTGGTCGGAAGAACTGAATAAGTATTTTTTTATCAATATTTATACAAAAACGAAGAGGCGTCACTTCAAATTATAAAACTGCACATAAATGATTGCCTTCACACTTTTGAAAAGTGTCACAAACTCCTTCCATCTTGGATTTTGGAATCCGACAGCAGCGCCGCTGTGTTCCAGTCAGTTGATACCGAGACCTCCTACGGAAAACGCCAACACATAGTCATCGGGTTAAATTGTAAACTAAAATTTAAAATGCCTTTAATGTTAAGTGTTATTTGTGTTTATTTTATGTGCGTGAAGCATGGATAAATGCTTCGTCTCAAAGAATGTGGATTCTTTGTGCAAAAGAAATATTATTACTCATCCATAGTGGTGGTCCTGGAATATAAGGTAAGTCTAATTACCTTATTTGAATTAGATTTTTTCTTCATTTTTTGCTGATAAAATGATAAAAAAAATACGAATAGATATTTCGACATAAAAATGCTGCTTTTTGAAATATGAGCAGGGATGGCTACTTTAAAATTGGGGATAGCCTTTTTCATGGGCATTGTGCGCAAAAATGTTTCAGTTAAATTATTTTTCCAGATATTAAAACGAATTAATTTTAAAAACATCTGCTGAATACATTTTGATAAAAATCTGCTTATTTTACAAGAATATTCATTTAGGAAGTAGTAATTGTCAACAGAACTAGTTTAGCAAGTAATAATTGAGCAATTCAGAGGCATCACAACACTGACCAGTGATGTTCTCATTTACTATTTTCCTCTTATGTTGTCACTTAACTAAAGAAGAAAGTATTTAAAGGCAGAAAGTATAAATGAAATATCTGTTAGAATCCTCTTCCATAAATAGGTTGTTTTTAGCATTATCTGTTAAAACAATTCGTAGCACTTCAAATGAATTAATGCTGGAGTCGTAAAGACGTTTTATAGCTGATTCCTTCGAACCTGAAATCTGTGGAAAGAATTATTTCTTCTTTCTTCAATGGCCCAAAATGCTAAATATTTAAATCTAGTCTCTTAGATCCACCACTTATTAGGCCTCCAATTCACGAGTCTATGAACGCAGAACAGCAATTCTTTTCTGGCCTGATGATCGACATTTGTAAAGAGAACCAACTGTGCGTCACAGAGATTGCCATATTTCCAAAAATGTGGTTCATTTTAGAACTCTAACAATTTTTATTGAACCCTATGGCTTCACTATTTTGTGCACCAAATATTTAAACCTCCCCTAGACTTTCTAGCATACTTTCAAAATATGGTTCGTTTTTTTTGAAATGAGGTGGGGGGGGGACACCTTCTTCCTGAAAACAGAATCCAGAATTCAATACAAATCGATAGTTTTAGTGGTAAGATAAAGTTCATTTATTAAAATGGTTCTGTTTTCAGTTTTTGTTTACACATACACAATGAGGGGACCAGAATTTGATATACATTAATATTAGTTCAGTTATCCTCCTCGCTTTTGTGTGATCGTTTTCGTATTCAATTTCATCCATTTAATTTCTGAGTTCAGAGACAGAGAATGCCAATTCTAGTATTGATAGGTGAGAGTTAAGACAGACATAATTCCAAAAATGTTTTTTTTTTTCTTCCGACCGAAAAAAAGTCTAAATTATTAATATTCATAAAATTCCTTTTTTTTGACGATTACAATAATTTCTCTTTATATGTGAAAAAGTACGTAGTTTTTTTTTTAATTGATTTTGGTTGTTCTGGTAAAATAAGACTTCGTATAACGGATATGGATATGTAATTAATGAAAACGGTCCTTAGTTCTGAACTTCCTGACCTGCTTCTTATAACAATACATACCACTTTTTTGCTCTTTAAATTGTTGTTAATATATTGGTAATCCCCGATGTCAACATTCTTAGACCCACAAGGGACAGGATTTTTTTAATACGGAGTCTTTGTATCCAGCAGTATTTGATTTACCCGCCGATCACAGGGGAGGTTCCCACTGCTTCGATTTAAGTAACAGCTTCCAAGAAGAAAGCTAGCAGCTACTTCTGTATTTAAACTAAAAAAACACTTGTCTTATATGATGAGAAATAAGTTTGAAATTTCAAGTTTAGCATCTTCGTACACACCAAGAAGAAACCTAGTCTTAATCAAAAAATAATTGACTACCAACATTCACCCGAAGAATTTCTAAGACTGGTGTGTGTTTCAAATAAATTCTTGCCTGAATTGACTACGATCGATATCTGCTCATCGGGCAAATGTTCAAATGATGGGGAAATAAATTCGTCGAAATTCCTTGGCACTTATTAAAAATATATAAGTGATACCAATTATTTTGAAATCTGTAAAAAGCAAAAACATTCCTTCATATCCTGATAACCCCTTTTTCTTATGATGCAATTAATTATCAATCAACCTTTCCATTCGCAAATACGACGCTGATTCGCTATTACATTTCATGATTTCACTAGTACTCACTTTGCTGCAATCGATTATTGTACATCTGAGGCTGGTTGACAGGCCCATAGGGTGTGGCGTATGACATACCATTGGGACTAGGGGATTCAGGTATCCTGGAGGCAGCAACTGAAATCGTAAAGACGTCAATCAATCAGAGATGGTCTCGGATTAGTATAAAGGATAACCATCACCGCATACAAAGCTGAATCAAATAAGAGAAAGTGAGTACCGATTCTTCAAATATTTCTTCGAAGGAAAAAACCAACTTCTTTACTGGTGTACACCAGAATTATGGACATCGAATTCATGCGAATGGCAATCAAGTAAGCGATGGCTTAGATTTCCGAGGAAATGCCAAAAATTTGTACAAGTTATACAAATTGTTTTTTGTTTTTTTTAAATTAATGCAACCAAAAAATTACTTCAAAAAGAGTGCCCTTTTTTGCCCCAACATTTCCATTAAAAGTTAATCAGTTTTTGTAGGATTAAACATATTCCCAAAATGTTAGATCGGAAACAGCAAATATGTAGTTAATCTAGATCAATCACAACACAGAAAGTGGGGCAAAAATCCTACGAATTGTATGTAATAAATTTTGCATGAATCGCTGTTACATGCAATATGTTGGTGCCACGCATTTTCTCTACAGTGTCGTAGCGACGGGAGGCAAGTTACTTTTGGAAGCTAACTGTCCTAAAAGAAGACGAGAAAAATACCCCGAACAATTTTCAAAGTAAACAACGTGTAAACAGTATTCTTCCCACATAATGTGACATTTTTTAATTGTGTCAAGACATTTTTGTTTTCCCGTACAAATCGCCCAAGAAGAAACACATATTATAACACTTTGGAATAAAAATGCGCTTACTTTCAAGATTATTTTAAAACCTACTAATATCAAATGTTTATATGCAACAGTAAAGATAGTGAGTTCTTCTCTACAATATTTACACTAACAGACTTCTTACTAGCAATAAAATTCGCCCAAAATTACAATTCCCCTATTTATTAACAAATAAGCTTAAAAATGAACCCCATATCAGAATATTTTAATAGTTTTTTAATTTAAAGGTAAACATACTATTAAATGATGTAGCATGAAACAAAAGGAAAGACAATAAAAAATAAAAAGCTTACTGAAATCTCTCACGATAATGTTATAAGCAGTTAATGCTTTCTCCGTATAAATCAGTAAAAGAAGCAACGTTTTAACACACTCGAACCGGTTTTCAATACACTTCCAGTTCAGACAGAGGATGGGGCAAGAAAGCAAGCTATTTAGTGCCACACAAAGCAAAGAGAGAAAAAAAAATCATAAAGACGCCTTCCTTCCATTTGGGAAGAGTGAAATAGTTGGATCTGAAATACTTTTAGCAATAGACGATGTCAAAATCGATGGCAGTTACTAATTATCTTGTACTTTCTCCATTTCATTTTCGAAATCAAAAGCTAACCCAACGGCTCCTTTTATTTCGCACAACTTTTGTTGTATAAATAAAGTTCTGAAAATCATATTACATACCGGAAGCGCCTATAAGACGTGGCTTCGTCTCTTCATTACTAAGATGGCTACTGCTACTGTCGACGTCAGACACACCACTGTCAGCTGGACTTGGAGGTAAAGAGCCTAAAATAAAAATATACAGTATTAACTGAAGCATTAAACGTTTTCTCATTGCAGCAGAATATTTTTCTCAAGTCTTTGGAAATTCTTCCATATTTGAAAATGGAAGTAGTTTGCTAAGGTAAGAATTTTAGATTGATTTACCACATCATTTTGGAAATAGCATTTTTGTTGATAACAAAAAATATATAGGATTTTTTTCAGGCAAAATGAGTGTTATACAAATAAAATCTCGTCCAGCTAATGCGCAAAATCCTATACATGTTTCTCTCCCATGAACATCTACGCTAAGAGTGTTTTGCTTTGTCAGGCGGCGAGGAATTAAAGCGAAAAATGGCATTTCATTGAAACAATGAAGTACGAGTCATTGTGGTACGCGTTGTCTGATGAGACATTTAAATGTGAGCCACTACTGATACGCTCATAAGGTTAATAATTCAGGGGTATTATATTCAGGTCATTAAGTATTAGTATGGTCATAAGGTTAAGGAATGGTTAAAAGTGAACCAACCATACAGAGATGCATGATTAGGGCACTTAAATTCGGGTGAAATTAATCGTTCTTTCATTTTTATTCATAACAAATGCATCCCTTCATTTTTTCCCTCTTCAAGTCAATGCTGTATCAAACGAATGGAACGCAACAGGAAACCTCTGAAACGAAGGAATCTCTTTTACCCTCAAATCCCATTAGAACCTCTTCCGCACCTGCGACCCCTAACGGCTTTGCTCCACTTTGAAATCCCTTTCTCCGTAGTGGGATTCAAAGAGGTTGATAGCCCCTCAAGGTTAAAAAGGATAGAGGTTCGCAGAAGGGGTGTTCTATGAAAGGTCAGGGAATAGGTCTATCGGAAATGGATTTCAGGACAAAGGGGCCTCTGCACCATTTGGAAGAAGGCCTCTGCACCATTCCTCTTGAAAAATAGGAGAGCCCATTCGTTCAACTATTCGGAATCGATTTCAGTTACGCTATTAGAGGATAAAATTTTATTCAAACTTCACTGACAATTATGAAGATATGAACTTTCGACCATTATTACAAGATTACTTTCATCATCACCCATTCTTTAACTGATAAGAACAAATCTTGGAACAACGTAAAATGTCACTTTCAATCGTTTTTGAACATAAGATATTAGCCATCGCTTGTTTGGTTTGCTCCTTCAACTACACTACAATCGTTTCCTTTCTTTTCCCTGATTGATTCAGAAATAATTCCCCCTAACATTTATTAGAACCATACGCACATTCCTTGATGCCAATAGAATATTTAAAGCCTCTTTGACTTGAAATATTTTTCAGCTTCTTAAATTATACATAATTATTCAGTTGATCGAAACAGTGTACTTCAATTTTATTTTCGGTTAGAGAATCTTACAACATTTTCTGTCTGCGCAGAAATATCCAGGCAACTTTAACAACCATCACTTGTAAAAATTTCAAAGGGGTCTCCTTTTTCCCTTTCAAATACTGGGAATTCCTCTCCTCTAAAAAGAACACGTGATAAAAGCAACAGAGGATGCTTTTACCACGATGCAAAAAGGTGCAATGTCTAATTTTACTAATTAATAAATGTAATGTTCGACAAATCGTAATTTACAAATTTTCTTTATTATATCTCACTGCATGTTTATAAATTAAACGAGCGAGCTCAAAAATTAAAATATAACAGCACAGTATTTTTCAAAATCAATCATTGTTAATGTACTTGTCATTTCACTTGTTGAATTAACATCTTAGTCAGAGGGTTGAACTAAGATCAGACGACATTTTAATAAGAAGCCGACGAAAGGACTTTCAACTCAATGGAACCAAAATTTTGAATATAATTCATTTGATAGATTCATTCACGCGTCGAATCCTGATGATAAATATTAAATCATTACTAATGTGAAATAATGGAGTAGATATTATAATTGAAACTACTCAGACATGCATAAAAGACAAAGATTTCGAAAACTTAATTTTCTTCAGAAACAAAACTTTCTTACTACAATAATTTTAAGCAAATATTCAAAATACTTCAACAGACGAAAAAGAATCATTTTTGCGAACCAAACCTGTGAATGAAATTCTTTGTAAGATGGTCTAATTTCATAGATGGTCACGCAATTCTAAGCCTATTATATTCATTTAAGCTATTTCGAGTGAATAAGATTAGAACTCTCTGAACCGTTTCTACTGCCATACAAACTTAATTTAGATAAGGCGACTGAAGCTGCTTCAAAAGATGTATTAGATTTGGAATAAAAATAACTCCAATGGAAAACCTTCCCCTTTAAATTCCCCTTCTTTGGACGTTGGAACAAAATTTAATGAGGGAAAAAGAAATTATACTTGATAATTTAATTAAGTTGAAATATCAAGTATAATTTACTCATTAAATTATATCAAGTATAATTTAATGAGTTCCACAACTTATATTTATTATATATGTTATTTTTCATTAATATGAATTCAATTTATTCACACAGATTAATTTAATTCTTATCTTTTAGCAATTTAAATTTCTGAGCTGTGCGTGTTTTTTTTTTTTTTTTTTTCCCACGCTTCTCACGGTCTAACTTTAACTAATGTTGAACTGCATATGACACAAAATTCACAAATCTCAAAAAAGTAATTTTTTCATCTCTACCATATCTGCGCTTCTTATGCATACGAACTATAAGCTACACGCTTAAAAGACCTTTTTCTGCTTTCGGCATTGGTGCGCTATCCGATACCTAGTCATGATCATCCAATATAAATATAAAAATCAACTAAAATATGGAACTTATTGCTTAACCGTGAAGAAAAAAATAAACATATTCAAGGGACTATTCGCCTTTTATAACGCACATGTATGAAATACATCTTCTAGGAAACTGAGCATGCAAAAATAGGATTAAGGAAAAGGTGCTGATATTCAAAAGTTCATGATAATGGCAAAACGCACTCGTCAGAGAGGAAGAAAGTATTTGGATAACTTCAGATGGGATTTCTAAACAAGCATTTATTGAAGTTTAGAAATGACGGGCAACTATCCTTATTTCTAATAATCCTAATAGACCTTATTTCTTTAAAGTCTCAATTAGGAGAAGCGCATGTTTAATCTGATTCTGTAGTTTCACGTGGGACATTTAAGTTGCAGAAATTAAACTATAAGATGTTAGATGCCCGCACAACTTAAAAATTGCAGTGCTTTTTTTTTATGTTCGAATTTTAGTTAACAGTAAATAATTTTAAGAATGCGGGTAAATCGAAATTCTCTCTCACACACACATATAATTACAATTTATCAGCATTCCAAAAATAATTTATTTTGAATCACTCGTACACGGGTTCACTTTTAACATCTGAATTCGGCAGGCTCTTAATTCCATACGCTTAAACCCAAAAAAGGTTTTCTCTGCTAAATGTTTTCTTCGGCCCGCTTCTTCTGCAGGCCATGATTCTTGTAGAAAAATCTTAATAATGAATAAAAACTTAACTCTTGCTGGAACACCATGAATAATAAAGGCATAAAAAAAGAGAGAACTCAACTCCAGTTTCTTAACATATTCACATTTTATCTGTATGTGTAATAACTTCTAATTAATTCAGCCTCAAGAAATAATTTCCTAATCTCTCGAACTGGGGCTTGTTTCCCTGGAACATTTAACTTCTGAGTTGCGCGGACTATTTTCCCCCCTGCTGTACCAAAATGCTAGGTCGGTTAATTCTCTTCAAAACTATATAAATTCAAAATACTTTCAGTACAATACATTATACTCTCGTCATGGCTTGGACAAAAAAAATTGATAGTATATTAAATTTATACTACGCAATTATGAAGAATAAAATTGTTAAAGAACTCCACGCCTACTTCTTCAAAGAATGCTTATTACAGATACATATAAACATTCTTTGTAGAAATAAGCGAAGTGTTTTTTAACAATTTTTACTCTTCATGGTACTATAGTTCATTTTTTAACTAGTACCAAGATTTTTTTGTAAAAGCCATAAAAAATGACACCCTTTTAAATCAAGCCAAAATAGCCTGCGAAAACATTCCATATCAGATACGGTAATTAATGAGCATCCAATTGAAGTTCGGTTTAAAACACTTGAATCGAAGAGAAACTGTGTTAAAAATGATACTAAAAACGTGCGCCCTCTTTCAGGTAAGTCAACGTTTTTCGTTGAAAGGCTTTTACAAAATAAATCCCTTTGCACCTTTAGAAGCCTAGTATCATTTCGAGAGACGAGTCTGTCTGCTACATACAGAAATGATGTCGGAATCCACTAAGGGAGGAGGGAAAAGCGAAAAAAAAAATAATAAATAAATAAAAGATTGTCCTTGAAGAAGGCTTCTAGCCCCTCACACCGCTACCCATGAAGAGGCGAAGCTCTTAGCCAATCAGAAGAGGCGCGTGTTATGCGACTTGCGCCAGCTCGGGCATTCCCCTTTCTCACTGCAGCCTTGAAAATGTCTCTCTGCCTTTCCAAAGCATGCAGATAGCGGTAGTTACGAAAATCTTTACATTTGGCGCCATTTCTCCTTTTCTTTTAGAATACCCATTAGGGTTACCATACTGGCCTTTGTAGGACCAAATTCTGAAAATTTTATCTTTTTTTTAAGCCCATGACCTCAGGAATATCCATATGTCTTTATTTTCTTAACTAATTACTTCTGTTGTTTTAAATAAATTTTTCATATTACATTTTCCAATGGCCTACGATCAGCCGTCAAATGATGTTAAGAAAGTGGTTTCGTTCCTATTTCATCAGACTGAATGCCTTAAGCAGAAGTTATGTTTGTATTGCTATAAAGAACCACTTTCTCTTTTATTATTCTTATAATATTCTAAGAAAAAGCTTCTCGCGAAGATGAAAAATATTTTTTTACCTTTTTTCTTTTAAGGAGAGAGATAGACAAGGAAAAAAGAAATATTTAACTGCACATTGAAAAAATTGTAGTACCTATAATTTTGGTGTTGACTGAAATAGTTACTCGGCAAATTCTGGAATAAAGCCTTTTTAATTCTAATACTGGCGTCAGAGAGAAGCTCTCAGAAACAATATTTAGAACGATGCAGATAATAGCATGAAACTAAATATTAACTGAGGAATAAGAATAGGGCATTTAAAAAAAATTTACCACTTTTTGAAAACTTTTAGATCAAAGGACATAAAAAGAATGTTTTAATTAACATATAGGTAGATGATACTTTGTTCCACTATTTCATATTCTTCTTCACAAATTTATTTATGGAGATGTTTAAATTTACATATAAATTTTGGTTTAATAAATCAATACTTTTAACTAGTTTTTGCGTAAGTTTGTCACTATGCTTTATAGATTAAAAAATGTCCTATCATATTATACATATAGTACATATATTGTATTATATTGTCCTCTCATATTATAGTACATATATTGCGTTTAATAGTTTTGATTTTCCAATAATTTACTATTCTGTATAATTTTTAAAAAATTATTTTATAAACGATCTACAGAAACTGTTTTGAAAGCAATCTACAATTTAATGTTGTGTTATTTCAGTTTGTTGGAATTTGCGACTTTCAACTATTTACGTCGAAATTAAACTAAAATCAACAAAAAGAAGCTAATTTTAACCGTTAGGAAGAAGAAAAAGGGAGATGAACCCCATCTGACATTTCTCTCTTATACAATATTTGATTCATAAAAAAATTCCGATCAAGTAAATTTTAGAAATTTTTGTAATTATGTCTGTTAACACGAAAAAATGAAAAATGCTTTGAGCTACACTAATGAAATTAGGTGCTAACAACAAATTTGTAAATTTCTCTCGAATTCTGGATGAAATCTGCTAGCATGTCAACTGGATAAAACCAAGCGGCAGGTAGATGAAATTGATCGGAAATGCACACCGAAACTGCTGATCGTCAGTCGGTTTGTATATTCTTAGGTATGCAAAATTGTCGATCTGTATTAAAAACATGAGGAAGCCGTTTTCAAATTTCACCTCTCTCACTCTTTCACCTCGGGTGCATTAGGCACAAATAATAAAAATTGATTGCTTTCCACATAACTTGAAAACAGTCAAAACTCTATTTCCGACGACATGCAGCTTTTGTGTAACCGAAGATTTTGAAATTATAAATGATCCGATCTTTAGAATTGTTCATCTCTTGCCACAGAAAAAAAAAAAAAAAAATTACGTAATATTAATATAAAATGGAATATTTTCATTACATTATGATAAAAATATTAAGTAAAGCATGAAGACCTAGAAACGCGAACAAAATTAAACTAAAAAAGTCACTTTCAATAAAAATAAACCATTTCCATTTTAAAAAGTTGAATAAACCATTAAAAACTTTTAATAAACCATTTCTTAACAACAAAATTGCACAACATAAGTTGAAAAAAAGTTTTATATTTTCATTATATTCAAAGAAATCTGTCTATAATATTATTTTAGTATATTTAATAATTAAAAAAAGCATTATAGTTAATGAAGGACAAAAATAATATCTTCTTAAACACAATGCTTCATATGGTTTAGAATGACAAATATGGAAAGGGGTGAATAAAAAAAAAATTGTTGTATTTAAAAAAAGAAGAGGTTGAAAATTTGAATTAAATTTCCATTCAAGTGGATAATTGATTAATAATATACAAGTGTTTCTTTGTTTCCGTAAAAATTTGCCTTAGAAATGCCACCGATTCCGCAAACATCTATCCTTTCAAAACTGCAATTACATTAACGAATCTGAAATAAATTAATTCATATTTTCGTTTCGCAGTTCATAATATTCAAAGCATTTTTTTAGATCTAATTAAATGATGGAATTTCGTTATTGGAAACAAAATTCTTCTGTTGAAACCAGCAGATATTCTTATATTGAAGAAGGCCAACATGTTTCAAAAATATAGAGAAAATTCAGCTTAATTCAAGTCAATTTTAACTGAAGAAGAGACGGTTAATAATACGAATTCGCATTACATAAGTGTTGTATTAAAGTTTTTTAAAAAATGCGCCGATTCTTCTCAGTGCTGTCCAAGCCTTCCTTTTGCTGACACAACAACAACAACAATAAAACAGAAATTCCTTTAAAAACAATTTCCTTTATTCTGATAACTTCCAATCCTTCAAATAATGCTCCTTGCCTATGATTTCCTGATATGTCAGCTTTTAAAGAGAAAAACAAATTAAAAACACGGACGTGGCAAGCCCCTCATTTGGGAGGATATGAAAGAGTAAAAATGTAGACTTTTGAGATGAATGTTATCAACAAATAATAATAATAATAATAACTATTTTTATGGCGTTTAATATACAATGGTTCTAGCTTATTGCGAGGCATACTAACATTTCGATTGTTTTTAATTGAAGCATACATTACGTACAAAATCTATTGCGGTAACATATACAATCAATAAGTTTAGAAAATACTGAGAGAGCAGTGGTACCAAAAACTTAAAAGGTATTCAGTAAAACTATTCACGTAAAGCTTAAAAAAATAACGAATCATAAAAAATAAAAATTTTATTAAGACACAACTTATTTTTTATGAATAATAACAGAGTCAACTGTCAAGTCTATTACATATATATATTTATTTAAAGAAGAAAAATGATTAATCCAAACGTTCAAAACATATATTCATTTGATTATCGCTGAAATCCTCTTCAGCGCATTAAATTATTTTTCACAAGAATTTGAAGATAAAAGTGATGTTAGAATGATATGAATAATTTTGTAATTTAAATGCTACTTTCAATATAAATTTAAAAAATTTAAGAATTTTTTTAATAGATTCTGCATGTATAGTTTCAGTTTCTCTTTTCCTTTTTTTGAAAGTATTCAAAAGCTGAAAATCATAAATAAATTTGTTCGAATCACAATTAGTATTCTAAACTCATATCATTACTTTGATAATTCATTCATTTATGCATTTTTTTTTCCTTTTCTAAATGCATTCAGTGTACAGAGGTAATACAGTTTTTACGAGAGTGTTATTATGCAAAATGCTTTCACAGAGTGCAAAAACAACAACAACGCTTTCCATAATACAGTACAGCTAGAAATATACTTTAAGCAAAGAAAAATTGAAGGGGAAACAAAAATTTAACTGAATTTGTTCTGGCTACTACCTTATAAAACTTCCTGCAATCTTTTGAACGAATTAAGCAGTTTTTTTTTTTTTTAAAGATAACTGAAAACTCAATAAACGGGTATATTTAAAGAATAAGGAGAAATCAAATATGAATACATGTTTATTTACTGAATTAATCAAAATATATTCGAATTATACACAATAATTGCACATTATTTTAACAGGAAATTCAAGAGATCAGGGAGAGAAAAAATTGAATTAACGGCGGATTTCAATTTTTAAGAATCTCAGGAAGGCAATATCAATGCCATTTTCTGACATTAAACAAGCATTTTCTATTAAAGTGTCTCCCAAGATTAGTGTTTAGCACATCAGTAACCCCTTTAACGGATAGGGAGATCTTCAAATTTACGGTTTTAATACTATCGTAACTTGTACAGAATCCTGGATATTAGAACTGTTTAATACCTGAAAATTCGTCCAGTTTTTCTTATTTTGATTTTAAAAAACTTTTATAGTTTCAATAGATATTTATTTACTAAAAGTTATGTATGACAAAAAAAAAAGCCGTCTTGCCCCCCCCCCCCCTCCACCTGTTTCCTCCTTACGATTGTGTCCCAATTAATTGCGCGTCATCAACCTTTGCCAATTAATTGCTTTCATTATGTGATATATCACCAGAGAATAGATAAGAATAATATGAACAATACGCATTTTTTAATCTACGATTAAAAATTTCATTTTAATGATCATGAGTACTACTAAAGTCACATGAAACAGAACATTTCCTACATTCACCGAACACAGTTTTGTTGACTTCGTTTGTTTTTCATCCGAAAAAGAAATTATTTCGACAAATTTCAGTACATATTGCGCAAAAATAGCGATTTAAGAAACAAATTTCATTCCACATATTTATCTCTATACCATCGAGGGGCAGAAAAAAATACCGTCCCTTCGAATTTCGCCATAACTGTTGTTAATGACCAATCACCAAAATGTGCCGAAGGGATATCGCACCTACGCTTACCCTGTTAATCGGGATTTATTTTGGAAGGGAGATCATTCCATTAAATAATTTGATTTTCTGCACAAAATATTTTTTTTGTTTTGTTTTGTTTAGACAGTTGAGTCAGAAATAATTGACAGTTCCAAGAATCTCTGGAGTTGATCTTTCACAACAACAGATTCAGTTTCTGAAAAATGAGGTTATTGGCAAAGCCATGAAGGGAATTATATATTTTTCTTCACACCGCTATGAACCCATAACATCTTTTCAACTTTCTAATTTTAGAGAATGAAACATGCGGGGTTTTCGGCAGAATATTCTGCAATGCTCAATGACGATGCCAATGAAAAATTTACTTCTCGTTCGTTTAAATACTCAGGCAAAAGTGGAAATAATTATTCTAGAAAAACGGACAGAATGTTTTAGGAAGGAAATGGCAGACTATAACGGAATCATCAAAGCCCAAGTGCAATAAGAAATTTTCTCTGGAGTGAAGGCCCTAGAACCAGAACCAAGTCTTTAGCTTATAAATGCGCTTTATACCAAAATTAATTTAGAATATGAATTGTTACTATCAAGCGTAATTTCAACTAAAGAAAACTCTTCAGATCAAAGAAGTTTTTCGACGAATTTCCTAAATTCGTTCGAAATCTTATGAAGGCGAAAAAAAGTCAATCGTAAATGCATCAATTACATAAGCAGCATTTATCATACAATACGGAATCCTAAATGAATGATTTTTTTAAAGCCACCAATGTTAAGCTTTCTGAACACTATATGATTTTTTATATGTTGACTTACCTGTGGCATGTGCGGCGTACATGGAAGCAATCGTATAGGGCAGTCTCTGCGGTGATTGCTGGAGTATATTTTGAAGCAGGGTCTTGGCTTCTCTGTCTATATTTTCAGGGGAGTGAAGAAGAGCCTCCGCCACTATCTCTTGATCACGGGGATCACCACGAGTGCTATCGCAGCTATTGTCCACTAAAAACAAAAGGGATACATTTCAGATATAATCATTCCAGCAAAGAAAGAAAAGAACATTTTAATTCTATATCTTGCAGCTTTTGCATCTGGATACAATCCTCAGATGCACTGAGGCATTGTGCAGTTTTGCATCAATTTTAAAATAATATAAGAATTGACTCATGAAAAGGACACTTATTAGAGCTATTTTTCAATAATAAATTTAACAACGACATTTAAATTATTAACTTTTAGAATCATTTCACCTTTTACCTTAACAATTAATTTACAAATGATGTTGAAAAAAGTCGTGGACTTTAAAAATAAAAATGTAATTTTCTGTTTACGGAAGTGAAGCGACTTCTGTTCAGTTCTGGTCAGTTGTTTTTGATATTATAAAAAGTTTACGAAGACGAATAAATTGTTTTGTAAATATTTAAACACTCGGCTGAATTTCACAAAAATTACATCCCACATCTACGCCATTTCTTGATATTATTAACTAATAATAACTATAAAATTTTAACAGAAAAACAGCCTATTTTTCTCAATTTTAATGATAAATCTGGCAAGTACACTTTTATTACTTTTGAGGTGAATTTTTGACATTAATTTAAAAAGAAATTTTCGAAATCGGGGAAGACAGCTATTTCTTGAACCCATAAAATGATTCCTTGTAATAGACAAAGATTCCATTTTTAGTTCAAATAAGGATCAACCGAACATAATTTATTGAACTTCTCATTTTATTTCACAACTAAAACAGAAAGTCGCGTCCTCTAAACTTAATCAATCGGGCTATTCCAGATAGCTCTTTCCAAATATATTATTGCATCCTTTCTAAAAATGTATCTTTATTATTTTTTTAAAATCCTCTTCTGAAACTAAAACTCGCAATATATGCCATTAATGGTGCAGTTACTAAATATGGAAGTTTTAATAATTCCTTTTACTGAAACGGGACTCTTATCTAATCAAAAGCACAAACGATAAATAAAACAACCCCAAATTCAAGCTTCCTTCCAAATATCAACAGACACAAATGAAAGAGTTGGGGCGGGAAGATGATTTATAAAAGAGAAAAGGAAGTACTATTAATAGAAGCCGACGGCACAGCTCTTACAATTCTACCCCTCTCCCCCATGTGTAGAAATGAACTCGTAAACCTGCTTTCCATTCGCAATGTGATAAGGGGATCCACAGTCCCCAAAAGTTAAGGATCCCGTCCCCTTGCCAAGGTTGTACCTGGCAGCATTCCATTCGTCCCTGAAATAGGACGAAAGTGGAATGGTGAGGCCCTGTTATTGATTTCAGAAGTGAAAGTTGCATAAATGTCAGCGCAGCCGCACCTTTAAGTTATTATGAATGGAAGTGAAAAAATCTCTCCCAGGATGACTAGCTTCGAATGATGATATAAGGATAAAAGGTGCGATCTGGGTTGAATGCTGTGCTGTTAATACATATCAAAATTTTTCGCGTAATTTATTGAATGCGTACATGAAAAAATACCAACATGTATTTTTGTCCTTTTTCATCTGGCTTTAACCCACTCAAATATATTTAATAAGGCATGGATGAGAGGAGGCTTATGTATGGTTGAGAGGAAATTTCAGACAATACTTTTATCTCTCTTTTTTTTCAAACTGATGATACTGCTAAAAAAAATTCTTCTAGCTGTTTCACGGCGATTCACAGAATATGAATAAATACTTCGAACAAAGTTAAAAAAAAAAAAAAAGCCTCCTTCCCATTTGTCAAAAATTACCCAAAGTTTTGTGGGCAAGTTTTTAAAGCGAAATATCCACTCACACAAGACTGTTTTTCGAATTTTTTTGAGCAGATGCAGAAATCATTTAGCTGCTTTGAGGACATGTTTTTGAAACGGGAAGCTGTGTTGTGAAAAAGGAAGGAGCGGCCAATCAACTCCCGAGTGTCACCTTGAACGTCACAGTCAGTGTGAAGGCCGGGGGGAGGGGGGGGAGAAGCAAGGTGCTTTGACTAGGTGATTGGGTTGCGTCACACTCAGTCTTTGTTCTCTGTCCAGAAAACTGATTTTGGACAGCTGCCCAAACTGGACTGGAAAGATGGAAACAACAATTATTAAGTTGGCGGATTACTCTGAGACTATATTTCTCCTTATTCTGAAAATTGACGCTATATAAGTTGAACCTTGGCTAATCTGAATTTTTTCAAATCCCTGAATTTCCTATAAACATAATGTTTAAGAATTCATCTATTGTTTAAAATTATTTTGGTTAGTTCGAAGCTCAAATTGAAAATTATTAAAAAGATTGCTTTTATTTCTGAATTGTTTTCAGTACTTTATTATGTTCGCACATAGCATCTTGTATGAGAATAAATTATTAAGGGCCTTCATTCATTAAAGAACTTTGCTGTGTACTATATATTCAGCCTAAAAACAATAAAAAAAATTTCAGTTTTAAAAAAGAATTTTACTGACAAAAGTGCATCGAATTTTTTATTTCCTTTTATTGCAAAATTCTTGCATTCAAAGTGCTGCACACTGTTTGCATTATCATTTATCAATTGAAATTATTTTTTAAATTGTTAAATAATTTGTAAAATCTTCTCGGCTATTTTTAATTTTAAAAAAAATTTCTGCTGCTTTACTTATATTTATACCAGATTTTTCTTAATTTTATTCTGTGGGCTTCAAATTAGCATTTTAAATATGAAAATAATAATACTTTTACAATAATTATTAACCAAAAAATTTGGTTTAACAAATTCTTCCACACCGGTGATTTTGATTCATTCCGTTTAAGATAACTATTTTTTATGGACTCAGAAATAACATAAAAATTCCATTTGTTATGTTTTACACCCCAAAATTGCCATGTTCCACAAAAGACCATTTCATCGCAAAAACTAATTAATGGGAAAAAACGGTTATTTGAGAATTGCATATTTATATTTTTCAAACTGACAAATAAAGAATGCGAGAGAAAGAAAGAGCATTCCCTGACTAAAAATCTCATATTTTATTTTAAATCTTATAGTTCTGTAGTATTTGAACATAAATAGCATATGTAATATATTAACGATTTTACTAATATCATACGAATGCTATAAATTATCTAGGGGGAAAAAGTTGTAGTAGACAGCACTACTGGAAAAAAGCATGTAAAATTAATTTTTCTCTCATCAGTTTCTTTTTATGTGTTTTTATGAAATAAAAAAAAGCACAATTTGAAACAGAAAAAAAAAGTTTAAAAATATTACAAAAAAATTAATTGTTCAACAGAGTATTGAGTCGAGTTACAAATTTTAAAAACAAAAATAGCAGAAAGATTAAATTAACCAGTATCTGACAACAATCTAAAGAAAAAGCGATACATATTAAACACTAGGTGAAGAGAAAATCTGCAGCGTTGAAATGAAATTTAAAATCACTTGCGTAATGTTATAAATAAAGCACTTTTCTGCGGGAGGCGGCGGCAGAGGGCGCTGCAGACATAACTACAAGAGGTGAACGTCCGAGCGGGATAAAAGAGAAAATGTTCAAGGTTATGAAGAAGGAAACAAGCATCGATCTTCGTTTGCGGAACTGTAGTAGTGAGGTAGCGGAATGTCTCAGGAAAAAATGGTTGCTGTATTCAACACAACGGGGGAAACGCGAAATCGCTTGCAGCAAAGCTAATCTATCCTTTGACAACTTATCAAATGCATTTGAATTTCGAAACATTAAGTGGTAATACGTTCAAATTGTAAGATTAAATTTTATGAATAATCTTTGAAAGTATCAATTGGATTAGATAACTTCCGATTTTAAAGTTATAGTAGATGGTACATGATATTCCATTCATGATACAACATAATAATGAAAGAACGCAATGTAATGTTAAACGAGATATCCCTGTATTTTTACTTTCATTCGCTTTAAAGTAAATCAGGATAAAAATTGTTAAAAATACTTCATTGCAGTTTATAAATGATGATTATATTTGAAAAAATAAAAATAGTCGTGTGGGATGATTTTTCACTACTGATTTGTATCTTCAATTTTTTGTACATAGAAACTTCTCATTTTTACTATAGAATCTGTGTTAGAGAATAATATATTAACCACGTTAGGCAAATTTTTTATATAAAAACATTTCTTAATATTATTTTCCCATATTTTAATGCTTTTGTCGCCACCATACAGCTGAATGTAACTAACCATTTGGATGGCTCTTTAGAATGTACACACACACAAAAAAAATAATTTGAATTAGTATGACAACAACACATATATTTCCATATATAACAGAACTGAATTTTAATAAAAAAAAAATCAACCTAAACGTTCCTAACGATTATTTCACTAGCATCAAATTTTTGTAGCAATGGTTCATCAAATGCTCATTTCCGAAATAAAATAAAGTTCATTATATTTCAACAACGTTCTACTATTTAATGAAAAAAACATCAAATCAAACTGAATCAAACTTTAATTATGAAATCAAATCAAAAGTTACAACACAACAGCTGAATGGTACATCCTCACAATCGATGAAGCAAAAATTCAAAATTGTAAAAGAGAAATTCAAAATTGAAGAAACTGAAATCAGTCTATAAATTAGAAAAGAAAAAGCTGAAATCATTTGATCAAAAGCTCGATATTGACTAAACCGAAGAATAGGAGATGAATTTCATGTGAATCATTTCTATCCATCATTTCCTATTCCGTGTGAATCGAAAAAAATATACTAAATGATAATTGTTCACTGTAACAATCAACATGTTTCAGTGCAAATAGTGGCGTCTTTGTCAAAAACATATTTCCTTAAGGACTATTCATTTAAAACTCATTCTTTGGTTCGATTTTGAAATCTTTTTATTTTAATTAAATAAACAGTTCATTTCAAGACTTACTAATAGGGGATAAAAATTTTCTGTTCAATATTAAATTGCCAAAATTATAAAATAAACTACTTAGCAAATTATTTCCCTACCTTCCAGGAATGCTTTCAACTTAGTATGGCAAGATGAAATAAGGAACAGAAAAAATAATCTCATTTTTTCCCCGCAATACTGGTAGAAAATTTCCTGTTTAAAAAATACTAATTGTTACCCAGAACGCTTTGAATTTTCAAAATGGTCAATAAACAGGCACTTCCACCCCCCCCCCATCGTATTTCCACAAATCGCATAAGCATATCATTCAGAGAATCATAGAAGATTTTATTACACCATGTGTATGGCTCTGATTTCATTAATGCAATGAATAAAAAATTCAATAGTCATTTTCAAAGCAGCAAGTTCCATTTCACTTTCGTCAGGCACACCAAGAAAGGCACGACGCTCACTATCTTGGATAGGAAGGCTTTATATTAATTTGTTGTCTTAGAAACAAGCTACTCTACAGCTAAAGATAAGAACTGTACAGATTTTATTTTTAATAAGACTAAATGAACCATTATTTCTTTAAAAAAGTGTAAAGATTTTTTTTAAAACTCAGCTCAGTCCAAGAAATTTACCATAGGACTCAGCTTATAAGCATATTAACGTTACCTTATCAACATACACAATTTCATTTAAAATAGATGCTTCTGAAATCATCCACTTGAGAAGCTTTAGAAAGATAATTGAAAGCTGAAATGATTTAACAGCGAAATAGGTCTATTGTAGAAATAACTAGCATATTGACTGATGATTGAGATATTAACAATAATTCCGAACCATTATAATTAAAAAGAAATCCAACCATATATTGTTTCATTTATTGAACACAAACATATATAATGCCTTTCTGATCCATTCACTCAATATTCCTTCCAAGATATAGCAATTGATTTTGAGTCAGGTCCATTTTGAAATACAAGAGAATCAATTAACAAATAATAATTACTTTCTGATGCTACAAACGATTGTCTGTTTTTCTACATCATTTCCTCGTTGATTTCAATAATTATCACAATGAACGAGTTGTAATTTTTTACAATCGCTTCCACCTCATTAATGACTAAACTCCTGCCATCCAGGATGGTCTACAGATGAGGAAGTGATGGTAATTGATAGGCGCAATGTCTGGACTGTAAGGTAAATAATAAGAAAGATAGAAGTAGAACGAATACTCCCCAATCAAAGATTAGATCAAATTCCGAGTTTCAACCGAAGCATGAGGCAACACCACAATGCCCGAGAGCAATCCACGCCGTTTGCAGGATTTGATTTGATTGCTATCTTTTGCGTCAAAAACTCCAATAATAAAACTCCAAGCCCATCCCCTAACAAACACGATTTGAAAGTGTCTGTTTAGTTTTCACTTTGACCGATGATGTCATTTCATTGATTGTTGTTTTGATGAAGACATCTATGTTTCCTCTCCTGTGCCTCTTCATTTTTTTTTCTTTTCTTTCTAAACTGAACAGTTTAGAGACAACAAATTCTTGTATTGGACATTCTCAAGATACAATTTTTGGAGATTCTGATGAGAATTAAGAAATAGTGTGAAATTGCACCAAATCGTTACAGAAAGCGCGCAGTGTCATTATAAATATCCGCTATGATCTCCTACTGAAATACGAAGCAAATAAAAATGACGTCGCATTCAGCAGAAAGAATGTCATTTTTACGTATGGACGAAATTTGAATAGGCCTTATTTATAAAATAAATTCGAATTTCTAATGACTGCTTAAACCATCGCAGCTACAATTTTTTAGGGGAAAAAATAAAAGTTGATTTAGAATAGATTTTCTAGTTTACATTTTGAAACCGTCACAAAATTCGTCAACGATATTTTGATGAATCTTCACATTTTAGACTGCTTTCATGACAGAAAAAACAATTTTGTTCAAGTTCCGTTTCACTCTGTAAGCATGGAATAAGTTAGATGGATAAAATTTGTCTTTATTGTATTTGTATTTCTATCAAATGTTAAATAAAATCTGTCTGGGAAGGGAGGTCCTCTGTCTTTTCATGTGTAATTGAACATAAATAATTCAAATATATAACGAACTAGATATATGAAATCATCTTATATATGAATCACGGTATATCAGCTTAGTCAAATTTTATACCAAATATATCAAACAATTGGCATCAGTTATTACAGTAAGCTAAAATGATGCATGTGTGTTGCCATAAGGAAAGAGTCAATAACGCAAATCGTGCTCGTGTCAAACGCTTCAGGTTTAAAACAGCTTCCAGTTTTAAATACTTTTCTTTCCTAAGCATTTTAAATCGTGTTACAAAGAATGAACCCGTTAGATGTTGGAAAACAATTGATATTTAAAATGTGGGAATTTCCATTCAAATAGTTTGATTCCGCGGCAATTTATAATCATAATTTCATTTGTATTTACCCAAAATATTGATTAATAATAAAAGTGCAAATTCTACACTGGTGTGCAAAATTTAAGCAGGTAGCCATGAAACTGCAGAAAAAGGGTGATTGCGATCAGTACAATGAACACGCAATTCAGTAGAAAGGCGATGCGTATGCAAATGTCAGGAATAAAACATCATAGGCGGCTTGAGTGTACAAAAATGCATGCAGTCGGCGCGCGCAGCTCAAGACTGCAAAGAAAGGAAGAACAGAGGCGCAATTCAAGACATTCGCTGCAAGTGTAAGCGAGTTATTTCGTGAAATATGCTAGAAGAAATCATCTGGACGATGGAAGAATATCGGAAAGCTGGCGGTCCAGTATAGCTGAAGAGTTCAGAATCAACAAAAGTGTTATTTCGCGCGCTTGGAAAGCCTTTCAAACCATAGGTACAGTTGTTAGAAAGGTTGGGGGTGACCGCCCTAGGAAAGCAACTGCAGTGTCATTCTCTCATTTCGGAATTCCATGTCTCTCAGATGATTTCTCGTGGAGTTATGGCAAAAAGCACCTGTTACTTAAGTTTTGCACACCAGTGTAATTGCAAATTAAAAGTCTACGGACAAGATTTTTAAGGCCCTGAATAGATATGAAATAGAAAGTAGGAACTTTTCTCTTTGAATTTTTCATTGACAAAAGGAGGGTGCTAAATGATACAATTTTGCCGTGCTTAAAAGAGCCCCTCCTATTCCAAGTTGCTTCCTGTCTTAGACGAAAAATCCATTTTCAAATCGCTCTGTTTAATTACAGTTGGATAAGGAAGTCGCCTATACGAAAACTTCAAGATAGAAGAGTGACAGGTGAGGATTTCGATTCGAAATATATCATTTCGACAATTTAGACCTTCATATTTTTGAATCTTGCAAAGGAAGAAGAGATTATGGGACATCTCGTTTATAGGATTTCTTGAATGTTTGGTGAGGCATTAAGAGACTACAGGCATTTGTCTTCCGAAATGTTTTGCTACACTCCCAGATGATTGAAACCGCCCAATTTTTGAAAGAAATCCGCAATTACTGCAAAAACCAGCATTCAAACTTTGAAAACCTTCGCGTGTTACAACTTGCCCTCGTTATAACTAGCACCGGGCTCTCCCTATTACCTTTTCATTCCTATTCACTTGAAGATATCAGAGAAACATGAATTTTTCCCAACTCTTGGTTCTATTTGTATTTTGGCTGTGAGAAATTTAGATACAACTTCTTATTCTAGAAAAGCCTTTGAAGCAGAGAAGTTAACAGATAGGGAAAGGATTGGATTTGGATTTCAGGCGCAAGATCCTGATACAGAATATGCTGTGCCGATAGGGAAAGGAAAGTACAAGGGTGCAGCCATCCCTCAGGAGGGAATTGAGCAGAACAAAACCCGAAATTGATATTGTTGGCGGATATGTAGTGGATGATTTTTGGCAATTTTTAGGTTGCTACTCACAAGGGAAAAAACTGAGGTCTCTTTTTCTATGCCAAAAATATTTGCTGAACTTCTTTCATTGAACTCTCGCAACAAAATGAGCATACATAGGAAGCTTAATGTCATGAAATGATCCAATTTCAAAAGTCAATTCGATTTCAAAATACATTTCTCCAAAGAAAGACCTGTATGCAAAGAGGCATCATTACTCAACCGGCCTCTGTTAAGTAGGTGTGATGATAGAGTGAGAATCAAAAACGGGGTCATTATGTCTTTCGGCCAGAAGTCCTAACTCTGAGGTAATAGGGTCAGGTTAGGTGAAAGCGCTTCCGTTTTCATTTCTCGGTCAGGGTAAAATGCAATTAGCATAACCTATTAGATTTCAACTATTTGGTTGGAAAAGAAAGTGCTCGCAGATAATTAATATCATTCATTTAAAAATGAAAAACCAAAGCAAATTTCTTTTATTTTAATTCATTTCCACTTTCAAGTTTTCAATTTAGAAATAGTGTGGCATCAAAATTCAACTGAATTAAACAAATTTTTTAAATATTAAAATATTGCAGTCGTCGACACAATTGTACAGAATTTCAAAACTAGCACATCAGTAAGTGAGGGAAAAAATCGATTACAAATATGAAATTAGACAAGTTGAATAAAAGAATACAAATTCAAAACTTATCCATGAAGAAAACAATCACGTTTCTATTCAAAAGCATGCGTGTATATAATAATTCATAGTAGTTTAAAAAATTATAATCATTTCATTGAAAACAACTTCTGCAGAGAAATAATACAGTTATCAAGATTCTCTACAGCAACGATAACACTCAATGGATTGCAATTACTCTTCAGGTTACAGCTTACTCCCTTCCTTGTAATTTCGAATCGTTCAAAAATGCTATCTCGCTTATTAAATATGATGTTTTTAAACATAAGTAATTAAGCTTTTGAGCAATTCTTTTTACTTATATATCAGATAATTTTCATGTAAGAACACATAAAAAAGTGAAATAATACATTTAATTCACAGAAAACTAAGTTTATAAAAATTAACTAAATAAATGCTTAATTAAACTCCAAAGGCAAACAAATAGCTACTAATTAAACATTTGAAAAAAATTTCTTAATGCTGCTCTTAAAAGTCGGTGTAGCGACAACTTTCATTTTGGAAAGGCATTGGGGAAAGTTTTTCTAAACAACAAACTTTTCTAAACAGAAAATTTGGAGCACAGTCATAATTTAAAAATACAAAGCTATAGAAAGTGTAAAAAATAATTAGGTTACAAATTATTTCATTTTAAAATATTACCATCATTAAAATTACGCATGTTTCGAGAGTGCATTTTTTCCCTTCTACACTGGTGTGCAAAACTTAAGCAACAGGTATGTTTTTTGCCATAACTTCACGAGAAATCATCAGAGAGACATGAAATTCCGAAATGAGATACAGCATTTTGTTCTGTAAGAATGACGAAAGCATAGTTGCGCAGAAATGAATACAATGCATAAAGTATGGAATCAAACAAAAAAAAAAAGGCTTTATTGAACTCATAGTATCGTTACACATGATTGTCTGTCCAAGAGGAAGAACAGCAAGCAGATGTTCCTTAGTATGGGATATGCCCTCCCCTTACTGCAATGGTTGCTTCGCACCGTCTCCCCATACTCATCACCAGATTGTCCAACAGTTCTTGAGGTAAGAGTGCCCATTCCTCAATCAGCGTCTGTTTAAGTTGTCGGGTGTTCCCAGGAGGATGTAATCGTGCCGCAAGGCGTCTCCCCAAAGCATCCCACACATGCTCTATCGGATTTAAATCAGAGGAGCACGCCGGCCAATCCATTCGAGTGATATCTTCACTTTCCAGGAGCTCCTCAACAGCATGAGTCCTGTGTGGCAGTGCATTGTCATCCATAAAAACGAAGTCTGATCCAATGGCACCTCGGAACAGACGCACATGGGGAAGGATCACCTCCTGACAATAGCGATCTCCAGCTACAGAACCTCTGTCGAAAACGTGGAGCTCAGTCCGCCTGTTCATCATAATGCTTCCCCAGACGACAACTCCAGGACCACCGAAACGGTCTCTTTCCGTGATGTTACTGGGATGAAACCGTGTCCCGACCTCTCTCCAAATCAACTGGTGTTGGGAATCGCTTGTAAACATCACGGAAAGAGACCGTTTCGGTGGTCCTGGAGTTGTCGTCTGGGGAGGCATTATGATGAACGGGCGGACTGAGCTCCACGTTTTCGACAGAGGTTCTGTAACTGGAGATCGCTATTGTCAGGAGCTGATCCTTCCCCATGTGCGTCTGTTCCGAGGTGCCATTGGATCAGACTTCGTTTTTATGGATGACAATGCACGGCCACACAGGACTCATGCTGTTGAGGAGCTCCTGGAAAGTGAAGATATCACTCGAATGGATTGGCCGGCGTGCTCCCCTGATTTAAATCCGATAGAACATGTGTGGGATGCTTTGGGGAGACGCCTTGCGGCACGATTACATCCTACTGGGAACACCCGACAACTTAAACAGATGCTGATTGAGGAATGGGCACTCTTACCTTAAGAACTGTTGGACAATCTGGTGCTGAGTATGGGGAGACGGTGCGAAGCAAGCATTGCAGTAAAGGGGGGGGGGGGGCATATTCCATACTAAGGAACATCTGCTTGCTGTTCTTCCTCTTGGACAGACAATCATGTGTAACGATACTATGAGTTCAATAAAGCCTTTTTTTGTTTGATTCCATACTGTATGCATTGTATTCATTTCTGCGCAACTATGCTTTCGTCATTTTTTCAGAACAAAATGCTGTATCTCATTTCGGAATTTCATGTCTCTCAGATGATTTCTCGTGAAGTTATGGCAAAAAACATACCTGTTGCTTAAGTTTTGCACACCAGTGTATATTATCAATATCATCTACTTATGTATTAGTACAGCTTTGGTCTTGCATGTAATAATGCAGTGCAGGTTATACTGCATTTCTTTCCTCAACTTTATGCAATCCTCTTTTAGATGGGTTTGGAATTTTATTGGCGCAACGAGTATCAACAATTTGTTCCATCTCTAGTTAGTAACAACAAAAACTTTTTATGCTCTCCTAGTATGGTCATTTGATTACAGCCATCCACCCCGTTGCCACAGAACAAAGTCAGTTTATGTACACGTACTATGGTCAATGAGGGATGATGTCGACCCTATTTTAAATCAAGAAGCGCATGACTGATAGATTGAAAGTAATATCAAGACCAATGTTGCAGAATGCAAAAGGTATAATTTTTAATGAGAGAATTCTCGTTGAATCGCAGTTTCTAAACCAATAAAAAGCGTTTCATTTTGCAATTCATTGATCACCTGGAGAACCTATGTTTTCAGTAACAGGTGATGCTAATGTATTGGAATCGAGATATAGAAGAAAAGAACGAGGCAAGTGGATGTAGCAGACCACAATATTGATTTTCTTGCTCTTATTCCTAACAATATGGATGTATCTTTGTTGAATAAGTGTAAATGTAACATCAAAGATAATGCGAAGGATTTGAAGAGCTCTAATTCTGTGCCAGTTATAAAATGACGTTTCTCTACCTTCTTGCGGCTAGGCAACTGGGCTCACAGGAAGTGAAAACTATAGTCGGTAGAAATGCTGAACCGCAGCAAACACCTGCAATAAATCTTAAGAAATCCTAATTCTATTGAAAGTAATACTGATGGAGAAGGAGGAAAGTTCACCATTTTATTGCACAACAGAAAGAAAACAGCTTGAATCAGATGGTATATGACTATTTTAATTACTAACAGAAACTTAAAACACTGTACTAGTGTTTTAATAAATTAGTGATGGAGTCATCATCAAGTTCCCTCCAGCCACTGAAACTGTACATTGCTACTCCTGCTACAAATTCCACCAAGTGTTAAAATAAAGGACATTGTTTCGAGCCATCAAACTGGATTGAAAGATAAGGGATCTCAAATAATGTCTACAATTGCTTGTATGATACATGAGATGGTGCAAAAACTGCCGAGATCGAAGTTGTACAATAAGCACATAAAAGAAGATAAATCAAGAACTGTTACTCCTAAAATAGAAATCATTTGAATGCCTACAGTATAGTTAAAATAATTTGTACTAAATTAACCTATACCATTTTTTTACCACTTAAAACCAATTGTAATTTTTATTTTCATTTAAGAATAGATTATGTGTTATTCAGGTTAAGGAAGCTTCGTTTCTAACAATGTTACATGCTTTTCCTATCGAAATGAAACACATGGATACAAAAGCAAAAAAAAAAAAAAAAAAAGAGAAGGCTTAACCCATACCCATAGACAGTAAGGTATTTCGGAAGTGTAACTTAAATAATATTTTATCCTTTTTACATTTCAGTTTGGTAATTTAATTAAATTTTATTTGGTTCACTTAATAAAAAATTATCATATAAACAATTTAATTATTTTGCTATATTTATTTTAATAATGTTTTTACACAAAAATTGCTGAACACAAACATAAATCTGATATAATGAATTTTAATAAAGTTAATTACCTATATTTTAAAAAAAAGAAATCGCAGTAATAGCTTGTTTTATTAGAATGATATAATTTTTGACATTTCGAGATTTTTTTGGCACGGAGGGGAAGAAGTCCTCTCTTGAAGGTGAGAACGCTTCGGTTTTCAACTTCCGAATAAATAATAAAACTTAAAAAGTATTTAAACAAATTAGAAAAACTTTATAAACTTTTCAATTTTTCTTAATTGAAGTAGACTATAAAAAACATATACAATTCTGCGATTTCCTTTAAGTTCCCCTCCATATAAGAATATAATTTTTAAGAAAATCATAGCCAATGAGGAAAATGCATATATTATAATTTATAGCAATTAAAAATAAAGAGTGTTATTAGTTTTTTAAATATATTGAATAATGACATCGGTAATTCTTGCATAACTTAAGGGAGATAGGAATATAGTTCCATCCTTCAAAAACGAAAACTTCACGCTTCTATTTCCTTAAAATTAAAGAAGTATTGGATCAAGTTTTGAAAATTATATTTCTCTATTTTGTCAGCTATTAGTCAAATAACAAGCATTCAAATAAGATGAATCCCAAACAGAAAGATTTGACTATAGTAAAAGGATCGAGTGCAATTAAAAGCACATTTTATGAAGGAAATGTTTTTGCAATTTAAAAGAAATGAGCTCTGTAACGTTTTTTTAATGAAATCTGAAGTCAATATTTAAATCAGATAATGTTATACAATATAAAATAAACGAGACATCTAAAAAATATACGCAGAAATTATCTAAATTCTTATTATAATTTAAAATATATTTCCCCGAGTCTACAAAGAAAAAAAAATGTTAAACTTAAAGAACGAATGTAATGAAGTCACAGATGTAAAAAAAAAAAAAAAAAACTTAAGCACTCTTGTAAATAGTGATAAATATTTGGCCATTGAAATATATATGAAGCTCACACAAGCGAGAGTAAAAATAGCTTCTCACACTCTCCATAAAAAATTCGTGTTATTACTTTATTTTGTAGAACTCCCTCACGACTCATGGAAGAATGAAATGGGAAAAAAAAAAAAAAAAAAAAAAAATAAGGCAATCAAAAGGAGTCGACTCCTATTCCAATGCTCTACTTGGCAAAAAACAATGCGAAACGGGTTACTAGGTCAAAGTCTTATATCTTAAGAAGATGACGTTGAAAAGCCGGGTTCGCATCCAAACCCAACATCAGAAATGGAAAGGATACGACTCGAATCGTAATGAAAGGTTCAAGGTTTAGGCTGCAACAGACCCCATTTACAGAAAGAGTTGCCTTTTCAGGAAGTGTCTTCCGTATCCTACTTAGGGTATTGTTGACATTTAAATTTTCTTCGGGATTCAACAACTCAAAAAATGAAGCCAAATGTTTACAATCAAGCTTAACATAATATTTTTTAACTTAATGTTGACTGAACTTAAGAATACCTCCTATTCTTCAGTAATTTTGACTCGAAGGATTTTCCATGAAACCAATTCAGAATGGTTATTAATAATAACAGTCAAATAACAATATAATTAAAGAGAAATAATACCTAGGAATACTGTCAGCTAAGTTTCAAATGAATCATCACAGTCCATCTGAGATATTGTGGTGAAAACTGGAGGTGGGGTGGGGTGGGGGATTACGGGGAATCACATAAGTAATCAGGAAATGAGAAAGGTCTATCGACTTCAGCATAAATGTGGGTAAATACTGCACGTTAAAGGCATCCAATAGTTTGAAACTTCAACGATTCTAAATTAGGCGAACATCAGTTTCAATTTTATAATTTCCATTCGCAATGGATATAAATGATTAAAAAAGAAAGCAATTGTGTTCTATAACATTTCAATATAACAAATCCATAGAAATATTTAAGCAATATTCCATCTATTCTCATAAACAAATCAATAAAAACATGGTAAGAAATACAAATGAGGGCTCTAGCGAATCCATTTCTAAATTTTCAAAAAATTACCTCTTTTCCCCTTCGATCAACAGGTTTTTCCAATGTGATAAAATATATCCGATATCGATCAGTTACCCTTTGAATGCTAATAGCTAGTTGATTGATTACCAGTCACTCAGTGGGATCATTTTGACACGCACTTCCATTATCAATCTTATATGAGTATTTTGTTATACAAATTAAATTAATTGAAAATCATGATGAAGACAAAAAGAATTTTCAACAATTTCGCTATTAGATGCCGCTTAATAATTTTCTTTCTTCGTAAGTATTCACTTATTATATATTTCTATTGAGAAAGCAATATGGTAAACAACATTTCAGAAAACACCATTTTACATGAAATAGTTATGTGAAGTATATCGACACTTTATTTAATACACATTAATACAAATATCCTATGTACTGAACCTTTTTTCATTCATCATCTCAAAAGTAATGGGCCTATTATACAAATTCTTCACTTAAAGAAGTTTTATAAAATGCAATAAAAATATTTTTAAAGGAAATAATTTCCCGAGAAATTTAAACCACTGAAATTCTTTTTCTTTAGATATGCTTTAAAATTCCCAATATATAGCAAAAAACAGCAGGACTTTCCGATTTTATGCTAATAGATATTTTACAGTGCAAGAAGAAAAGCAAATTATACCTTTTCCTACTTGAGTTTATGAAAACTGATGAAGAAATTCTTAAGGAAAAGATATTTAAGTAGAATGATTGTGTCTTAATTTTTAATGTGCCACATTTTAGTTTATTTCTTAAAGCATTTCCCAGATGGTATGTTTCTGATGAACTTTCATCTCCAATTATTACTTTTAAAAGAGTATTGTCACATCATCTGAGCACATTTTAATATGCATTTTAACTAATTTTTTTAATGCAATGGAATGTCTCAAGAAAAATTAATGAACCGACCTAAAAAAATATTTTTCCAAATGATGAGTAAAAAAGTTGAGGAAAATTATTAAATTAATACTACCAAGATTACTTCTGTTTAAAGTTAGTTGTGGGTACAGGGCATCATAAACGTCCAATAAATCTCTTGTAGTTCATTCAAAAGAGGGAGTGAATTAGTTCGTTTGTTAAAAGTATTGGATGTAGGCAAGAATAACCGGAGACAAAATGTAATGATATGAACAAAATCTTCATGCTTAAACACAAGAAAAACTCTTTTAAATTGAAATTAGTAAAATTTTCTTTTAAAATACAAGGTTACAGATATCAATCATATTTGCAAGTTATAGCAGTTCTCTAAATCTTTCACTGTCAAAGTATGTCAAATTTAATTCTAAAATGAAACTCAATAAATGTAAACTGAAATCGAAAAAAGTGAAATATTATTCTAAAAATGAATTTGAAAAATTCCTATTACCACTGCAGATGATTCTAATGATTTTAAGGTAACTGGATCATTTAGCTGCATATTTCAGCTTATTAATAACACAAACTTATAACAGAATTTAAAAGTAAATTTCTAATTAAATGAATTAACGGCTTTAGAACTTACAGGATTAAAATAATATTCCAAAACACATTAAATAAAGCATTTAACAAGCATAATATAGATATAAAAATCTTTTATTCATATTAATCTGTGCAAACTTTATGTTTTCATATAAAAATAAACGGAAGATCTTGACTAAGAAATATATATGACATTTAATATATAATTTAACAGAATTGACACGCAATTTAAAGATTAATGAAACAATAAAATTAAAGAAATTTCTTAACCCTTTGCATTCGGATGTCTCCTCGCAGGCACTATTCAAGACGGTACATCATTTTGATGGGTTTATTATTATTATTATTTTAATTTTGATTGTTAAAAATACCTACAGAGTGCTAAGAAATGCAGATTAATTTTTCGGGGGAAATTTTATTTAAATATTTATATTATATTTCGAAGCAATAAACAAGCCCTTGTATTAAGTGAATATTTATTCATCGAATTACTTTTTCGAATGCAAAGGATTAATTTTAAGATAACCTGCATTAGAAACAACACAAAAATAATGTCATCACAACAAAAGCCAAAATGTGCTTAATTTTTTTATAAATTTTAAAAATTAAGCCCATTTTAAGCAGAATTACTCCGAACTGCACATCAAATCCTCGAAAATATATTTGTACTAAATTTAGTATATCCACATACTTGTAAAACGGGGAGACAGAAGCAAAAATATACACTTTTATTATTCGTAAAAAATCTTGCTTTGTGAATTAACACTCTTTGAGTATCCGCCCTTTAATTTTTGAAAATAATTATAATAATTCATTTATGAATTACATAATTATAAACGGAGAATTTGGAGTTACCAGTCTGACTTAAAGTATACGCCGCCATTAAAAAAATTTTTTTTTATCAAATCAAACTTATTATAAATTCCTGAAATTTTTTGTTCTATTTTACGATATTAAAATTGAAATTCGAGGTATTTTAGTCAAACCTAACAGCTAAAAAAAGTAATAAATAATAAGAAAACATTTTTATTAATCTATTATTTAATATTTATTTGCACTTCGTAAGATTTGCAATGCACCCATTATTAATTTGGAGTATTTTCAAGGATTTCCTTTGTCTTCCGCGGCATTGTAACAAATTTAGTTAATTTTGAAGCTCCCTATTATCTTGATTTTTTATTAATGCTGTAATTTTCAACAATAAGTGCCTGGAAAGCATATAAAAGATACTCATGTTAAGCATAAATCGCAGATCAGCTAACATGAGTGTTCAAACTAGTTAATTGAAAATATATTCAAACATGTTGATACTGATTGAATGACTGATTAGTCAAGGAAACAATAAAGAAAGGTTAGCCTACAAAACTGGGACTTTTTCTTATTTTGCAGTGTAATTTAAAAAGTTATTTTAATGAAATAAAAAAATTTCGTACATTTTTAATTTTCACATTCTACTAAAAACCTAAAATTTGGCATATCTTTAAATCTTACTGTTACCTAGAAAATGAACCTATTTACTATCTACATGGCGAAAAGAGTGTAGATTTGAGAGGCTTCACTCAGATTAGAACATTTTGCCAGTCTGCAAGAGGCCTTTGTACTTAACAATATTTTATATGCGAAGCTATATAAACAACAAACAATCTATGAGAGTGCAAATAAAAAAGTGAAACACTGAAATTGAATCAATAAAGAGAACCAGAAAGGTTTCAATTCGTGACATTCTGCAAACTGATGCTTTGAAGCTGATATAACATGCCATTGTATGAAAGCAGAACATTCTTATTTGGGTTTTCATTAAATTTCATCCCGTAACGAATATCCCCTCCTTAAAAATCATTCCAACACTATTACACTCACTTAAATGACTTTTTTTCCCATAATAAAATACCATATGTTGTGTGTGTGTGTTCGAACTTATTGAATTAAATAAATGAGTCAAGAAAAAATATAGCAAAAACTGTTGAATCTCAATAGCTTTCGATAAACGAAATGTTTCAATGAAGTAACGAACTGATAATTGACATGCTAACTACCTAAAATATAAAAGAAATTATTATTGTTTCGACGTAAGTACAGTATTTATATGAGGGGAAATAACATTCTTGACTTTCTTCATACATTTTTGTATAAATTCATTGAAAAATAATTAATTTCTCACAAAACAATGTGCAAATTATTCCCACTGTAATAAAGAATATTAAATTGTATTCAAAAATCATATAATTAAGTATTCAAAATTAAAAATCAATTCAAATTTCGCTAAATCTCACACATGTAGATAACGTTTAAGATAAAAACTTTCCAGAACTGATTCTTATCAGTAACAACCGACTTTCTGATGACTATTGATTGATAGTTTTATGGCCTGTAAGAATATTCCGTAAGGAAAAGTCATACAATCGAATTGCACAAATTACTTATAACGAGAAAAATAGCTTGGAGCGAATTCCTATTTTTAAGATGTACACAATGAATGAATCCACTGTGGAAGGTCTAATCCGAAGAAAAAGTTATAATAAAACACTCCTTACTTTCTAGCATTCATTCTGAAATTTTTAGGGTAATATAATTTATTTACTCGATATTTCTCCCCTCCATAAAAAGTAATCTGTTCATATACTCTTCCATCCCCAATATATTTAAACAACCAGAGCTATATATATATAATTCTTCACAAGTGTTCTTCTAATTAAAGGCAAACTATTTTTATTAATAAATGTTTGCATTATCTATTCGACAAATAAAAAGTGATATTCTTTTAATTAATTCGCTTATATTAAAAAATTTTTAATCAATGAACTGAAACCTTATCATCTCTTGTTAGTTCTTACCAATTGTTTAGCTTGTTATTCAAAAAGTGATAAGTTAAAAATTTTACAAAAAAAAAAATGTAAATGGTCCATTTCTTTTCTACATAAACAAATAATCCGAGGCACTCTGTATCTCGGACTAACAAACAGGACACTAGTTTTGGAGACCGTGCAGTTGAACAAAATAAATTTTTAAATAATGAAATAAACAAAACCTAACTATTAAATATTGTTAAAGTGAAATTAAAAGATGAAGACACATTAACGATATGCTATGCTATTATTTTTTCTAGAGAATGATTCAATGTTACAAGTTAAGACGTGACCATGTTCCATATATTGTAAAGAAAGGGATACGGGAAAAAAGTTCCTTTCCCTCTTAAAAAAATTAGGAAAGAATTCTTCAGGAATTCTTTTTTAAATTATATCTCGCTCATATTTTTTTAACAAAAATATTCATAAAGAAAAAAATTGGGGCAATTTGGGATATTTTTTCTAAAATCGCGGAAACATCCGAAGCATTTTTCAGAAAGGAACAAACAATCTGAATAACATTCAAGATGGCTGACGTAAGAAAATTTTTGTCAAAACGAACTAATTATCAGACATTCACCTGAGGGGATGGAATATTACATATAGTAATTCATTTTAACACACTACTAGATTTCAATCCATCAGTTCTCATCCAAAAGCAAATCAATTACTGGCAAGAAGCGCGTCATGTGACTCGTTGGGAAAAGTGAGGCGACAGTTACTGCCGCTCAACCAATGAACGCGCAGCCACTCTCGGCGCACGTGTGCTGCTGGCCTTGAGCCACTGAGCCAATGACCCGACGAAGGTTAGAGCAAGATGGCGGCACAGCCAAATATTTTCTTCTCACTCTCTCTTTCCATTAAGGATGGATACCTTGCGTCAACTGGCGCGCGATTATGCAATAAGCTTTTTTAAGCACACGGAACTACTACTCAAAGGAAACAAACTTACGCGGATGTATTATCAACTAGATTTACATGGATGGTTGATTAACTGGGTTTCTTTCTCCAATCCAATAGCATGGTTTGATCGAAATCTGCTTTTCAAAGGAAGAAATTGCCAAAATGGAGATTTTTTTCTCTCCACAGGCATGATTTTACAAAATGGAAGAGAGATAGTACAAAAGAGAATGAGTTTTAGTTCAGCCAATTTTTGGTCCCAGAAATGTTAAATACTATTTTGCTATTCCGCAGTTCTTTCAAAAGAATCAATAATGTATATCTCATCACCAGTGTCAGGTTAACTAAACAATTACAATTCTCGTATGGGCATTACTTATTTCAAATCGTTGCATATGATTTCAAACAATTCACTTAATGTTAAGCTCTCCTGAACTGTCCAGAAACGAACGCAAAAAAAAAAAAAAAAAAAAAAAAACTCGGATCGGATCCTATGCTGTGACTCTTCGGAATAACACAGTATCATTATATTTTTTGAATGATGCATTTAGAAGTGAAGTGGTCATTCGTAGATTTCTAGTAGCAATATAATACATCTTTTATTTTTCATTGCCATATGCTGGAAAGAGATAGTTTCATGCCAAGAAATATGATCAATTATGCAACGCACAGGACTCACTTTTCTCTTCCATCAAGCATTATATGAAAAGATGATGCTTATAAAAGAATCGAAACTGGAGTTCCAGTCAGCCTGACTTATTTTAAACAACTCTTAATTCCATGAAATACAATGCCATTTATTTGTATCTTGCGCTAGATATGATCTAAAATGGAACAGTTCTCTCACTAAATTTAGATAATGGGGACCATACTAATAGAATGGTTGTTTTACACGTTAATTTAAGAAAGATTAAACTAAGGAGAAAATTTTATAGGAAAAAGGCCTCCCCCTTCATAATAAATCTTATTAAAAAATCCAAGAGAAGGGGGAAAAAAAGAGCTCCTCAAAAACCCAGCTATAATCAAAGTTTATGAGCATGGATTAAGAAAAACTTAGTTCGCAAAACAGTTTTGACGAATGTATACATGAGGGGAGGGATACCCTGAGCTGTTAGGAAAATTAAAGAAATGCCGTTTCGATCGGAATTCAGGTTAATTCCAAAGGGCCACACCCTTTGTACGAGTTTCTTAAATAGATTAATATAAATTTTTAAGAGAAAATTATCAAATTTAGGTTGAAATTGGGTAAAGGTTACTAGGTATAATTATCTGAAACTATTATTTAAAAAGGAATAGAAACAAAGTAATCATAACGTAACACAAAAACAATATAAAACGACCAAGAAATTAGTTGAATGATTTTAAAATAAAATAAATAAAACTACCAATGTTCCAAATGACATATTTACATTTGTAACATAAAACTGCAGGAACAATATAGAAAAATCAATATAAAACCGTTTCGTATTAACTTCTCGCATCGTTTCAGTCCGACGTTTAGAATGCTTGAAACATAAATTTCTGGAAACTCCCACAGCTAAATCTTACGATTCTGTAATGCATATGATTTTTGTAGGCTTGTATCCGCCCCCCCCCCCCACCTAATAATATATCTTCAAAACCTATTTTTGTTTTTCTTTTCAACACTTTGTTTCCGTTGTTTTGTAAAAATTGTGAGCACTTTTAGCTCATAAGAGCGTATGCAGTCAAGGTGTTCCTTCGTAAGAGCACATGCCAACAGTCGTAGTATTTCCATTTAAGAAGCCTTTTTTATTGATTTTCGATTTTAATAATAATGATCTAAATTAACAGTGTTACATTATTCGAAGGAAAAAAAGAAACTGTAAAAAAAAAATCACCTCAACGGTCGCGTGAATCGTTACAATACAAATAAGATTCCTAGAATTCTATTAACGGCTCGAATTCCAAATTTTTAATCAAAGTTCGTCGAATGGGGCTGTAAGAATGGCCAAAGTCATGCTTTCGTAGAGCACCGCGGCATAAAGCGAATAATAAAACGAAATTCTCCTCTAGTGTATCTTACATGGGGCGCCCGCTAGGAGGGCATTCGACAAAGTAATTCGATGCATATTTATTCACTGAATAAAAGAATTGTTTTATTATTACAACAAAGCAATAGCCGCTCCCTGGTTGCTTATGCTCGCGAACCCCCAGGAACTGCGAATGCCGTTCCTCTCGGATCGCTTCACTCGCTCGTCATCTCCTAAACCATTTTAAGTCTAATAACAGATATATTCAAATTCAATGTATTCCAAAATATGATAAAACAATGAAAGAAATAAAAAATGTAAAGCAAAAAGTACACTCGCAAAAATCATCTGCATGAAAGTTCTTTGTAAACACAAATAACTTTCATTTAAATAATACATCGGGTAATATACATCCAAAGAAACAAATTTTTAAAAAATTGTGCTTTTCTCACAATTTTTCAAATTTGTGAACTATACAATAGAAATAGAATTAAAAAATTGATATTTACAAAAAACTATTTTTTTCAATTGTTCAAATTTGGAAGTTACACTACAGAAACAGAATAAGAATTTGATATTTACAAATAAATAAATTGTCTGAATGGACTGAATTCAAATTCAATCCATTCCAAAATAAGATAAAACAATGAAAATTTTTTTTAAATGTAAGGCAAAAAGTACATTTGAAAATTGAACCTTAGGAAAGTTCTTCCTAACACAAATAACTTCTCATTTAGGAACTATATACATTCACCACAGAAACAATTTTTTCAAAATTGCGCTTTTCTCACAATTTTTCAAATTTGGGAACTATACCATAGAAACAGAATAAAAAATTGATATTTACAAAAATGTTTTTCTCACAATTGTTTAAATTTGGAAGTTCCACTACAGAAACAGAATAAGAATAATTCAAATTCAGTCCATTCCAAAATAAGATAAAACAATGAAAAAATTTTTAAAATGTAAGGCAAAAAGTATATTTGAAAATTGAACCTTACAAAAAGTCTTCCTAACACAATTAACTTCTCATTTGGGAACTATATACATTCACCACAGAAACAAATTTTAAAAAATTATGCTTTTCTCACAATTTTTCAAATTTAGAACAGAAAAACAGAATTTAAAAAAAAATCACTATTTACAAAAGATTTAGGGAAAGAATGGCTTGAAGCGTGAACAATCAACGGCAGAAAACAGAAAAAATCATGTTAGGAAAGAGAATATGTCCTGAAATATGTTGATAATTAGAAATTAAAACCTGGAATCATGATATATTTCCCACTTTTTAAAATTGATAAACTTGTGCAAAGTATTCAAAACTTTTTCGTCAACAAAGTATTATATGTAGTCTGTTTTGAATGAAATGCTGCCCATAAAATTTAGAAATTAATATTTTTATACCAGTCATAAATCATTTGTTTAAAACTTCTTGGTATATACAACTTTCAATTTTCCTATTTGGTGCTACAACAGTTGCAGAGTTAAAGGATTTAACACATGAGAAGCCAGAATTATTTAACATCAAACAAATTTCAAAGGTATGTCCTTGTGCTTTATTGTCATACTACAAGACAAAAGAAATGGAAACTGCTTTCTTTTAAATTTAAATACCATATTGCTGTCAGAAGGTAAAAGGGGTATTGGTGGTATAAAACGCATTTCATCGTTTGCAGAAATAATGCATTTTGCCTCTATAATAAAATGTTGCAATTTGGTTACAATTAAGCGATTCCATTGCATAAACCTTTGGTTAGAGCTAAATTTCGCAATAACATAATAATACATCCTGGCTTTAAATACAATTTGTATGGTGGTATTCCTGTGGGTGTTAAAGAATTAAGAAATTCTACAGGAAATATTAGTCTGTCATTAGGATCATCACTAACTATGTTATCAACAGCTTCATAAGTAACTATTTCCCCAGGCATACATGTCAATACCTGAATATTTATTTCAATGGAAGGCACTCTATAAAGGAGAAACCATGTGGTATACCTGACCATGAATCCTATAGCAATATGGTCCTGTTCCAGGAGGAGGTTTAATTTGAGCTCCCATGGAAGCAAAAACTAAAGCAGAATTATATTCTCTTATATGCTTCCGATAGTTTCTTCCTTCGATTGAATTACTGATCAGTAAGTTTCTCAATATTTCCGGTGGATTCAACAGATTTTCCAAAACATTTTTTTTTATCATGACAACATTTCGCGTATTTGCCACTTGAATTTACTTCTTTTTCCCAGTAACGTGCCTGGCAAAAAAAACAGTCCTGACATAGTCCCTATGCTCCTGTAGTTCGGAAACTTCGCTCCGTACACATAAAGGTTTAACCCTAACTCGGATTAACCCTAACTGGGTCTTCTTATGAACGATTCTTGTGCAATTTCGTTCGCCCCGTCTTCTCTTTTTCAACGATTTCATTTTAAAATCGATACGGCACGACATAAAAAATTTTGTCCGTTAGTTTTTTTTGTTTAAAAAATTTTCAAACCGATGCAATAATAGCGTTCGCTTGAAATCTTATCAAACCGCGTGTTGATGTTCCCAAGCGAGGTCGAAGTGTTGCCAAACAGCGATTAACAAATTCGGCTTGATTTTGCGTTTACGTAAGCGTTATATATATATAAGTTCATTTTGACTGGGTTGATTAAATTATATCCGACCAACTTAAATTAAAAAAACCTAATGTTATATATTAAATAAGTATATTTTTTCCATAAGTTTTTTTCTTTTCTTTTTTAATTTTTTCGTGTACGAAGAGAAAGTAATGAACCCAAAAAAATCCACATTTCTGGAACAAGACAACTCACGAACGGTAAAAAATTTGGCACATGGTGTTTACTCCAAAATTGAAGAACATTTTGAACAAAATGCATTCAGAGGAAGTACATAAGCTAACTTGACAACTTCCAAAAAAGAAAGCTAAATGGATGAAATTTAGTATACAGATTTAACATCTAAAGTGTTGATCAGTTAATGGATAGACTCTCTGTATTATCACCATAAGCATATAAATGAGATAATTAAAAGAACACAATGACTTAAATATGTGAAACTTAGTATGTGATTTTCCGATTGTAGTTCCGAGTCAAATTTTTGCTCTAATATGCTGGAAAAAAACTCACATTCGGGTTTTTGGTACTTATACATTAATAACATCCATGCGATCAATCACTGAAAAATTATCAAAGATTGCACTCTAATAGGATCTTTCGAAATTATTTACCAATGGAATATGGTTAATAATACACAGGAACATTTATTAGAGAGTATACAGGAAACTTTCGGGGGGACTACTACCAATTGTTTTATCTATTTCAATCTATCTAAATCAAGAAACTTGAAATTCACGCATCCACTAGTATGGTACATGAGAAAAAGCCTCCGACAGCAAATAACTTTTTCTTTTAGTAATTCTTTACTCACCTTAAAAAATGAATATAAACTGGTCATTTGGAAGAAACAAAAATTAGTATATTAAAAACTACATAAAAAATAACTTTATATGCACACAAAAATAATTGCATGCTAAGTAACTCTTTCCTCTAGTATACATACCAAATATATCAATTTAAATAAGCATTAAAAAAATCTATTGACTAACTCACGGGTTTCGAATATCTACCGAGCACAAGCAAACACATAAAAAATAATTTTAAAAAAACAGGTTTACCGCACAAACGAGTGTTTTTAACCAAAAACACAATTTCTATATTAAATATTTCAAAATTAGTTATGAAAATGTGAATATTAATTGAAAAAATAATTGACTGATTTATTCAAAGTCACAAATTTCATTAATTTAAGTCACCGTGTTTATGAATTATCGCGATTACATGCTCATGGAAGTATAGAAAGTCAGTCGGGGAACCTTTTGACAAATTTTGTTAAAAATTTGATACCAGTCTATATTTTAGATGCTAAACCTACGTACCAAATTTTAAAATTTATAGTTATCGAATTCACTTTTACTCGAATAGGCAGACTGACAAAGCTTTTTTTTAATGGATTTCGTTTAAAATTTGTAAGAAATCTGTACCAAATTTTAACAGTCTAGGTCAAAGCGCTTTTGAATGATCATGTTCACAGACATGCAAACATAATGCCAAAAAATGTGGGGTTTTTTGGGACATCTGAAACATTATTAGAAATTAGAAATATTAAAGAATGAAGGGACAAATTATTATTACTGATGAAACTGGACACATATATTTCTCTTCTAATTTTCTTTCCACGAAATAAAGCAGAAAAAATATATGGTAAAATTTAAGCTTACAAATAAATCTTTATGCAAAATCTGATTTCGAATGACAAAACAATAAAATGCCATCTTACTGTTAATCTCCAAAATTCTCTCTGCCTTTACAGCAGTTGCCTCAGATGGATCCTAAATATTTATTCTTCGTGGAAAAACGCCTTTTTATTTGTATTATGGCATAATATTCATATGAACTGTCAATGTTCAACAGTATAGAAAAAGGTTTAGAATGAACGTTGATGCGTTTCTCATTTTCAATCTGCTTACAACACACAGCCGATTGATTTCATAGGCAATAAGTATAAATAACACAACTTCGAGATTTTTATAATGTGCTTCATTTTACGACCGCAGATAGTATTTTGGATGGCTTATGTTGGCACTATCTGATATTCATATAATAGGTGATTCAAATGTTATCACACAATTTTTGATCAGCATGGAAAAATATATAGACAATACAAACCAAAATAGTCTCACATTCTACAGATTTTATTTTAAAGAAAACATGAATGACAAGTCAATAGTCAATTTTAGAATTTCAAACTTTTTCATAATTAATTGAGACCCCCCCCCCCCCAAATAAACCAAAAAATGCATGGCTAAAGGATTCCACTCAGCAGAGATGCGCAGTGAAAACGGCGGCCCTTTTGGAAACGATACGCGGGTTGTCGGGGGAGTTCTAACAGAAAAGTGCTAAAGAGAGCGCAGCCGCCGCCTAACCTACATTGCGGGTAACTTCCTGACCTAGATCTCACTTTGTAACCTCAAAAATTAGGTTACAGAATGAATCCACAACAAACACGTGGACAAGGAGCTTCATCCTGTTTTGACCGGCAAAATGTCTTCCTGCTTTCAATAACACTAGAGGGAGGGAAGCACATTGAATTGCCACGAAAGATGGTAAAAAATGCATTACAAGAACGTGACATAATTCAAAACTATAAAGTTCCATGCTTAATAGAAATATGTATCTAAAATAAGGAACAAAATATTTCGCAGCCAATGTCAACTATGAATATAACGAATGCTACACTAAATAAATTACACGAAGCTTGCATATTATTAACTAATGATTTTAAACCTGAGTTTATATAAACGCAGAATAATCTGTTTAAAATGGATAAGATACAAAAAGAAAAATCAAATATGATAAAAACAGAAAAAATAAATAAATTTCTATAATATTGAGAATCAACATTCAGAAAGAATGATCAAACAGTGATGTAGCCGAAATAAAATTTTACAGACTATCTCGCTAAATTCTCAAGTGAAGAGAAATTCTTCCTATGAGAATTTGGCCCTTTCAAAGGTATTGGGATGGAATAAAAATCCCGGTACCAAATGAAATTCCCGCATATTTTTTATTTAACAATACAAAGAAATGAACTAACTTAAATATAAATATTTGTCAAGAGTTTACACTCCATGCATTTGTTTTTAACACGAAAAAAATTATATAATCATTTCAAGTTAAAATTGATTTTAATCCTATCAAAATTACTAATAAATTGAAGTGGCCAAAAAATACATAATGATGCTATAATAACCGTTCATTAAAATCCCTGATCACATAGTGTAAAATATAAATAATATTATTTCAAATAAAATGTAAACAGTGCTAAACTTACGATATCTTTTCATCAACGCCTTTTTAAAGGTGGTGTTTTTTGTCTTGTCAGGATCATCCATATCGAAGTCTTCAGGCATTTCGGCACAGTTCAACTCAAAAATCCAATAAATTAGAAAAATATCACAAAAACAAAGTGGTAGTCCTCACCGCCAACAAACGAACGGGTGAAAGTTTTGTAAACACATTGTCAAGGAAAATTATTTCACATCAAAATTTCCACAGACTAACTCCAAAGTATAAAAGAAAGGAAATCGATTCCTTTCGATTAATAACTGTTCACATTCATATGTTTGTTTCAAATCTGTATAGTACTAACAACAAAAGAAACTAATGCTGTCACACCACGTATGCTATACTAGCTCACTGAGAGAAGATACACTTCCCGGAGAAGATTGTGATGCTGTGCCACCAGCTTGTGCTGAATGAAAGGCGATTTTTTCCTGAGTTTCCCTGCTTTCGCATTGGTTGCCAAGGGACACGGATTCGCTAACAATGGGATGCGAATGCAGCTCCATCTGGGAGAGATGGCTGATATTATCCATTTTTCTTTTTTCTCCAGTTGCATTTCCCGATCAGAGGGAAGGGTAAATAAACAAAAACTAATCTTTGTGTAAGACAAAAATAAAAATTAATGTTGCCAATTGAAGTACGAATATGTTAAACTTACATAAACAGGACAGGATAGGATATTTTCCATTTCGTTCTCTTTTAACTAAACTTTTAATTTCCCATTTATATTATTCAAACGAAGAAACATCCCAGTTAGCGATTATTAAACTCCTTCGATTCTATAAATCATGCAAAAATATTTTTCTGTATAAATTCTTTATAATTATGATATGTAAGCACAAGTTTTTTTTTCTTTCATTGAGCGGTACTTTGCAAAACTCGGTTGCTTGTTTTCTATTTGAACTATCAGAATTCATGAAAATTCACTCTCCGCTTTAGCATACCCACATTTTTTTTTTCTAAATCCGAGGGGGGGGGAGGGGGTTCGGAGAAAATATTCAGATACGAATCACATACTGATTACATGTGAATATTTTTCAATCTTACATACATATGAACTGATCATTTAAATTTTAAAAAAAATCCTGAATGCACTTAGTTTAAAATGTTATTTGAAATGGTTAACACAATAATTGCATTGTTGCTATTGAATACGAGACGAAAGTATTTGTATTCGGGTAATGTTATATAGCATCATCTCACAAAATTTTGAGGTACCTGTAAGTTATCATCCTATGGCAACAATGCAAAGACTACAAAAATTTACGAAATGGCACTATATGACATTGTCAGTATGAGAGCAGATAGAAAAATGTTATCTATCTATCTAATCTTTATCTATTTTAATCTAATAGTTAGTTATAAAAAATGTTGTGTGTGTGTGTGTAAAATCGCTTTTTTTTTTCAGGAAAGGCACCAATATAGATAAACTTAAAAAGCAAAAACCTTATCTAAATATAAAATTTGATCCAAATCATTAGAGCTATGTCCTAGATACACGAAATAAATTTATATATATACAAGAACTGCTCGTTTAAATTATAGGATAATAATGATCAATCCATGCATATAAACATTTTCATATGAATTATCTCTCTATGATATAAAAATATTTTATGTAAACATTGCTTTTTATTCGCTTTGTGATTGGTGGATAGCGAGTCACCTGATCTATGATATTTAAGGAATGTTTTGCCAGTATTGTTTGAAATATTCAATGAAAATTATTATAACGTCATAGTAAGTATTCGTACTGCACCTCACGGTGAAATGGTGAAAAAAAGTAAATTAACAACAAATGAGTTTAAAGCAGTATTATTTGTTCATTCTACTTTTAAATGCATCGTTTATGGCAAAATGAATGAATATATCTCCAGTTTGTTTACTTTTTTCGAATAACGGAAATTTTTCGTCTATCGGCAAGCAATAAATACCTAAGCAACACACTTGTTAACCCTTCACTGTTTTTTTTTTTTTTCAATAGTAATGGGGAGTTCTGCGATATCAAACGAAGAAAAAATGTGAAGAAAGATCGAGCTCAATAGCAAGTTTTTTTTTACCGGTTTTAAGAAAGTTTTTATTTAATTTCATATTTTGATTCTTTATTTCTGCCGAAAAAGTTAAAATTATGATGAGATTTCTCCTAAATTTTAACTAATGCTAAAATATTTCTTTTTTTTTTTTAAATTTGAAACTGAACTTTTTTGTTCATAACATTTTTAAAACAGCTTGTTTCCTTTTACTTTTGTTATCTGGAGGGAAAGAATCAATCCCTCTGGAAACTCCACTAACCTCAGAACAAGCATGATTCGAGGACAACATCGGGGCTGGTGAGCGAAAGGGAGCAGGAGGCGAAGCCCCCTAGTATTTTAGAAAATTATTTACTTAAGTTCATTCTAATTTTTTTTAAAGCAAATATTCGATAAAATAGATGAATACTGTAGAGACAACAAAATCGAGACCAATAAACAATAAATGTGAAAAAGCAAAGAAAAGCATAAATAAGGAGCGAAAGTGATGGAAATTAGTTGGCTGGCTGCGCATTTAATTCTAATTTCCAAAAATGTACATTCAGCAAAGTTAAATTCAAAAGGGGAAAGCTTTGCTTTTCGTCTTCCGATGTATCAATCAGCTAAGTACTGTGAGCAAAGTCAGACGCTTTCGACGCAGCTCATCTAAGCACTCTATTGTTATCCTTCTATGTCCGATGTTTCTCGCAAGATGTCTCACAACAAAGGTCTTTTCAGAAGACCTGTTCGTAAATTGGTAATTCCAAATCATGTTGGTTTTTTTTTTTTTGTGTGTGTGTTTTTAAGCTTTATTTCTTTTATAAGAAGATTAGCAGTTTCAAGTAGTTGATTATGGAGTGGAAGAACGGAATAATTGTTTAGACAAAACCATTTATACAAGTAAAACATCTTTCAAATAAAAATTCCTATTTATTATATTTGCAATCATTTGAACAAAGCATATTAATTTTCAGCACGCTGTTACCATGATTTTATCACCTTTTTATAAAGCATTCTATGTTTTTATCAAGTGCAATCACGAAATTCTATCGATTATAAGACTGATAATATCCAAAAAAAAAAAGTAGAGAAAAATCGTTTTTAACATGAAATACATTTTCTTTTTAATATAATTTGAAATTTTAATTTACTTGTTTCTAGTATAATTTGATTTTTTTTAATTTTTTTAAACATATTAATAAGATAAATTTCTTCCTAAAGAATCCGAAATGATGTCTTTTGATAAGGCAAAAGAATTATGCAACAGGAACATTTGATACGAGCTTTCACATTATGCTGAATATTTGAAATTATCTTTTATGCGAACTAGCTATCAATTTTGTACTTGCCATACGTACCAACAAAAGTTGTCAGAAAAATATAATATTTGCACTTTCAATTTAATTTCTCCGCTAACAGTCATCTTTTTTCAAAAAGAGCGAAGTTTTTTCTAACCATTTGTAGAGTAACTAATTTTATTTTGCTATTTTTTTAAACATCCTATTAAAGCCATGAATCGCAGAAAAAAATGTTATTCGGTAATAATTTTTAACTGTACTCTATCAGAGAAAGAGGTGTCACTTTTTTTTGTTTTGTAATGTAAATTTTATGTGTAGAGAGACAATCTGAAAATTTTCATTTCCTCTATACACTGAATACATCAAGATAGAATATACATATATAAATGTATCCTCAAAATAATGGTAAGATAATTAGAATATTTATTATAATCTGAACAAATTTATTCTTGGTTTTCAGTGTTTAAGCCTTTTCAAAAAAATTTTGCCAATGGAATCAAGATGTTTACATGTCGAATTAATAATGTTCCTGAATTCAAAAAAAAAAAAGAAAAAAAAATGTATAAATTCTGTGGATATTTCAAAAGTAGCAAAATGTTATATTTCGAACATTCAACATTCAATTCATATTATTCTAACATTACGTTTGTCTTCAAAATCATTGCATAGATAATTTATCGCATTAAAATTAGTTTCTCATCACATTCAAACGACATAAGAGATGAATTAAATAATGTTATTGTTTTCTTTAAAAGATATAATGACAAGTTGGATATTTGCGAAGTTGTAAGCTTATAGTCTCTGTTAAAGTCTCATAAAGTAAAGCAAAAGACCAAAATTTATTTTAAGGAGAAACTCAGTAACATCTATTAATATTCGTAAAAATAAATTATATTTTGACAGCATTTTTTTTGTGTTTGTTAACATACATGATTTTTTCTTCTGTATAATACTTTTAAAGCTATTTTTTCCTCTACAATCTCATTATTTCCGAAGTTTTTTTTTATGATATAACTACAAAATCAAGTAAATTGAAAATGATATTGTTCCCCCAAAGAACAAACATGTTTGCAAATTGAAGATACAGCAAAACCTCAATAAGTTTAATCCTCTGTTAAAGACGTCGTTTTTTTTTTTTTTTTTTTTTTTTTTTGTCGTCCCGACAAGGTCTCATATACAATAATGTAAAATAACCCTCCTTTATCCAGTACCAAATTTAATTCTACTCTGGATAACTCGTCACTCTCAAAAATGGCAAAGAGCATCGGTCTTGCCCATTTTATGTACTATGTATGTATCGTCTTTCGCACCATGATCCTTCTCATTTCTCTCTCAGTAAAGCTAAAGCTTTACTGGGAATTTTCAATCCATTTGTCATTTCAGAGAAACACCTGTGGTCGGCTGTATACAAGAAGAAAGTTCCTATTGTTGTTAAGCATTCAAGGAATGCTTAACCATTAGGGGGAGGGGGGTTGGATTCTCCGACTTTCTCCATGTATACAATACTATTCTATACTGTTCCTTTCAGTATTCTGAGACGACCACTTTTGGACGATTCTATATCATTAAGGGGAGAGACCAGGAAGGATGAGCGCATTTCCGGAATTCTTCGTCCTTCTTTGATCGTGATTTTCACCCTATTCGATACTTTTTGGTTCAATTTTTTTTCACGTATATGTGTATATCGTGTCCTTTCTTTTTTAATTCAGTCTGCGAGTAATCCAAGTTTATTTTACTGTTAAATGCAAACATCCCCTCGTTTCATCTTTCCTCTCACCCTATTTTGACGAATTAAACCTATCCTAACGCATGTGCAAAAGCGTGGAGGGTTTTAGAATTCGTTGTCAAACAATACTTCTCACTGCGATGCTATCGAGGGTAAACGTTTTTCTTGACCTCTCCTCATTTCATAGCAAGTGAGTTCCACTATAAAGGCTGTTTTTTTCACTTGCAATTTCGTGGTTCGAGTACGTTTTTAACATGCCAAGAAAACGAAAACTTACCTTGTTATAATTTAAAGGTGGAGGAGGGGGAAAGTAAGTTGCACTTTTTGAAAAATCAAATATTCCCAAGACTAAATTACATTAAACGATATTCTGGCGTCGGAACAAGTCATTGAAGAAACTGACTGCAAAGACAAGAGAGAACGAGGAAATCGATGTTTGAAGAGCTCGAAGAGGCTTTAGTTCTATGGCTGTAGCATATACCAAAGCGAAAAATATGCCAATTTCTACAGTGATTCTCTAAGAAATTGCTGAGGAATTGAGCATTAAACATTTCAGCGACAGCAATGGTTGGCTGGAATGTTTCAGATCTTGCCTTCCTTTTAAAATGATTTGTGGAGAAGAAGTAGCTGTTGATGGTGATGTTACAGAAGAATGGTAGAACAAGGTTCTCAAGTATATTTTATCAAGGTTTGATGTATCAAATGTTTTTAATCTTGGTGATTTACCGCTTTTCGTTAAATTAAAATTTCGTTAAAATTCTATCATTTAAAGCTGAAAAGTGCACTTGGAAAAGCAAGTAAACAACGTCTGACACTTCTGCTTGGAGCTAATATAAGTGGAAATGAGAAACTAAAGCCATTTATGATAGGTAAAAGCAAACAACCAAGCTGTTTTAAAACTGTTAAATCCCTTCAAGGTGAATATGTAGCAAATTCAAATGAATGGATAGCTACAACGATTAGGAAATGACATATTTTTAAAGTGGATTCTGAGTTTCCATGTCATAAAATTTTTTCCTACTGTTATCCACAATGAACCCGAAAATTTAAAAACGATCGAAATTGTTTTTTTTTTTTTTGCTTCCAATTAATTGCACTTCTTCCGTTTTTAGATCAAGAGATAGTTCGGGACTTTAAATGGTAGTTTAAAAAAAATGCTTCTAAAGGATCTGACAGAAGCATTGGATAGGAACGAAAAGTTAAAAGCTTCGGTTTTAGATGTGATTAACTATGTACATAAAAGTTGGAGTTCCGTTTCATCACATAGTTTTTCGAATTGTTCCCGACATGTCGGGTTCATAAAAAACGCAGAACCAGAAGAAATTTGTTGAGATTGATTCATTTTCTGCTTTCATTTTTAATACTACCCTCCATTTTCATTGACCATCGAACTCTTAATGTAGAAAAATAAACAATAAAATTAAAGTAAAAATAAAAGTTTAAAAGATAATTTCAAAAGATGTTGCAGGTGAGCCTGCGCAAGATATAAATCCACAGTTAGGTGGCATTTTAGATTAAGTTATTCGTTCTCTCCATGACAGATACTCGGTTGGGTACAAACTTTTATTAAATCAACAGTTCACACATATTTAGTTCTAGTAATAAAACTGTATTAAAATGGCTCCGTAATGTATGAGTTATTTTCTTGTTAGACTGATTAATCACTGTTCTGATGATTGACTTAAAATTATACGCAATTAATACCACATTAATTCTTCTTCGTAAGAAAATCGAACTAAAGCTTAAAAAGAACAAAATTTTATTAAGAGTTTTAATAAATCCATTATGCTATCCGAATGCTATCTTAGACCAATAAAAATAATAAAATCAGTGCAGAAAATGCTTATTTATTATTAACATAATGAAAATATCCTCTCTAATCAAAATCGGATCAATCAAATCCGTACATTTTCGTATTTACATATTTTATTTCGAATTCTGTAAAAAAAAAAAAAAAAAAAACGCTGGATGAAATGGCCTTGAATTTGACCATACAAAGAATATGGTCAACACATATTTTACTGTAAATATCCGGTCACGAAGGCATTTACTGAACCGATCAGAAATTGTTGCAGAAGAAAATGATTTGGATCCACCCCACTTCAAAGAAAGCTGAAAATGATTTTAACTTTCATCAGCACTTTTGTTTGCTGAGCGCTGAAATTACATGCATATTCGTAAAAACAGCACATATTTTCGGGAAAAAAATAAAAGATTTATTAAAAAAATCCCAACATTTTCCGCGGGTTTTTTCATCATAATAGTATGGTTTTCAACTAAATCATATGAAACTCACAAAATTTGTAACAATATGATATTAATGCATTGTATTAAAATTTAAATATTTTGAATATCCAAATAAATATGAGTATTTATAGTAAGTAATTTTTAACTGTGCATGTGTGAAACATAGCATAATTTTTCCTTCATTATTTCAAAGATATACAAATCAACTAATATAAAAAGTCTAACTGAATGTCATTAAGGTTCTGAAACATAATGGCATTTCAGAAAACTAAATTTTAGTTGTTCTTTAACTGTTTGAGGTACGCGACTTTAAAGAAAATAACCTAGATATTTTTGTTACAAAAAAAAAAAAAAAAGGGGGAAAAATTCATTTCGATTATTTTACATAAAATATTACTCAAAATAGGAAGAAATAATAGTATTTTAATAAGTCCTATTTTAAACACATATCATCCCACAATTTCACAGCTTCGAAATTAATATAAAACATCAAATAAGATTTGTTTTTAAATTAAAAAAATTATTTTAAATTATTATTCTTTCACAATAATATGAAACAACACATATTGTTATAAACAACACACACCGATATGAGCGAAAAAAATTCAATGCATCACACAACACGCCAACCTAATCACACAACCAAAAAAAATTAGCCAACAAAAACGTATATTTAACAACTATTGGTGCTATATTGTTCCATTAAATCTGTATTATATATTTTCTGTGACTTCATGTCTTATTAGAAAAATGCTAAAGAACAACAATTCTTCAACTACTAGTCTTGACCACAAAAATCAGTCTGGAAAGAACATAACAAAAAAAAATAATGCAAAGCGACTCTAAATTGCTGGAAAGTTATAAATATGATCAATTATAAATCGATCAAGCTATAAATTGATTGAATAAAAAAGGTATCCATTAGAATTCGACATTTGTATTTATTGATTATAATTCTACAAAACTTTTATTCCATTTGTTGGTTACTTTTCAGCATTTCATCCATCTGAACATTTTACAAATGTTTTCATTCAATATTTAGAATTTATTAACTTTATATATATAAATTATTCACTTTCCAAATCCTTTTTTTTTAACTGCAAATTTTATTAGGATTTTAATTTTGTCAAAGTGTTTTCACTTGAAGAAAAGATGATATCAGTTAAAACTTTCTCTTGACTAATATTTTCAGCATAGCCTGAAATTTCATATGCTGATACACGAAAACCAATTTGAATGTCATTTTGAACCATGTTCAGACAACGCAACTCTTTAAAAATTCTTAAACAAATTGTCCCAAAAGCTGGTCAGTTCAAATTTTGCTTTGAAATTATTGGTAGGTAAGAGGACAAAGACCGCATCTATTCTAAAGGAATGATAAACGTGACAAAATTTCCTCTTCTATGAGGAAATAGTTTCAGAAAAACATCTTCAAGGTCACAACATACAGTTTTGAAAGATAAACAAAACGCTCTTTAATAGGGGAAAGCTGACGCACTGTTTGGAAACAGGGATCGGAATCTCCCCAGATGTGACAAAAAAAGTCGAAAATCAAGTGTTGAGCAAATGCCTTATGGTGCAAAGACAAATGAAAATCCTCCAACTTCAGATAATACTTTTATGTTTCAACACAAAGTGATTGACTCTATCTACCCTAGTGATCAATCTACAACTTTTGGCATGAATTTTAGCAATGGAAATGATTTTTATACAAATATTCATACAATCAGTAGACAGTACGAAATATTTCGGATGGGGCTCATTAATTCAAAAAAGCATTTCATTTTAGCAATAATATATCGAAACTGTACATTTTGCCATACTGCAGTTACGTTATTTTAACATTTAACACTAGGTTTACTGGACGCGCCATTTTGACGCATTTCGAATTTTTTTAGAAAAATTACAAAAACCGTTCGCATTATCTCTTGTGCTGACTTCTATCCGTTTGACGAAGTAAATATGTTTTGAAGTCTATTTTCTTCAAAAGTTTTGGAATATTGAAATTGCCTATGTGATATACCTATCGCTATGGATGTGCGTCAATTTGACGCGAACGTAATGTAAATAAAATTTTTAGTAAATTAGTTTTATCCATGCAAAAATTACAACAATAATAAATATGAATGCACCTCAATTCCGTTATCTCAAATGAAATAAGCCCGATCGATAAGCAATAGTAGAAAGAACGGAACGCAAAATGTAAATTGCATCAGAGTGCGAAGACATTTTGAAAGTTATAGTTGCTATTAGTTCGAGTATTGAAAAATAAAATACTATTTTTTGAATTAACAATATTATTGTGAAACTCAATTTTATACCATTTTGACAAAAATCCCTTCTTTACTATCTAAATATGTCTAGAAGAGGAAATAAAATTTTGATAAACATAGTCAGTATTAGTGAGGTGTGTTCTGAATGTAGAATATTGAAGTAATGTACTAGAATAATATTAAATAATAAAAGCTTTCTATAAATATATATCTCATATTTTCATTTTTTTTACTTGCATTGTTTAATTACATTGTTTAATTATAGTGTTCCCCCCCTTTAAATATATGTATTCGTTCATGCTTCAAATTGATGCGTGTTCATAGCGATAGGTATATAAGAAATGTTCGGAAATCTAATGTTAAGGCCATATGAAATGATTAAATTCAGGTTTTGTTTGTGGATCAAATCCACAAAATAAACATTAGATTCTGAAAATAGAACAGTCAATATATGATTCATCTTATTTTTCTGCTTTCGATCAAAGAAGTGGTAGAAATTTGCATAAGATAAGCCTTCCACGTAAGCTTCGCAACTCTTAGATTTTGCTCTTTTGACCTACAGGAAGTAAGAAATGAAATGCCATATTAGCAAACGCTAAATAAAGGCTAGCAAAAAAGAATTTTTTTTATGTCATAAGTATGGCAATGAAAATGTAATTTTCATTTCACGACTATCCAAATAATTTAACTTTGTTTTATAATTATCGACCTGAAAGAAACTCAAAAGCACAACGAGCTTGGCAATAAAATTTTAGATTTCTACCCAATGTGAAGGGAAATCTGTCCTTCCTCATGAATGGGAACTGAAAAACGCATCGAGCTAGACGGGTAAAATTTGGAATCAAGTTCAATCACCGAAGCGTAGATCTACATCAAATTTCAGATCGGTTGATTATCCATTGATATATGAACGCTATCATTAAAAACTCGTTAAACGATATCACAGTTTGCATAAAAATTTGATCAAAGGAAGGAGATTCTCTAAATACAAAATGCGTCCTATATATGGAAAAATTGAGGGGAGAATACTCCCACTGATTAGTTACCCTATTCATTGAAAGAAGAATTCCTCATTATGAGAAAACAGCAATTCGCAAGTAAGAAATGAAGAGAAAATAATTTCAGTCCAAATAGAAGATTTCAGATAAGATAGATAGGCATTTTGCAGTATTGCTACTTATGTGGCGTTAAATGTTTACTAAATGAAAAATAAAAAAATATTAGCTTTATTTATTGCAAACTATTCAATGTCCGCACTGAAAGGAATTCAATTCGATTGTAAAATGCTTTTACTGATTTCAGCCAATTCATAAAGAAGCAGATGTATGACAGAGAGTAAGGTTTACAGCAACAGCAACAACAGAACGAAATGATTCTCTCAGGAATTTTTTGAAGCTTTTAATCAATTGATGTGATGAAAAAAAATTTCAGTTCATGTTAATAATGAGTAGGCAAATATATCTTAGTTTAGAATGAAGACAGGATAACAAATTATGGTAAAATGCGAAAAGGCATCCAATCATGTAAAGCAACCTCAAGCCAGCGTCCTGGCATAGGGGTAGCGCGTCTTCCTCGTGATGTGGGCGTCCCGGGTTCGAGTCCCGGATTGGGCATGGTTGTTCCTTCGTTGTTCTATCTGTGAGATGTGTGAATGTGCCCTCCTGTAAAAAGGGCTTGTGCAAGCGAATGAGTGATGCGTGAGTAGCTAAGTGGTTCTCTTGGCCCTAGTTGGCGCTACTATAGAAACAAGAAACGCACCCCCTCAGGCTTAAACTCGGCTGTCTCTGACGGCGGGGCTTGTCCGTGGCAAGTGCTATAATTACAAACAAACAAACAATGCAACCTCAAAAGTTTCAAATAAATAAGAGTTTTTTAATTGTCAAAAGTTTTTCTTCGGTGTAATTCTGAACAGTATTGTTTCTAAACTTACGAATAATTGCTAATTACCAAATGAAAGGATTTTTTAATAGCAAAAAACTGACTTTCACAAAAGATTGATTTATTTACATAGGATTCTGGTCCAGTCCTTTCATTGTGAAGACTTTCCTTGATTCACTTTTGACACTTAAGTGATCGAAACACCATTCATTTTCTGATTAAGTTCATTCACACTTCTTTTTGTTTCGTCTTTAGAAGAAGTCCGAATGAATTAGAACTTTGACAACACAATATTATAATATATCATCAATTAATTTAAATAAATTGTGATTCCATTGGAGTGGCAGTGAATCTGTGAAAAATTCGATGCCACACTATTTCTAAAAACGAATTCTATGCAAAAGATTAAATAATTCGCTTTTTAACACACTAGAATAAGTGTGTTTTAAAATCTAATGATTAGAAATGTATTTCAATGACATATGCTTATTGATAAAACATTTCTTTTTCACTCGTATTAATGAAAGCAAAATATTAATAAAGCTGCTAGATACAAGAAATAGATAGTAGGAACCTTTCCAATAAAGATGTAAGAGACTTTGGAGTCAGCTGAAATTTATGGTTGGTAGCAGAACAAAATACTGCGCATGAGATTTCGAAAGGAATTACTAATCAAAATGGGGAAGACAGCAGAATGTAGTAGAGAGAGAGAAAAAAAAAAACACATTATTGTTTCAACAGAATATTTCTATCAGCCACTGATTCGCCTGCCGTGATCCTATAGTCTGTTGAGTAACCTCAGAGTCTCCTGGTGGGACACTGAGCAGAGAAACAATGAAAACTGACATTGGCGGCATAGATACCAGCATTGTAAAACCACTGAAAAGAGAATGAAGAGAAGACAAATTTATATAAAAAAAATGAATCAATATACAGAGAAATGTTAAGAAAGAAAAATAGAGAATACTTTGAAAAGTTATGTAGCGAAATAGCGCAAATGAACTCTTTTGAGCTCCCGTATAAATTAGAGGCAGATAATATAAAAAGGAGAACAAACAGAAAGAATCCAATCATACTTTAGAGTTTTACAACAAGTGCTTCGAATTAGGTGCGTTTCCTAATCAATGGAAGGTGTCAAAATTGATTTTAATTCCTAAAACTAATAGAAACTTAGAGGGCATAAAACCTATAGATCAATCTATTTGCTAACAACAGCAAGTAAAATCTTGGATAATTTGATAATTCAAAGAGTACAGCACTTATTAACGGTACAAAATAGACTACATCCTGATCAACATGGTTTTAGATATAATCACTCTTGTGAAACAGTACAAAATGCACTATGGAGTAAAATTAAGTATGCAATGAATGAAAAACTAAAAACAACGGTTACATCTTCGGATGAAGTTGGAGCAATTGATTCAGTATAGAGGAAAAGCATTTTATATGTCATTATAAAAATGAATTGCCAAGCAACCTTTTTGAAGTTATTAAAGATTACTTTAGTGAAAGACAATGCAATTACCAAGATGAAGAGAATAATTGGGAATTTATAATGGATAGAGAAATGCCACAGGGTTTATGCAGCGGGCCGTTATTCTGGAACTTGGTTATGAATTCTGCATTTAAGATCAATCTTCCAGACAACTGCTTTATACAGGCGTATGCCGATAACTAATAATCTCGGGAAGAACAAAAGATTAACTGGAAATTAAAGGAAAACAAATAATTTATAGGCTAATAAAATGGGGCAAAATACATAAAATTGAGTTTAATGAAAGGAAAACAATTCAAACGCTGATTACATTTGTAGAACTTTTAAAATTAACAGACCCGCCTGAAATAAAAATGGCCAATAACAATATAAATGTGTCTAATCAAATTAAATACTTGGGAGTTACATGGGAGGTAAATTAACATTTACGTTGCATTTTAGTAAGGCCAAGAAAAAAGTGGATAGATTAACATATAAACTAGTGAGAGTTGTGGATACATTTTATAGAAAAATGAAATACCATCTAAGAAGAATCTACAATGGCGCTATTGAGCCATTTCTTCTTTTCCGGCATCGAGCATGGGGACATAGGCTAAATCTGAGGGAAATTACAGAAGCGTTAAATGCAATCCAATTGTGCCCTCTCATCATTATGTCTGGGGCATATAGAACCATTTCTACCGAAGCCCTTCAAGTGATAACGGGATAGATCTCAGATCAACAGAAATGTCCATTAAATTTCAAATAAGAGCTACTAGTAATAAAATTAGAATCGGAAAAAATGCTTCAGCATTAAATATTATGAGATGTACTTTAACAAGTTCGAGCAACACACTGCAGAATGGTTTATTCATGGTTTTCAAATTAAAATACCTGATATGGATGGAATAGAAATTTTTACAGATGGTTCGAAAGATGATAATAAAGTAGAAGCTGCAATAGATTATGCTACTATGGGACAGAGATCGATAAAATTCGTGTGAAATTATCAAACCATGCCACAAGTATCCAGGCAGAAATGCAAGCTGTAAAGATGGTCATTGAATATCGTGAAGGGGTGGAAGGACGAGAAATGCTCAATTTTATCAGATTCTCTGTCAGTCCAACAAGCCATACAATCACCTCACAATTATAATAGGGAAATATGGACGATAAAATAAAAGATAAAAAATGTAAAAATTAACAAGTGGATAGAGTTGAATTGGGTTAAGGCCCATATGGGAATATATGGTAATGAAAAGGCGGATCAGTATGCAAAGTTGGCGACACAGAAAGAGAATGTTGATATAATTGTTCCCAAATCAAATGGTGTCCTAAAATAAGAATTAAGAGAAGAAATAAAGCTACAATGGTTTGGCAGATGGTATATGTCCAAAAAAGGAAGAGTACCTTTCGACTTCATTCCTAACCCAGAAATAAAAATAAGAAGATACCATCCACTGGTAATCCAAATTATATCAGGATATGGGAGATTTCCCGCGTACTTCCAAAGATTAGGAAGAATGCCAGAAAATAAATGCATTTATGGAGGAATCGATACTGTTTACCATTATTTAAAGGAGTGCATAGAAGAATCTAAAAGTTGAAAATAATGACTTATGCTCAACACTAATAGTGCCAAAAAATTTGAAAATACTGAAAGACATGATGTTGAAAATTGTGAACATACCAACCAACTGTTTGAAAGTTTGAAAGTGTTTGGATTTCGGTTGTTGAGAAACGAGAATCTGGAGAAATATTGAGAATTTCGAGGAGGTTTTCTTTAAGTGATGGCATGTTTCTTGTTTAATAGGAAGAACGGGAAGATGAGGTGGAAGATCAGTGATTGACTCCTTTGTAGCTAGGGCCCATTTACCTCCAAGAGGATGTCAATCTGGTGAATCAGTCAGTGATATGGACGGGATATGCTAAAGATAGCAGTCAGTCACAACAAATACTGTCGATACTGTTACGTTTAGTGGTGGCCGGGTGTTCGGCTGTAATCAAGAAGAAGTCTGTTGGGTAAAGAGTTCCATGAGGTAAATTGTACTAATATTCCCTTCGCAAGGATCATCAGCTTCTCGTAGCCATTCTCCCTGCTTCTCATAGCTTTAGGGGATATTTCTGATTGTGCTGAAAATTTGAGTGATTTCAGCCACCAATTCCGTAATGGTTGTCTTCCCTTTCGTTTATGTCACTACCGTTATTGCTTGTTTCTTTCGTTTCTTCCTGGGGGGTGGGATCCCTTTCACTGACCTGCCCCTTAATCAGCACTTATTTACCATTAACTTGTTGGATGTATCCTCTCGAACGACCGTTGCGATGTTTTACCTAATGATAAAAATGACACTTGAAGTAACTTCTGTAATTGTCTATTACAATTGGCTCATTTAATAATCCTTGGGTTTTTAAAAAAATCAATCTTTAAAGGACTGCACAAACAGCATACCTTGAATATTCTTTCGACCCATGATTTAAAGCTTACAGTTGACGTCCTTGCTTAAGTTGATATTTCTCAACTTTAATCAGAATATATAACAGGTTTTCCAGTTTGTAAATATCCTATACATTCTCACTTTAAAAAATAGAAAAAAGTTTCACTTTCACTAATAAACTTTGTTTACCCCAAAATCCTTTAATTCGTGCATAATCTCTCCAGTGTCAGTATTGACAGGGAGTTCTTAATCATTACCATAATAGGTTTTTCACAATTACTGGTAATTACAAAGTTTGCCAATGCATTTAACATGCGTCATCTGATGCGGCAAGAAGTTGATAAACTCGCCTGCCTCTTTGGCTTTACATTTGATGTTATAAACTGTTTTTAGACATTAAATGATTTTCCTATACTTTGGAGTTCTAAGTATTAAGGGTAGAATTGCTGTATCTATTACTTTCTGTGTGAGCTCAGCATTGCTTACTTTATTTAATTGTGCACACCTATTCTGTGTCTCGATTTGCTTATTCGCTAAGGCGTTTTTTTAATTAATTAATTTTTTTTTTTATTTTTTTACCGAGGATAATTTCTTTGATACTCCTTTTCCGCTTCCGAACCCGTCGATGGTTTTATTTTTGGTAAACAATATTAATATCCTTCTCCTCGCTCTCTATCATATTAACATCTTCCCCGTAGGGTAGCATTTAGTTATCCATTATTATTCGGTTCTTACTTTTAGTATTTTTACATACTTTATCGCAGTTAAGAGCTACTTCAAAACTAGGCATTTGGCCATTAGATGCAGTTTCATTAGTTAAATCTTTACTAAACTGTATCATTATTCTGACATGCTTATCAATATTAAGGTTACCAATATGATCTCTAACTAAAAACTTAATTCCATAACCATAAATTTAGGGCCGCGGTGGCCTGGTGGTAAAGTCTCGGCTTGTGAGCCATAGGGTTTCTCGTTCGAGACCCGATTCCATCGAAGAAACGTCGTGTAAGGGGGTCTGTTGCCAGTTAAATCTGTCATGCCAAACGTCCTCCCGCTGGTGTGGTGTGGAGAGGGGAGTGCCAGCTCAGGTGTCGTCCTCGTCATCTGACCGCGGTTCAAAATTACGAGGTCCGTCCCAAAATAGCCCTAGTGTTGCTTTACAACTGGACGTTAATATAACTAAACTAAACTAAACCATAAATTTGAATCCTTATTGTAAAATTCTTTATGACAAGCAGCATCATAAAAAAGTTGGGGGAATGAGCTAAAAAACACTTCTGCTATTCACCCAATAGTCTTCATACTCTCCATATTTCGGAACTTTTCCACATTGTATATCCAGAAGCTGGAGGTATTCATCTTGCAAAGGTCTGAATATATCATTTAAGGGGGGGGGGAAATCATTTCAATTCGAGAATGTCACCAATGGAAATGTGGTCATTTCACTCGTCACTTTGTTGGAATTTATTTTGAAAATTTATTTTGTTCGGGTTTGTTTAAGTAACTGGATACATGTAAGTCTCAGTATTCTGGCAACAAGCAGTTATAGCTATCAAATGCAACCAAAATAAAATTTTAACATCGAATTTTTCTTCGTGAATTATTTTTCTCTTTACCGCATTAATGCACCCTCTCGAAAATGCAAATTGAACCTCTTTTTACTAATTTTACCTCCCTTTCGTTTATTCGCTACATCTGATTTGTATTTTTTATCACTGGAATTATCTCATAAAAAAATCGAAATTTTTAAAAAAAAAATTCTTTTCGGTGTAGGGAGATTTTGATTGTCTTTTCAATACGTCAACACGTAGCATTGAATTCATCGTTTGAATCAATTCTAAGACGACGATAATAATTAATTGTTTTATTATGGAATGCGGGTAATTTCGAGTTTTTCTCCGCTGGTTTCTTGAATTTTCAATTAAAGAATGTTAAAATATCATTTTTAATTTGAATTCATTTTGGCTAATTCTAAGTCAAAACTAAAAATTGTAAAAAATTATTTTTATTCTTTTAAATATTTTCCATAGTCAAATATGTCAGTATTTTGTGACCTCAATAATTGTAAATGAACAATTTTTTTATAGTTTTTCTTTCATTCGAGAACTTACTTCTGCGCTTCATGTTCAATAGATGTACATTAAATGTGAATTGCACTGGGTTTTTTTTTGTGTGCAATTGTTGTATTCTAACAATGTTGTTTATTAAGATTATTCATTCATTGAAATTATTATTTAAAAAAAATGTTTCGCATTAACCCTTAACTGGGAGATGGGGGGTGCGGTCTGTCAGACCGCTATTAATGATGGACTTTCTGTCACCCCTATTCTATTATCAGCTCATTTGAATGGATTGACCCTGTAGCTTCCTGTTTCGTGACCTTCAGTACACATGCACTTTTTCAATCGGTTTCAGCAGATGCTTTTTGAAATATTTCAGTTATTTCTTTGTGCGACGTCTGTCAGACCGCACCTCCCTTTTAGTGTTCCAGTATTGTACAAGGCTTAGCAGATGGCTCTAAAACTTAATCCTCAAAATATCACCCAATTTGCTGATCCTCTTATTAAGCAGAACTCCAGAGACTTTTAAATGAAGCAGAAAGTAATTTTAGTGATAAGGATAACTATACAGAAATTTTTTTCGATGGAAGTTCGCGTTCGACTGATTCTGATATGTGTGTTAAAACATAATTATTTTCTCTAGTGATAATGTATTTTGAAAAATTTATAAAATATATTAATATATCAAGAGAAATATCTACAGAATTTATAGGCTGATCACATAAGCCGATAAAAAAAAAGGGCCAATTTTACCCACTGTCAATTTTTTTTTTTTCATATAATTGTTCAATTTTCCATTATATTGTTTTCTGAATAACTTTGTATACTGAAAAAATAAATATGATTTAAAAGTAAAAAGTAATATTTTTGTTCAAGAATATTATTTGTTGTAACATGTAATTTGAGTAGAAAATGTATGTTCCAACGCAATTACTTTTTTCAACGATAATATATTTTGAAAAATTTCTAAAACAAATTTATATATCAAGAAAAATATCTGCAGAATATATTGGTAGATTTTCATACTACACTGCGTAAAAAAAGTAGAAGGAAGTGTCTTTTTGCTAATTAATATCTCTTATTTTCTACTAACTATCAGATATTTATGCAGATTTAGTTTAATGACCCTTGTTTTCATTTTAGGCAAAAATTAAACATCTACCACTAATATTATTAAGAAAATTAGTATATATAATTTCCGATGCGTAAAAAAAGTAGGACACTTGCTAATATATTTAATTTAGTGAGTTGTTCTTTATTTAAATAGTGATTTTGTACTTTGTTTATCCTTTTCTGTCAAAAAAATCTAATTTGTTTAAAAGTTACGTTGTTTTTCCGTTCTCAGAAATGTCTAAAGGAATACCTTTGAACGATTTGCAGAAAGGGAAAATTTCCGCATATCAAAATGTTGGTAAAGGTGTCAGAGAGATTGCTCGATTGTTGCAGGCGAGCTCCAATACAATTTCAAACTTTATCAGAAATCCTTATAAAAATGGAAATAAAAAGAAGACTGGTAGACCGAAGAAGTTAACACCACGTGATGAAAGAAAACTCTCTCGTGTGCTGAAGAAGAACAAAGGAAATGTTTCAAAGGCAAGAAAACAAGCAGGACTTAATCATGTGACGAAGCAAACAGTTTACAACTATATTAAAAGATCTAAAAAATTCATTTTCAAAAAATGGAAATATCATCCTAAGTGGAAACAAGCTCACATTGATAACCGTTTAGCGTGGGCTAAGGAGCCCATGTCCTGGACTACAGAATGGACTTCTGTGATATTTTCCGATGAAAAAAAATTTAACTTAGACGGTCCAGACGGATATCAGCACTACTGGCATTGTCTGGGGACTGAAGGCGAATACTATTCAACATGACAAATGGGAGGAGGGAGTTTAATGGTTTGGTTGGCTGTTGGATACGGAGGAAGGACAAGTCTGGTTTTCTTAAATGGTAGGCAAAAACATACAGACTACATTCAAGTGCTGAATTCCGAGCTTCTTCCTTATGCCTCTGACATGGGGGGGTGAAGAGTGGAAGTTTCAGCAAGACGGAGCTTCCATTCACACCGCAACTGGAGTCAAAAATTGGTTCCTAACAAATAATGTGGATGTTTTACCATGGCCAGTCAAAAGTCCTGACCTTAATATAGTAGAAAACATCTGGGCAATGCTAGTTCGTCGAGTTTATGCTGATGGAAGGCAATTTGATTCGCAAACTCAGCTTCGAGAAGCATTGAATTACTCGTGGGACAATTTTTGTCAAACTGAAATTCAAACTCTATACAATTCACTTCCAAACAGAATATTTGAAGTTATAAAGGCCAATGGGAAGGGCCAATTCCTAATTAAAGTCACTATTTTTTCATTCATTATAATGTTGTCCTTCTACTTTTTTTACAAAGTTTCAAAAAAGAGAAACTATTTTTGTTGCCATTAATATTTTATGTTTGAACATCATAATTCTGACGTTAAAATTGTATTTTTGAAATATTTGTTAAATGTTTCTAATAAAAATTTTTAGTAAAAATAAAATATTTTTCGGCTATTGTTACAAAATCAAGTGTCCTTCTACTTTTTTTACGCAGTGTATTACATTCATTAGAAAATTTAATTTGAGGTTAAAGAAAATGCGGTCTCGTAGACCGCACCTTCCCAGTTAAGTCCTAAAATTTCAATTCCCCAGCTAAGGGTTAATATATTTATATATTATATATTTATTTATATATTACAGTTTATATATAAACTTTGCATTATTTATTAAAACAGTTCACTATTAAAAATAAAAATTTACTGCCATTTTTAGCTTGAAAATTGTTTTTTTCTCTTATAATATGTTTTTTTAGACCCACTTTTTCTGAATTCGTATTTTTATCAAGGTCCTTCCTATCAGTCTCAGATTATCTAAATTGAAAAACGACGATGATGAGTAATCATTTCTCGTCTTCTTTCAAATCTATCTTGCCACAACTTAATTTTTATTATCCATTCTAAAGTTCAAAAAAGGTTTAAGTTTTTTAACTTTCGATTACCGCTTGGACGTCGTTTTCTTCTGTGCCAGCTTTTCCTTTTGCAAAACGTATTATCTTCTCAAAAAAGTCGCAGAGGCGCCACTCTGAGTTCAAGGTAAGTCAACACTAAGAGAGACCACCTCATTGGATAATTTGGTTTTGCGGTTCCTTTCCGTTGACTGCCCTTGAACCGCAGAACGCCCGTTCGACGCTCTGGCAGGTGACAGTACCCCCCTCCCCATTTTAAGCCTTTCCGCACTCCCCTCGCCTACATTGTTGTCTGTCAGGTGAGGAAGAATTTTTCAAGGGCAGAAAACAATTCCAATAGACAACGAGAAATGGAGAGAATTCAATTTGTTTTGAAAAAAAAATGATTGGCGTAATAAAAAGTAGAAATGTTTTAATTAATTTCTACTTTATATCTATAATTAATAATTCGTCGTTATGGAATAAAGTTTTTCGCAACCAGGTAGAGCTCTTCGCATGGAAAGAAAATACGAAGAAATGAATCGATTAACTGATAGTTTTCAGAACATTCAAATAGAACAAACACATTAGGCAGAGAGTGAAGTACAAAATCCTATCTTCATCAACTTGAAGATAGTCAAGTTAAATAAATGTATATAAAAAGATGCATTTCTTAGAAAATTCTTTGAATGAAAATAGTAGCGGGTTTAGATATTTTTCGTTCCTAGACAGCACACATTCTTTTGATAAACTGGTAAAAATCAAAGCATTTTCTTTTATTACATGTTAATCTTTTTTTTAATTATTAATTTACTGTTTTTTATTTATCTATTAAGACTCTAGACTAACTGACATACACGTTATTGAAACAGATTTTCGTTGTTTATAAATATTCTAAAAACTAAGTGAAACATATAAGAACCTGACCAATTATACAGGATACATATTATCCTAATATTTTATAATTCATAGAGTCTATACTTTATGCAAACTTACTTATTTGGCAAATCAACCGACCTGGCCTCTCAACCTGGGGTCTTACGCATCTGCCTAATCGGATATCCACAACTGACTAAGCAGCGATACAGGCAACAATGATATTTTATTCAACGTTAGCAAATCTAAAAGATTATTTGAAGAAAAATAAAACCAACCACTATAAAGTAACTATCAAATTGAGTGTAGAAGGAAAATGGTGGAAGATTTTTTTCACATATACAAAGTACAAGGTAGTTATAATTAAAGTGACCCTACTCAGACCAATGCTGAGCCCGTTGTGGTTAGTGTACTTCTTTAAAACTTGGTATACGTGTTGCACGAGCCATAGGAGAAAGAAAACTGCAATAATAATAATAATTTTGATCAGAAATGGCTGGCAGAAAGATGATGAAAATGGATTTCAAATGAAAATGTGGAAGAAATCGCCATCGCTGTGGTTGAAAGAGTTCTCAATATTCTTCAAGTGATCGCGCGGTGTCATTTGATTTGTCTCTCCTCTGATCTACTGTACGAGAAATCCATTTTAAAGTCCCACACAAGGTCCACGTGGTGCATTGATTTTGCTTACTGGGATCTGGCTGGAATTGCTGTGAAAATTTCATGCTCATATGAAGTGCTGCATTTTATCCTAAACGGGTATCCTTTCTTGCGAGTTTTTATGGCAGCAAATCATTCCTGCCGTACAAAAACGCAAATGTTCAGGGACTACGGTCTTCACGCAAATGATGCAACATCACATATTGCTCGGCAAGTGAAGGAACTGTTTCGCGCCCACTTTGGAGGTAATACCGAGACTGCCTCGTTCTCCAGAGATGAGAAAGCAAACAGACTGCCTGAACTAAAAGTAAGAATTATACACCATGTTGCTGTAATTCTTACACAACTTGCAAGGTCAATTAAGTTTCAAATTTCAACATAATCTAGGTTATTTTAGTATTTTTATAAAAAGGCATACGTTTTTATTTATTTATTTAATTACTATGACTGCGAAATATTCATAATTATTCTTAAAACATACTTCGTGCTTACTAACTTGATTTTCATTATTTATTTGTACTAACTAAATGAGTGTAATGAAGCAGCAAGGAACATGGCCAATACTACTTGATTTAATGCTACTTTTATGATAACATTTTATAAATCAAAATATTTTGTTTTTTACAAATTCGTTATCTAGACTAATAACATCTTTTTAATCACTTTGCCTACCTCATGCAGCCCAGGTAGCTTGGCTAATCGGAAATTTGTCACTGACTGAAACAAAATCCATAATATAAACGAATCATGGGAGAATTGTTTGATAACACTAGATAGTGCGTACAGCGAGCGCGTAGAGAAAAAAAAAATCAATTTAACATCGGACTTAATGTAAATAAATCTATTTTTATTCACCGAACATTCTCACTAATTAGCAAAACAGACATTGTTTCGAACTCAAGTGAAAGAAAAAAACCTAGGGATAAATTTCATTAAAAAGTGAAAATGCCAAATGCAAGAATTAGTAATCGAAGTTTTTCTGTGATGAAAGGATATAATAACGAATTATTCTTATCTATCTTAACTTATCTTAACGAAGATTACTTATCCAGATTCATTTCGTTTGAATTATAGTGAATAAAGACAGTTTAAAAAAATATTCTTTCATTAAAATATCAGAGCTGAGCCTTTTTGCTGGATATAATTCCTGATTCAGTTTAAGAAATTCTTATAATAAAATTTATTTAATGCATCGCTTAACAGCTGCACGATATTTGACAATGAATGTTTAATCAAATAAATTCTCTACAGTTGCATAAGCTCACTGAATCCAAAACTGAAATAAACGGTTTAAATCTCAATAAATATTCAACATATTTTCTTTCTGAAGTTGATTGTCGGATCGCTCTTTTGTTTTTAAAAACACATCATTCTAATCTTATTGTCTTTATTTAATAACACAGAAGTATTTTTGAAAATTTAATAAATTAATTTGGGCTTAGTAAATGTCTTATTATGTATAAAAAGTAAGGACTTTAATCATTACTCTATTTTAATTTTTTAATATTTTCGATAACTGTGATATCGATTGTTGAATTATTTTCTCGGATTTCATTCGATGAATTAAAACAGGATCCTAATTTCGAAGTATATATATTTTATAGAAATGCATTGCAAAAGTTTTTGAGAAAGCTTATCCCAATTTAATTTTTAATTCTGTTTTAATGTAGAGAGAATTCCGAATTAATATTCTGTTGAAATTTTATATTGCCAACTGAATTTGATAAAAATAGTTTATTTTAAGTAAAGTTTGAAGTTATTTAAAATTTTTAAAATCTGATTTTGAACTAAATTTTAAATTTTTTAATTCCATATATTTCCATCTTTAAAATTATAATCAAATATTTATTTTTTGTGTTTTATTGAAAAGATTTTCTGAAAGCTGGTTTAATTACTGGCATTCAATTGATACCTTTCCATTTATAAATATCTCGAAAATTGCGCTTTGAAACTAAAATTTTTAAGAGACTGAATCTTGGATTTTCATTTGTAAATCATATAAGAAATACTGTTCATTAATTTTCATTTCCAGCATTTGATATCTGTAATTAAAAATAATAAAAAAATTCAGGCATATTTTAAAAAATCATAATCATTTATTATATTTGAAATAAACCGTTGATATTGCACACTAATGTGTTGAAGTTATAATATTTACTAAATTTTTATAAACAAATACTAATTTAGAATTACAAATGGTTAATATATCAGGTTAATTGTATTAATTTAGTAATGTTAACCAATTTTAAATTAATTACTGAATTTATTGTTGCTACGTTGGAAGTAGTAATATTTTTTTTAAAGGAAAATACCATAACAAAATACAGTGGATACTTTTGGAACTACATTTTGATGCATAAATAAAATAAAATGAATTGAATATTTTGCAGCAAATACATTTAGGCCCTCATACTTAAATTTGCAAAGGTACTAAACAGAATAAAAAAAGTATACAATTAATTAAGATTCGGTCAAGCATGACATTGATTAGAATTCCTTAGTTAATTAAGTTATTGTTTATTAAGTAATTGGAATTTCTTTGTGCAAAAGCATTGACTATAGAGAATGAGACTAAAATGAAAAATTATTCAAAATAACAGCATATTACAAATGTGTAAAAATCGTTGAAAAAATTTTTTGAGTTAAAACTGAGCAATACTTAATAAAACAAAATAATAAATAAAATATTATAAAAATTATAAAAAACATATGTTGAATTACTAAATATTTTAATCATAAATGGTGAACGTATTAATTGCTGTGGATACTTTTACTCTAAAAATGTGCAAAATTAGAGCACAACTTAATGTAGATAAAAACTCAGGGAAAAAAGAACAGTCATGATAATCTTTTAAATTCCTCATCTATGTAAAAAATGCATTCCAAATATATTTCTGAAATGTAAATTTTCTAATGATCTTAATAAGAAGCACCAGAAAAGGTCCACAACAAACATAAATAGAGTAATATATAAAAATATTAAATCCTTGGCAAATAAATAAATTTGATATATATAACAAATTTTCATCCATTAAAGTCACAGGTGATTCTAATCGTTATTTCAATAACTGCTTTTATCAAATGGTTATAAATTACATATTTATTTATGTATAAATGAATTACAAATTAATAAGTACAGATGTCTTAGCTCTTATAATAAGAATAATTACTATATGCTTACAAAATGCCCAGTAAAAAATATCAATAAGTTTTAGCATTTATGAAAAATCTCGTAAATAATTCATATTCACTTAATAAATATCACATGAAGATTTAAACTTGAAGTAAAAATTAGCTTATGCACATTATACAGAAAAAGAATCGAAAATATTATATTCGCAACCGATAATATCACTAACTATTTTTTTTATTACTTCTTAAAAGTAAGCTAAAAATCTTGATAAAAAAATTATTTGGGATAGAGTGATCTTTTTTAACAGAAGAAAGAGAATCTAAAAGTTTGATGAAACAATGAAATAGAGTTCACTTAAATTTCAGCAATCAGAATTATTTTTGTAAATTATATTTAGGAATATTGTTAGATCAATCTAATTAGATAATTAAGGTATTTTAATCGGTTGATAGATAGATCATATTAATTTCAAAATGTTTTATGTATAATTATTTAGGTTTAATTTATACTTCATACCCACGGTATACAATTTCGGAGGAGACAAATACAAAGATCACAGTTTTTTTTAAAGAGAGGTTGCAGAGCTGTTTTGGTATTTGCCTTAGGCGCCATTTGATACATGTACGCCTCTGAACACAACACTGTCCCCAATTTCTTTCTGTCTTTAAAAAAATGTAAAGGGATCTTAAAATCGAAGAAATAAAATGATCAGCATTATACACTGATGTGACAAAGGTCATGGTATAGCAATTTGCAAACATACAGATAACTGTTAGTATCATGAACAAAATGTATAAATAGGCAGGCTTTGATTAGGAGTCAAGTGATTCATGTGAAAAAGTTTTTGACATGATTATGGCCGCACGACAGGAATTAATAGATTTTGAACGCGGAATAGCAGTTGGAGATAGACGAATGCATATTCCTTTTCAGAAATAGTTAGGAAATTCAACATTCTGAGAACCATAAAATAAAGAGTGCTCCGAGAATACCTAATTTCAGGCATGACCTCCCACCATAAACAACGCAGTGGCCGACCGTCTGCACTTAATGACAGAGACCAGTGATGAGTGCGTGGAATTGTCAGCGTTAACAGACAAGCAACACTGTTTGAAATAACCTCAGGAATCAATATAGGACTTGCGATGGGCATGTTCGTTAGGACAGTGCGGCGAAATTTGGCTTTCAGGACTGTGGTTGCAGAAGACCGATTCAAATACCTTTACTAACAACACGACATAGCCTGCAACGCCTCTCCTGGACTCGTGACCATATCGGCTGGATCCTAGACGACTGAAAAACCGTGACTTGGTCAAAGCAGTCACGATTTCGATAAGAGTTGATGGTCAGATTTGAGTGGGGCGCAGACCCCACGAAGCTATGGATTCAAGTTGTCAACAAGGCACTGTACAAGCAGGTAGTGGCTCCAAAATGGTGTGGGCTATTTTTATATGGAATGGACTGGGTCCTATGGTCCAACTGAACCGATAATAGAATGGAAATGGTTATGATCAGCTACTTGGAAACCACTTGCAGCCATTCATGGGCTTCATGTAACCAAACAATAATGCAATTTTTATGGATGACAATGGGCCATGTCACTGTATCACAACTGCTCACGATTGGTTTGAAGAATATTTTGGACAATTCCAGGAAATTCCATGATGTAGTCACGTAGATCTCCCGACATAAATCTCATCGAATATTTATGGGACATAATCGATAAGTCAGTTCGTGCACAAAATTCTGCACCTGCAGCAGTTTCGCAATTATGAACGTCCATAGATATTTCTTCAGGGGACTTCCAACGACTTGTTGTGTCCATATCACGTAGAGTTGCTACACTTCGCCGGGCCAAATGTGGTCCGACACATTATTATGAGGTATCCCATGATTTTTGTCACCTAATCGTCTATTATGATCTACAAAAATCTGTTAAATATTCATTGTTAATTTTTTTAAAAAGACGTTCAACTGAGTGATTTTTTTCTCAATATTAGACAATCAATTACAAAATCTGAAGAAAAATAAGTGACTTTCAGGCTTCTTGAATGTATCTTCCTTTCTTTCACCGACCTCTTTTAGTGCTAGTTTAAAGTTATAATCTATTTGAGATATTTAAAGTCATACTTTCAAGAAAAATTATAATAAAATATTATACACATAAAATTTGATAAACGGAAATTGTATAATGTTATCAGGAATAAAACTCGGTTTATTTTAAACATGCACGGTTAAAGATGAAACTTAAATGCAAGCTTAAAGAATATGAGGAAGTGGCTCAAAAAGAGGTTGGAATTAAAACAAAAAAATGAAAACAAACTTACAGCTATTATATGCCGAAATGCGCGTGGAACTCGCTCAAGTCAGAAATATTTTTTAAAGGCTGAATTTAAGTGGGTAGAAAATAACTCATTTTAAAAATCTAAATCTATATCTATATCTATCGATTTATATGATTCATCTGTCAATGTGATAAACTTATTAATCTTTTTGATCAGTTATTATTAATAACGACTGGTTAACCATCATTTTTACATAAAGAATCTCTCAAATGAGTAAAATTCCTGGGTATCTCAATACGATCCAGTCAAATATATAATAGTTAAAATAAAGATACTCTAGTCATTATTTTTTGTGGCCATCTCTAATAACTGTCCACAAAAGAAGACAAAACATTTAAATACTAATTATTCATTTCTGGCAATCGAACAGAGTCGGCCATTCATTAGCGTCAAAAAATTCAAACAAAAAATATTTGCCTTCTCAAATACAAATGTATAAAATTTTTGTTTAATGGAGGAAAAAAAATAGTAAACATTTTCATTTACTTAGTTTTTTCTTTCTCGCTTACGAACATTATTTAATCGTCAAAAAATTTGACCTCCGAAAAATTCATTTCTGTAATTATGTGAATCTAAATGTAATGAAGATTAATCAACTGAATAATCACCGAATAGCATTAAATGGTTGACGAAATTCTTTAAAAATCACTAGAATCAAATGATGTAAATGGTCAAATGTTTGTCTGCCAATTATGAGCACGTAAAAGGTTAGCTAAATGCTATTTGGTATGCGTTCTTAAAATCATTTCAAGAGAAAAGACAAAAAAAAAAAAAAAATGTAAAAGTACAAGGCAGAAAATTCTCTGAAAACAAACATGGACACTGAAAAAAAATGATTGATGCAACTCTTTAAAGTATAACCCAATCCCAGTTGATAATTCATTCATGATTTCTCGATGAATACCCCTTCTGAAAATTCTTCGCAGCCAAATACCTCAGTTTCAATCGACGAACTTTTTCTGGCGCCGTATCGCATATGAATGAATGACATTGTAAATTAAATGGAAATTATTCAAATAACTCGTATACATAAACATTTGCTATTTTGATGACATTTGAAATGTTTTTCTCGTGAAAGCAAAACATTCTAGTTTCACATCTCAAAGAAAAGTGCTTCAAAGTGTTCTTTTGAAATTCATTGGAAAAATCTTTAATCACAAAATAAATTCAATAGATGTTAATTTTTATTAATAATGACTCTTTTTCAAACTGGTGATAAGTCTAATATTTTCGGTATTATTTAGATACTTAATAATACCGTACGGTATAATATTTAGGGTGACAGCATTGAAAGGCGCTCCAGAATAACACCCACCATGAACCGTGCAAATGTCTTTCAGAATCTTTTTGACACTATTTGAAAATCGAAAGCGTCCTCTTTTTCATGATATCAGTTGAACTATCGCATCATTTTTAGGTTCAGACAGACACGTTTTTCTCGATTTTCATAAATTCATTTTCTTTTTGGAGTTATTTTGTTTAGTTTTTCAAGATATAATTTATTTTTGCATTTAATATGTTTAATGATGTAGAAATTTTGCAACTTTTTTTCTTGCTAACGCGGGCTGACATTTTTTTTCTTCAAAACAATAATAAAATTCCTTCTTCATCAAGCAATAAAGGTTCTCGTTTTATATAATTTAATAGCCAGGCGGACCAAATAGTCACTAATGGATGCAAACTGTATGTATAAAACGAATAGCGTTGCTATTATATAAAGCAAATATTATATTCGTAATAATAAAATACAAAATTCGTATAAAAATGGATGTATTAATAAAATAGTATTATTTATATATTTAATTTTAAAAATTGTCACTAGTTAAAGAATAAAATGCATCTTGGTTTGAAGATTCACGGATGAACTCTATGCGAATTTGAACTGCAAATCAATTTATATTTGTTGAAAACTGACAGAATTTGGTTCGGCCCAGTGAAGCAGAAACTTTCGAATCGCTGCTGTGCGCCATTCAGGTCGTACGTGCCTTAATGTCATGAGAGGTCTGATTTGAATCGATCAATCTAGTGTTTGGACGTATGTTTGGCCTGAACCACCAATTGGCCTGAAATTCTTTCCTTTGACTTTCAAGAATAGAATTGCTTTAATAATATAATGCTTAAATAATTATGTATGTGTCTAATGCTAATTCGTAGTAAAGGGAAACAAGCATGGAGTTTTTTAAAATTGTTTCTCTTTAATTTTTAACCATTATTAAGATTGCTTTGTTTCAAGGGCGAGAATGCTTGAAAAAGAGAAAGCACTCAGAAGAAAATTTTATTGAGACTGTATTTTGGTTTCGGTATGTAAAGCCACAGCGCAACTCAAGTGAAGCTTAGGTTCGACTGAACATATAACAGGGATACATTGAAATTATTACATACATAATTTCATTCTGACAGCGTTTATAAAATTATTTCCTTCAAAAAAATCATTTTAATTTCTCAATCGCACGAATTTCCTACGCTAACGGAAGGAAATAACTGTAATTTTAAACTTCTGCTCTAACAATTCTTCCGTTTCTGTTCCACCGCCATTATCGAAAACGGGTAATCCCTTTTCAAACTGTTTAAAAGACACCCTTTTTGCTTCATATTCTTAGCTGAACTACTTCGTCATGGCTCGGGACTTATAGAAATAATATCAAAAATCGCATTCCACTTAATCAATTAATAAGCGAAATTCTGGTTATTTTAAAATTCTTTCAAGATTTTACAGTGTAAAAATCGTTCGCCTAAACATTACCCTAACAAACTCACTGGATTTGAACCACACCTGAATTTCACTGATTGTTGATTTTTTTTCTTCTGTTATTCGAAATTTTCTCTTCAGGCGCCGCTTAAGTTCGTCTCTGGAAATAACATTCACATTTTTAACAGTTTTAAATTCATGGAGATCAACTGACATTTCGAAGATTTAGTCATTTGCTTGTCAAATGCAAAAAAAAAAAAAAAAAAAAAAATGTTGAATATTTTTTTTTTCGAGCATTAGATTGCGCATGCTCAGAAAAGAACATTAAAAAATCTGTCAGTCTTAAATTATCAAAGAAAAAAGTGCGAAACAATTGAAAAAAATTAGTAATCAAAAAGCATTTGCAGAATCCATATTGTGCACAAAATGGATAAAGAAAGAAAAATAAAATGCAGTTACTTGACTATGTGAAAAATAATTTTTAAGAAATATTTAGATTCATTTTATCGGATAAATTAATTTTTAAAATTTGTATTTATGAAATCTATTGATTTAAATCTTTTACACGAAAATTTGAAATAGAGTTTTGTTTTGAAAAAAAACTTTGCTAATTTCAATGTATGTTACAAATTTCGAATTTTAAAATATTTCATGTTGGAAATTTGAAGGCTATTTATTTGCAAAGCATTTTAATCAGGTACAGGAAACAGTACAGTGTTACAATTTAAATTTTAAGAATAATCATAATGTGTTTCTATATCAAAAATAATTCGTCTTTTAATGCCAGTAATCTAAATTCAAGCTGATATGCTTTGAATTATTGCTTTTAAAATCTCCATAAATTTATATTATTATTGATAAATGCAGCAAAAGATATTTTTAACATGATGTGAAAACCAAATATATAAAATTAGTTTTAAAAAGTATAGCTGTTTGTGAAATTTTCCATGAATATTATGTGGCTTAAAAATTTAATTCAATGCACATTTTAAGCTATGGGTGTTGTCAGAGCGTGAAAAGATATTTTTATTTTTAAAAATGCAACTGCCTACCTTTTCAGGCCTCTAAGGATCAATTTTACTCTAGATTTCTAGAGAAAAGAATAATGTTGTCTTTTTGCAAAGAAAAAAAAGAAAATTGCCTCTAGGTACCAAAGACCGCGAAAAATACTTTACAAAAGAAAAGGAAAAAAAAAAAAACACCAGAAGATAGATGAAATGTGGATTGGCCCAGATTAGACCATTAAAAAAATCCACATGTGCTTATTTCTCTAAATGATAATATCCCCATTACAATATTCTTCCAAAAGAGAAAATGTTTCACAAATATCAATTTCAGCAATTTTACATTCCATTTCATATCGCTACGCAACGACCGCGATCCTTATTAATGCTATTAAAATTAATTTTTTTTAAAACAAGCTTGAAAAATATGACATGCAGTACATACATAATTCTGAAAATAGAAGGCCGTACAGGAGTATAGGGCGCATGGCGTCAAATTATAACTTTTTTAAACGATAAGTCCTCAAATGTGTTAATTTTCTTATTTCTTATTATATTAGTATTTTGAAAAGTTTTGTTATGTTTGGATAGAATTATTTTCGCCTTGGCGAAAACCTCTTGTTTTACTCACTAAAATTAAATAATATTTAAAAATGCTTATGAAAAATTAATACTCATAGCAAAATAATCTAATCAATTAGTGAATATTCCTAAACTAAAATGTGCTCCCATTCTCCATTCATGTATAAACAATAAAGAACGACATCAAACAATTAGTTATGTTAGTACACATTATCTTTTCCCAAATTGAAATAATTTTGCTTAAAATATATGGTATTGTATCACGCAAATCTTATTTAAATCAAAACATTTATAGAAAACTGTTGTTATTGTTATATCATTTCTTCATGCTATATATATATATATATTTGCATTTGAAATGATATTCTTACACATTGAATATTTATTCCAAACCATGACAATGGAGTTATGGTTATTTTTAAACGACTGCAAAAGACACCACAGTACAAAAACGGCTTACCTAATATCATTGCATGAGTGCTGTTTATCAAAGTTAATCAAAAACTTCATTTGGAAAATTCAAGAAACTCGATTAGTGCATCCGATTTAATAAAATTCTTTCATGTTTTATTAATGTTTTGCAATATCTGAAAAAGAACTTTTGCAGGAATTTTTGTTTATCACTCGAAACTGAACCTGAACCCAATAAAACTTTGGAGCCAATACAAAGATATTTTCGCATTTAAAATTATTTTAAAAAAAACTTAAATATTTACAAATGTGTTTTCCATTGTGACTTCAATGCACAGCATTGTGAAATCATTAAATGAATTAATAAAACCGATAAACGTTTAATATGAATATAATTATACATTAATATAAATATCATATATAATAATAAATAAATATTTAATATATTTTTTTTGAAAAACTATATTAGGAAAATAGACTTCATTTAGCCTCAATTTTCACTGCTTCAAATCTCTAATTTTTTCCCGCTAAATTCCTTATTTTCATCCGATCAAAAGAATTTTGCTCAAAAGAATCCGATTAAATGATTTTTCCTATTATCCAGCAATTAAATTTCAATAAACACATCTTTATCATTTCTTTCGAAGAATAACAGTTTCTAAATGCGTACCAGAAGTAAAAATTCAGAATCTGCGGTCTCATTTCTCTGCAAATGTGTGTCAAGTACTGTAAAGGAAACTATGCCATCCCCATGACAACCACGGCAGGCGAATCTCTCTGGCCTCAATTGACAAACTTTTTATTCACATCGATTCCTTTGTAATTTCAAATTAAAATAGGCCTCAGAAAATAGTATGCAGGGAAACTGCACAGAAAATACGGAGGTCAAAACAAAAACATTTGATAGAAATTACTTATACTTTCGCTTATATATTATTTTTCATTATTAAACAATATCTGTGAATTTTCTTTCACAATATTTATGAAGATTTCATGTAGGCTTAAGCTCTTTACAGCGCTGTTTTCAGTGTCTCATGCATGTAGGATTTTGTTTTGACCTTCGAAGATCGGATTAAACAGGGCACTACATTTCCCTACAATAACAAGAATGTTATGCAAAATATCTTAGCTTGTTTTTTAGTCTTTAACGTATTTCATAACTCATCGTTTTAAATATTATGGGACGCTATACTTCATTTTTTCGTAAATTCATTTCTAGATAGTACCGATGTCAAACAATTAAAATCAATCGTCTAACTCATAGTTATGTGTACTCAATGTAGCCAAATTTGGCTGTTGTGTCAATACATTACAATATCTAAACCATAATTATATTCAGAAAATATTAGAATAGTGTATTATCCTCAAAAACTCACAAATGTACAAAATTTTAGAAATCTGATTTATCAGAAAGTGAATCAAAAATCGATTACTAAATTCCCTCTTTACAAACATGAAACTAATTAAGTTAAATAAAAGCGTATAAAAATATTTCAAGCTTGAGAATTAATTTTCGTTCCTATCCATGCATCAATAATAATCAAATTTAGCTAACAGCAAAATAATCTTGAAAGTGAAGCAAGGATGTAAATAAGTAGGGTTCGTTAGATAATGTCCTGCTTCTAAGACATATTTTGTTATACAAAAGCATTAATTCTAGTATAACTGAAATTTCTGATTACTGCTTTTGAAATGTTATTTAAAGAACAGTAAACACTAATACACTGGAATATTTTTCATTATAATTGGATTATTTATTTTTCATTAGAATTCTTTTACATTTATCGTCTATATTTCGAATTCATTTTAGTTGATTCTATGTCAAAAAACTGTTTTCTTTACTTAAATACGCCCATACCTAGTGTACAGTATGACAAGGGATAACTTTTAAAATCTAAACTTTTATTTTCAAAATTTTATTTTAAAACAAAAATGAACACTTCAAATGTTATTTAATTTTTTTTGAAGTCTTAATGCACAGCTATTATAATAATGATGTAATATATAGCAGTCCAGTAGTTTATTAAAATTACGCAATTCTTTTCAATTCAGAATGTTAAATATCTATTTATGTTATGAAAAATTAATTCAAATTTTAAATTATAACTGTAATAATTTTATTTGTAAAAATACTTAATGTTTAGTTATTATTTTTAAAAATTTTGAATGCTTTCCTTACTGTCATTATCAGTGTAAATTTTGCTACTGTTGACTAAATCCTCGAATAGACTCAGATTTGAAACAACAAGTATTAAGCAAAAGCGGAAACGATCAGAAAATATTTCATGACAGAGGAATCATTTTTCTGAGAATGATTATGGAAGAAACTGTCTTAGCAATTCGGGGAGAAGCTTATTAATTAGGAATTTTTCCTTTTCTCTCTCAAAAATTCTATTAAAATTTTTTGATGTTGCAATTAATAAACGGTTTAAATTTTTGAAAATCTTTATCTGTAGTTATTTTGCCGATCAGAAGAAAGGTTTATTTGAGCCAGTTGTTTGACGATCTCATTTTGTTTCAAATGCTTTAATTGTTGAGTAAACATTTTTAAAAATATCGAATCAAATCAAGTAGTCTGAATTCTATTTGTCAAATAATAATCCTGCAGATGATATGCTATATTTACGCAAAGGAAAAGTAATTAATCGAAATTAATTGAAATATCTATAACTTTGAGGATATAGAAGGAAATTAATTTAGAATCATGCCACTCTTTTTAATTAATATTGTAAATATATTCGACATACAACTCTCTAAAACATAATATTTTTAACAATGATTCAAAATGTCGTGTGATGTTATTAATATGGTAATGGATTTTTTTTCCAGGCGACACAATATTTTACGCCACTACGTTCAAAAATCTATGTTTTTATTTATTAAGAAAACTGAATAAATGCTTTCCAGGTTATAATTTTGGTGTAAAAAAGAATTTTGGCAGATTGAATCATCATATATATATTAATTTCCGTTTGCTACAAAAATGATTTTTTTATTTTCATGACTGAGCCAATCACACAACAAAAATACAGTTTTTTTTTTAATATACTTATGAGTAATTTTATTGTGAGAATTTTAAAATCAACAATAACGGTAGGGTGGATTTGCGTTTATTTCTAGTTCAAATTATTTTTTTTTCAAATAAACTTTGAAATTCACAGAAAATTCGAAAACAATTGCAAATTGTCGAAGTAATTGATGAATGGAAACGCACAGAATGAGCAAGATTTAAAAAAATGAATACAAGTAGAGAAACAGATAAAATGGCAGTAATGGTTTGATGATAATACACAATTAATAAATAAGCAAGAAGTAATTTTAATAAATAAAGTGAACTATAAATTTTTAATTATTTTAAAAATAAACATTTTTATAAATATATAGGTAATTTTATAAAACAAACAGCACACCACACTATCAAAATACAGTAATTATAAAAAAAAAACTCCACAATTCATATCTAATGTGTTTAAAGTTTTTTTTTTAAGTGAGAAATATTTATTTCTTTTCTGAATGAATTATGGGCCTTCTGATCCCTGAGGAACAAAACGACATTTAATTTGGATTTCAAATTTAAATAATGGTAGAAGGACAGAGAAAAATGGAAAAGACATGTTCAATTGCATATGGATAAATGGACTTTTTATGCTTGAATCAACCAACACGAACTCATAACGTTCTAAAAATGTGAATAACTATGACAAAAACATATTTATAACATATAATGATTATAATTAATGAATGAAACTTTTTTCATTCAAACGATGAACAAACTATACAGCTAGCTATTTGGCGCACTTATCAGGTTTTAGAGATGAACAAACATTACAGCTATTTGGCGTACTTATCAGGTGTTAGATTATTTCGTGCGATTATCTTGTTCGGCAGAATGAAATGTAGTAAATAAAGATATATTTTTGTCAGTTTGAAATGTTAATTTCGAGTTCATGATAGATTTTCGAAGCATAAAAACATGCATTTTTATATAAATTTCCCTTTGTCTAATTCTAAAATAGAACAAATATTTTAAAATACTGCTGAAAAAAAAAAAAAAAAAAAAACGAAATATTTCAAGGCTTTTCTTTTGATCCAAAATTATTTTGTACAATTTATTCAAATATATTTCCGTTTTATTCTCGGCTTGACAAACTGTATAACATTTCCTGTGAAGAGAGAATTATGTCTGTGTTTTTTTTTTTTTAAATTCATGTACTGTAAAAACTTTTTATGACCTATTTTATTTCGTTTTTAACACTGATTCAGTTATTTGTTTGCTAGAACAGTTAATTAAAAATTACAAGTTCAATACAGTTTTTAATATCATATAAATTAGTTAATTATTTTAAAGCAGCTCCAATAAAGAACATCATATTTCTTAAAAATGAAACAACACCAGAGCAGTTAAAAAGCAATATTTCGAACTTAAAATTTTTTAGATCAAAGACGGGGAAAAAATGAGGCAGCAATTAAGAAATCCCATCTATTTTTATCGTCGTCTATCGTCTATTTTTTGTTGTTGTTGTTGTTGTTTGCTTGTCATTCTACATTTTTTAGAATAAATTGGAAAATATTCCCTCGTGGTGTTCTCTTTTTTGTCAGTAATTTATTCATTAAACTACAAAATATCGATTTTCACCTCATATATGTAATTATTGAAAAAGTACGAAGCTCCTCGGGAAAAATTATTTTGTTTTTGAAGAGAAAATTGCTCGATTCGAGTGGGAGAGAGAAGCAGAAATTTACATTCCTTGGAAGATTTAAATATTTGCGTTCACAATTAATATTTTTCTTCGTACTTTACTTGTTGTAGTAAAATTCCCATTTCTTCGCAGAAATAGTTTGACTTGGGATTCAGAGAAGATAGATCTGTAAGACATTTATAGAAGTCGTTTCATTTTCACATGCGATAACCAAAGATAGCTCAGGGGCGCTATTATGACTAGTGTGTTTATGCAACTTTTTATAGTCAACTATGATGAAAGTGTGAAATAAATGCCATTGACTTTTTAAGGCGATATTATGCTCATATTATAAAATCATATTACGTTCCGAGAGCCATCTATTGACGAATTTATTTCAAAATTTGATATAAATCTACAATTCTGGATTGATACAAGCTACAATCCATAAGCTAAATTTCATCCATCTAGATCTCCGCATATCTGAGTTATCATATGTGGGCAGAAGAATCCATAAAAATCTACGAGTTGGTTGTCAAGATAGATCATTTACAAAATTTCACCCGTCTTTATTGTTGAGCGTTTGAGTTAAGTTATTACTCCAAAATGTTTGATAATATGAGAAAGTAGAAGATACTAAGTCTTCTCACATCTTTTAAAAGATCAATTATGACTTTGCAGGCATGATTTTTATTTACTTATATTTTTACAATCACTATTGTAAAAAAATCAATTCGAACTTTGAATTAACTTTTTAAAAGCCTTTCTAATATGAAACAATTAAAAGAAAAGCAGAAGAAAACACCGATATTTGCTGTCAAAAAATGTGGCAATCCAAATGAATGAAATGAAATTATTTTAAGATTGTTTCCCTCTAAAAGCAATTATTTCTATTGGAGAACAACAACATTCATTTCTAAAATATTTCAAGAAAGAAAGAAATATCAAAAAAACAAGAAGCTTAGAATTTCTTTAAAAAAAAATTGAAATGAAACATTTTTTTAGTCGTAAGGTTGAACTTTTTCACTTACTTCCTGATATGTTGATATTTGAGATGGATTACTTTATAACTATTTCATTATTTTCAGAACTTCATTGTGAATTTAAAGGGATTGGTACGATTACGCAAATGAAATGGTGGTTCCCAGGCGAAGGGATGAAAATAACATTCAGAATGATGACTAAAAAACAGGAACATTTTACTTATAAAATAAAAACGGCCTATCCTACGGATTAATAGAATTTTATAGAAAGGAAGCATTCCATTCACAACGATTTTTTAACATAGCACATTTTGTAGTGCTCAATGTGTGATCAGATTGATATTTTTTTCTCCATAGTCTTAAAATTCGATCATGTCAAAAAATATTTTTTTTCTGGTCTTGAGAAAATATCCCAGAAATTAAGGCCAATTTCTTAGAAGTTTTTATCACTTGCAATGCCCAATACTTACCTGAATTTTTTCAAAAATAACACAAAGATATAAATTTATTTATTTAAAAATTCTTAAATTTTCAACTAAATGATACGAAACTGCGTCAGTTTAGAACTCTACTAAAATTCAAAACAAATGTTCTGAATACTCGAGGAATTATGAGTATTATTGATTATTTACTGTTTATATATTTTTTTTTTCGTCATTTCAAGACCAGATGCATAGAACAATTTACATAAAAATTCCTCTTGATTTCGAAAGACATCAGAATTTTAATGGTATTCAGTTGAATTTTTTTACTTTGTAAACTGGCTTATATATACGGCTTTGTAATTATGAGAAAAATAATATATCATGTTTTGCATATGCTCAGTAAAACTTTATTATAAATACTCATATTTCCTCGAATATTAAAAGTAAAGTTATATCTCACTCAATGAGAACCTCCCACAACGACTGACTCGTGCAACGTGCGAAACAAAACGTTAAAAAAAAAAATACTCTCTTACATAGTTCCAAAATTTCTTTAAGGAAATTTATAATAATCTGAGAGCTGAATTTTCTGAAGATTCCAATATTTTCGACAAATTCCAAACTAAGCCTTATCAATGGAGAACATGATTGTAACGAAACCAGTTGGATAGAAATTGGACGCTTACTAAAACCAATAATTTCCTAACAAGCATATGAACAAATATCAAACATTTGGAAAGACATCCATTTTCGGCATGAAATATTTTTTACTGTGCACGGGCTGAGATCGTAGATATTGTTCAGAAGTCATTGTTTCATTCCCCCGCGTTGAAACGAAATGTTGTTGAACGAAAGTGTTGAAACGAACCAGCGGGAAAAAACGCAGATCTTTTTCAAGGAGGGCAAAGCCCTCTTCACCTTGATGGCGTAATAACGGAGTCTTCTGATGGCAGCAATGCAACCGGTTCACCCAATCAGGAAGAAAGAAAAAGATTCATGAAGAAACACACAAAATTTGCCTCAAGTTGAGCGCTACACAAATTGGCTGCAGCAGAGCTCATGTTTTAACTCTTTCGGGAAATTTGTCAAATTGAAAAAAAGTGATATCCGATTTTATAAAATACGTTTCGACTAATCTTTTTTTCCCCCTTCTAAGAGTTTTTTTTCCTTTCTTTTCATAAAATGAAATAATTTTTATCGTCAAGAAATTCGACCGCGAGATTCTGATGAATTATCGTATTTTAGAACTTTCCAAAGTCCGAGGAAACCATTTTTGAATTTATGCCAAAAGATACAGATAAATCTATGGTATAAAGATAATCTATGATATAAATCTATGAGATAAAGATAAATCTATGATAGACGAATGAAATTTGGTTTATGATCTTCAGAACAAAATTCCAGATTTCAGTCAAATTTTGGATGAGATTTGTCAATGGGAAGGTTCTTAATCCTGTGAATAAAACTGAGACCAAATCGCCAAAGGATTAATTGCACGTTTGTGAATGCAGGAACTCAAGAATGCTCCTACCTACATAAATACTTGGTATTTTTTCTTGCCATGAAAGCTGTAGATTAGAAACAAATTTCCGAACCAATTAGCGTTATGGGCCTTCTTTAAAACGCATTATCGATTCTGTATGATTCTGCATTCTATATTATTAGAATGTAACCGCTATAATTAATGATAGTTGACTTGCAGAAAATTGTTATTTTTTTAACTTTTTAGTTATTATATTATATAGATATTTTCCTAAAACCATCTCATGAAACTGACGGCTGAAACTAAAGAAATCACATACTTTTCATGTCCAGAGTTTCAAAATCTTAAATCCCTAATTAAAAAAAAAAAAAAAAAAAACCTTGAAATTTAGAATTTTTACTGTATCGAATTTGTCTTCTACCTACTTAACCTACAAGCTGACTTAATTGATTATTGTATTATTTTCAAGGAATTTCACAATATAATACTAATAATTTTAAAACTTTGAAAAAGGGCTTTTTTTTCTCTCTTTACTGTTTACATTACTCAATAGCTTTACTTGGTGTAAATCCTTTTATTTTTGAAATTTGCTCATGTGTTTATAACCTCTGTCACATCAATGCATTTTTTTAAATAATCATAAATATTCATAACACTAGAAAACAGTATTAGTTTGCAATAAAGAAAGAGTTAAGTAGATTAAGTTAAGTAAGCTATTGCAAAAAACTCTTTTTTTTTTTCTTCGTTGTTTAAAATTCAAAATTTTATTTCTATAAATAAAAGTTGTCACTACAGTCATATATTTACTAAAAAAAACTTTAGTGAAATTTAAAATATTGAAGCCACCTAGAATAGGCGTAAAGTTAGAAATTTTGTGTTAAAAGCGTATATTCTCAATTTAAAAAAAAACATAAATAGAAAGCGACTTTTCGTTTCCAAATACAAAGAATTATGTCCATGTGAAGAAAAATTCAGGTACACTGGACTAGAAATACAATGATCGATTTTTCGAAAAATAAAGGTCTATTGTTGACGGTTTTATTTGCTTCTAGACTGCTCTTTTATTTAAAAAAAAAAAACTTTTTCAATCATAGAAATAAAACCTATTTCAAAATTAAAATGTACTCACTATGCCCATCTTATTTTGTATTTTATAAATTGAACTTAATTTTGAAATAAAGGAAATAAAACTAGATACAATTAAAGAATATAAAAAAGATTTCGAATCTTAGTCAATATTCAAAAATATTGTTTATTTATGTTTATAAAAAGTAAAATGTTAATTCCTCGATTGTTGTAGAGGCAGATGCGAATTTCGTTTCAAAGATATTTTGAAATCGAGAAATTCTGATCTTTCGCTGCTTGAGATCCTAAATGTATTTAGAAGCTATTTTATTATCCTTTCTGCTGCTTGTGAATACGAATGAATTTTTATATTGTTAATCTCTGTTCAGTTTTAGCTGGTGTTTACTTAAAATTAGTTACTGAGACTTTTGCGTTGTCATAAGACCCACGTAGTTCTCTTTCTCAAAAGAGAACTACGTGGGTCTCTTACTCAGAGTAGTGTTGGAAGACCTTCTTTTCCCTTTTGCAGAGTTTTATTCTTGCAAAACATCTGATAATTTTTCCTTCAAAAAACTCTCTTTGTCAAGTTGATTGAACAATAACCTTTAGTTAATCATCTAAGTACTTGAGCCATCGTAAAAAATGCTGTGATGATAAAATAATACTTTGACAACATTTTATAGAAAGCCATGCCGTAGCATACATTTTCATGACAAATTTAACAATTTTTTGTACTACAGGGGTGGATCAAGTTGTGCAATGTATAAACATAAAATTCTTTTTGCAATTGCCAGCCGTCTTGTATGGAATATGTTTCCAAAGTTGTCAATTCTTGGAAGCCTTATTTCTTACTACAGCATGAAATATATATAAGAAGTATTTTTGGTCTGTGCTCAACTCATCTATTTACTTCTATGTTACTATCTATTTGATTGTATTCAACAAATGACAAATCTTACAACTTCTGAAACAATTTTCTTTCCTACCACTACAGAAAGCAGGTTCAGCTCGTGTAAATGAAGAGAACAAACCTCTACTTCTTTTGGAGGTTTTAAAGCATTTTCGAACAATGAAATGGATTCATTAGAGGCTCTAGTATTTTTTGCCGTACAGTCGAAACAAGAGCTTTAATGTTTTTCTCATCAAGATTATTTTCTTTCGTTATTTTAGGTGCTGAAGATGATAAGCTTTTCGCTTCAAAATATATTGAACCTTATGCTTCAACCAAATGTTCTTCTTGCATAACTATCCTGAAAGATTTACTTCTCCTAATCGCTTTACTTGTAGTTTCATCTTTTCGACAATCAGAATGTAATTATTTCTGAGATGCTCAATACCTTATGGCGTTTCATAAAAAACATTCGATTTATGCGTTACCACGAACTGATTTTTTGGCATTTAAATCTAGCAAAAGTACATTTCCTGGATGAGAATGGCTCTATTGTCAAGAAAAAGAGGGTAGATTTTTTGGCATCTAAATCCAAGATAGTGGAAAAGTGAGATGTCTTAATATTAGTGTAGTTATTCGTCATCTCACAATGTAAATTTTTTGCTTTTTCAGAAAACTGTCCTGAAAAATAGACATTAATTTAAGGAAAATGTTAAAAATATGCTTATTTGGATAAAAAAGGTTTTCATACAATTTCCTAAATTTTATACTTTTTTTTATTGTTAAGTAAGCTTTATATTTTTACATTTAATTAAATATTCATTAATTAGAAATTCATTAAATATCTTTCTGTTTCATTATGAAGTTTTCATTACGCATGACTATGATATATATGTGTAATCTTTTAAATAAAATTCTTTTTAATTTTAAATTTTATTTTCTTTACTCCAAAAATAAGTTTAATCTCACAAAATAAAAAAATAAGACGGGTCAAGTGAACACATTTCAATTTTAAAATAGTTCTTATTTGTATGGTTACAGAAAATTTGTTAATAAAAGAATAGACTACGAGCAAATGAAATCATCAACAATAGACTTTTATTCTACACAATATCGATAATCTTACTGCTAATCCAGGGTACCTAAATTTTACAAGATACAGATATAAATTATTTTTACGATTAATTAACATTCTAAACTTTACATTTTTGTACTGGAAAAAAAGGAATTAATCTTCTGGGTATGTTTTTTTTTAAGTTAAAAATATGTTTTTGACAAAAAAAAAAAAAAAGTAAACTTTAGGTCTATTTCGGAAGACCTAAATATTTTTCAATTTAACTAAAGCATTTTTTGGTCAATATGGGTGCACAGTGACAACATTTTTCGAATTCAAATTTTGAATTTGAAAAAAAAAAATGTGTTTCATGATAGGGATGCAACATATTCTGAATTTGATCTGAATGCGTTTTATTTTATAGACTACTGTTACCTTAATCTAAATTTGTGTTATAATGTATTTAACAATACTTTTGTTCTCTGTAAAGCTTTAGATGAAAATATAACACGTATATATATTTCTGGAATTAAAAAAATTTTATGCAAAATATTAATATTGTAATTTCTATCATTACTTTTTTATAATAAAGGTTACATAAGAATAATCTTTTATGGATATTCAATATAGAAAAAATATCAGCTTGTAAACTGTATTCTATGCGGTGTATTCCAAAAAGAGAGAAACAATCGTTAATTTCCCTAAATATTACACTTAGATATATACTTCAAATCACAAAGTTTCATTAAATATGGTGAGTAATTGTATGAATACACGTGATCTTCTCTGGAGGCTAATAATAAAAAGCTTTAAAAAATTAAATTTTCATAGCGCAAACTTCAATTATTACATAGATTGTCTAACATTCATCTATACACACGCAGAATTCGATGCTTCTGTCTACAAAATTTGCAGAGACATGTTTATATTTAAAGTTAGAGGGGCATATCACAACGTTACATAGAAACATTTATTTTACAAATGCAAATTTATTCAATAGAAAAAGGCAGTCATATGAAAATATTGGTCGAGTAATACATCTTTCAATCATCATGGTTTGAAAGAAATTTTATAATCACACATTCACTTCGACTGGTTGACAATTGCAACGATAACTTAATAATAAAGATGAGGAAAACTTGAGTAACTGAACTTTAAAAATATTTTTAAAAAGTAAAGCAATTCCAAACAAGAAAATAAAATACTTTTCTTGAAAATTTGACTTAATTAAAAAGATGAGAAAGACTTGATAAAATGGACTTTTAAAATATCTTTTATAACTAAAGTAATTCCAAACAAGGAAATAAAATTATTTTCTCGTATTTGATCTCGTGATATCAAGCTTTAAAAAAAAAAGAAAGACATATGATGACATATGACAACGCTGATGATATTTACGGTGTATGGAATCGTAAGGCAGTTGCACGTGTATGCAAGTATTGTTAGAAGACTTATAATTGTTATAAGTTTCCAAAATATTCATTATATATAAATTTTATAAATTAATGTATTATTAAGTCATTTTTTTAATTTGATAAGAATTAATGTTCTCTGATTCCGCCCTTTTAAGAGCGTGCTGTGATATATGTGTTATCCCTGAGATACACATAGAAAAAAAAAATGTCTAAATCAATAAATTTGCCTCTGCAAATTTCGTAGACCGAAGCGTGAAGCTATCCGCATGCATAGATGAATATAAGAAAAATATTTTAGCACTTGCCCTTTTCACACTATGAGGGTCGTATAAAAATTTATTTTTTCTTCATTGTTATAAGTTTTCTTATTAATAAACCTTCAAAAATCCAAAAAAGTATTTAGACAAATGTCCACCTTATTTAATGAAACGTTATAATTGGAAGAATACTAGCAGCAGTTTTTAGGAAAATAAACACTTCTTCTACTTTCAGGACCCCCATATTTATTAATATAAAACTTTTTCGATTAAGAAAATTGCTATTTTTAGCACAAAATATCGGAGAAATAAAAAGACGAACGTATGATGCTGAAAATCAAGAAGTTTAAAAATTTGCCCAACTATTTGTGGTTATGAATTAATTTCTTGTAATACAGAAGGCAAAAGACATAAATAGTAATATAAAGCAATGTATATGACTTTATATTACAAAGCTATATGCCTAAATTGTAAATAGCTTTAAGAAAACAAATGATATTAGTTGATTAGGAAGAGAAATGTTAGCAAAGAATGACAATGAAACAGGAAATAAAAAAAAAAGTTCAAAAAGAATGAAAACAAGATTTAAGTAAAGAATTGTATAAAAAATTTCAATTGCAACTTAACCAGTTTTGTTATCATGCTGTCAATATAAAGCGCCAGTATTCTGTTCACAAATATTTTCGTGATAACTAGAAGAATAATAAGGCAACTTGATTTTTCAGAAAATTATTCAAACAAAATTCAAAGTTTCGAGTTTGGAAATAAGTAAGTTTTCTAATGCTGAAACCTCTCATTTCGCAAATCTTTACAAAAATAGGCAGTTTTTTCTGAGTGGATAGAGAATTTGAAAGAAAATCTACGCAAAATTAAACTCTTAAAGGTGAATTTGAATAGAGAATCTATTCTAGAGAATTCATAGAGAAAAACAAATAATAAGTGCTTTAATTTCCTGAAATATAGACGTAAAAAATTAATATAAAAACACTTCCAAGCATATATATTTCGAAGTGCATGCAAATCAATATTTTCAAGTCAGGAACTGATTTCAACGGATAGATATTTCTTAGAGCAAGATAAAATTTAGATTTCGAATTAATATTTTAAAAATAAGAATAAATTCATACCTAAAATTAATATGAAAATAGTTTAATTTCATTTTGAAATCTTCTTATTTGTTTCCAGTGGATACTTTAAGCAATTCCAGAGATAATTTTACAAACTTTTATATGATTTAACTTGTTTCACTCACTTTCAAAAGTACTAGAGGTTTCAAATGTGGTACATTTGTGTAATCTTATAAAAAAAATATTTTTTTCAGAACTTCCTTATCAGTAAGTTCATCGATTAATTCAATCAACTTTTCCAGCAAGTGATTCGCTTATTAGTGAATTTAAGATCGATTACAAAATTCCATAATATTTGTATTAATGGATTATAAATTAAATATGAAAAAAGTAGAAAATAAAAAGTGTATTTTTAAAAGTCTTTTTTATTTATAAAAAAGAAAAATGAACGATTAAAATGGAAAAGCAGTTATAAGGGTGATAATAAATGAATTCACAGAATTTTTATCAGTGACCTACTGCAAGAATCTGGGTTATCAGAAGAAATCCGTTTTTGAATCCCAACGCTCATCATTTATGACATTCCAAACAAAAGAATATTAATTATGAAGTGAAATACATAATGTAATAATTACCAATGCTGCAAATCATATTATAAATTGATTCCTTTGATTTGCTTTTGTTAAACAGAGTTTTTCATAATAAATCATGCTATTAGAAGGGAAAAAAAAAACATGTGAAATATGCTTGTAATCTTGAAGACAAATATTTCTCTTTATTTTTTTAGTAATGTTTGAAAATCTACAACATAATACTGTATACATATTATGCGAAATATATAATACATTTTCAATGAAGGTGAACAACATTTATTTCAAAAAGAGAAAGAAAGAGAAGAGAATGTGAAATGTATGAATTAAATGACATTGACATAGTAACAATTGTAGTAAATCTTATTTTTTAGGTGGAAGAGGAAATTTTTTTTACACACTTATATTTTACTTGATTTATTTCATGTTTTTAATCCATTTATTGTTCACACTTCTTGATTTGCTAGAGATTTGAAATGTGAGCGTTGTTGATGACAATACACTATTTTAAAATTTTTCGAACAGAATCGACTAAACAAATTAATATCTGATTTCCGTACATGGGGCGCTACATGGTCATCACAGAGAAAATTAAGTTCCAAGAGTCATAATATATATAATATTGAATTACTATAAATTAAAAATTACAAACTAGAAAATAATTCAAACAAAATATATCCTTTTTAACTACTATGCTTATAAAACTTTTTATACAAAATTAATTTTCATGAGCCTCCCATTTCTCAGTCTTAAAATTTTTTTCCCATAAAGTTGTTTTGTCATGACTAATGAAAAGAGTTACAGAAAGTCATGAATCAATATAACTGCTTCAAATGATTCGAAAAACGTATTGTCTGAACTTTTCTTCTACAGAATTGCCGATTTGAGGGATGGGTCACGGATTGCATGAACTCGATGTACATAACAAGTGATAAGGGAATTGACGTGGCAATGAAATTACTTAGTAACTAGATATGCATGAGAATTAATAAGATTAATTAATAGTATGGATAATAGTTACTAAGGAGCAAAAAGAAAAAAAAGGGGGGGGGGGGGTGAAAAACGTTGAAGGAAGGTTGCATAAAAAATTTCGCCAAAATCGGTCCAGAGTTGTCTGGCGTGGTCAAGCTGTAGATGCGCTCAATCAGTGAGAAAACGGCGAGGTCTTTAGTAGTTCTTGGGGGCCCCAACTTGGGGGTGTAGCGTTCAATATCTCATATTACAATGTTATCTTTTATCTAATTTGCGGAAAAATCTTGTTGACAATCTTTTTTAATAAAATTCTGGACCATCTAGTATAAAATTCTGGATTAAGTTGGACGTATATCATTTTTCCGAACAAACTAAAGCATGTTGATTTGCCGAACTATCACATTTTGTAGTAATATTGATGTGCGTTTTAGCAAGTGTCGGTGATATACAAGAGATGAAAGCGTAGTTTTATTTACTGTAATATTATTTTACGGGATAATTTGGAACTTGCGGTGCAGTATTGGACAGAGTTTGGCTTTTACTCCTTCGAAATTATTTTCGAATTGTTAATATACGTTTTGAATACCCTTCAATTTCATCTTCACAGTTTTGTTAAACACCCATTCGATATCATTTCAGAATACTCATAAACTTTGCAGTCCACCGTTTTATTATCACAATGAGTAGAATAAATGTCGTTAAAAATTGAAATATTCTAATTTTTTTAGATAGCATTAACATGGCATAGTTTTCAAGATATACGAGAAAGATATAAAATCTCGAATTCTAGGCATGTGCTTAGCCTTACGTCGAATTTAATCTGTTGTTTACATTTCAGTTTTAAGAACTTAATTCTTACATGTTTATATTCTTATTAAACATGTAGGATTTTTAAAGTCTGTAACCTCATTGAAAATTTAAACCATATTTTAAAATACAAAAATGATTCATATTTTATTTTGATTCCACATATATTTAATCATCATCATTATTATTTTGGATAATTCTATGAAAAAATTAATGTACCTCAAGGGTGTGCCAATATCTCCCAGATAAGTGGCAGATTCATATAAATCCATTTTCAGGGGAAAAAATGCTGTTTGTCTCCAAAATTCGACTGAAATCTCATATTAGCTTAAGAAAAGTATAAATATAATGTATTAATTTTACCTATTAAAGTTCAGAAAATCATTTTTTGAGCTTTTCAAAAGAAAAATATTTATGTCAATGTCCCCTTACTTCAATAATTTAAAAATGTTTGGTCACTAATACAAATAATAAACCCTTATAAAAAAATTGAAAATAGAAATAATTTTCTAAATGTTTTTAAAATAATTTAATTACTTTTAAAAAAGCATAATTGATCAAATTTATAATATGAATACCATAGGCTTTTTAGAGAAATGGCTCAAATTTTTAAAGTTATATTTGTGAATGTTGGATTCCAGTGTTTATTTTTTCCTTTCATTTACTGAACATATGTTAATCAATTAACAATCAATAAACTAAAAAAATTTAGGTTTTTCCTTTAATTATATCTGCCAAAACATTAAACAATATCAATCAAGAGCAAAAAAAAAAAAAAAAAAAAAAAGGCGAAACTTAGAAAATAATGGAATATTGGCAATAAAAAGAATTCTATGAGTAAGTTTTTAAGGTCGACATAAACACGAATGGTCTGGAAGTACTTCTCATTAATGGAGAAACAGAAAATAATAAACATGCATTAGGAACAGATTTCATTACTTCAGGAAATGAATCGAACCAAATATCAGAAACTCTTGAATGCAGTAATTAAACTAATTTATTAATTAATTAAAATAAAATTTTAGAACAATTATAAAACTCAATTTTTGTCAATAAAATATTCTAGAACTATATAAGTTACTATGATTAAAAGAATGCGTTTTTTTTAAACGCTTAAATAATCAAGCCGGAAGGCTCTCAATAAGCTTAATCCGCTCATGGTAATAGAGGATAAATTAAGTAGAAAAAAGCAGAAAAATAATAATTTCCATGTTTTATAGCACCATAGAAAAACGTTTTAAAGAGTGATTTTTTATTACTTTCTAACCTTGAATGATCAATTAATCACTCATCACAATATCCATGTATATGCTATACCCTTGTAATGAGTAAAGAAAGTTTTGCATAATTTTACACCTTGCTCGTTCAAAAGACCCTAACTTGGAGCTTTGAAGGAACTTGTCAACTACCAGATCTAAGTTGACTGAGTGGAAGGTATCGATTTTCATTGTCAAATGAACGTCACGCTTTAGCGAGGTCGACCTTGTTTCTCGTGAAGAGCACACTTGGCCTCAAAGAAGAGAAAGAAAATCGCCGTCGAATGAGGTTAAAAAAGAAAGAAAAAAAAAAATTGCCAAAAAAGCTTTCTCCTGACCCCAATCAGAGCATCGATCGGAGAGCATCCGCTCCACATTGACAGGAAATCGCGCTCACTCATTTCACAATGCGATTGGAAAGGAGAATATTCTTAAAGATGATGCAGATATTGAAGCAACATCTTTAGGAGGCTTTTATTTAGACCAGACTCAATAGATGTTTGTAGAGATGGAATTTGGTTTTCGATTTTGAATAGACTACATATTTTGCACAATAATGCGTTCCTGATGACATTACAATAGTTTAATATCGCCAAAATTTAATTGTCAGGTATTTGATTAATTTTAACTAAATTTTGATTTCATATGCACGTCTCATCTGGTAATATATTTGAATACAGAAACATAATCTTACAATTATTTCTTACTAATAATAAATCATGAATTATATTAAAAGTCTAAGAAAGTAAAAAAAAAAAAAAAAAAGTAAATAAATAAAAAATAAAAATGCAAGTTTATTTGTGCACTCAAAAAGAAGAAAGGGATATTTTATTTCTCAAAAATATGGATATCGAATGAAAATTGCAAAAGTATGAGACGGTGATAAACTATGGAAAACTAAGCCATAAGGAACAAAATATGAAAGAAAATTCTTAAATAATTATCAAAAATTCCTATATCAAATTGCTAAGGACATTTCTATCGGCTCCCCATGTTTAACGATTCTTTGATGCCCAGATTTATAACTTCATAGTACAGTAACCAAAGCGTGTAATAATATATTTTTTTAAATTTCAATTATTTTGTATAAATGATTATTGTGAACTTACCTAATATAATGGGGGGGGGGGAAATAAAAACTCTGTTTTTCTAAAAATTACATCAAGATTTCAACAACAACAATAAAAAAAACTTTCTACCAAGAAAAGATGCGGTTGTGTACAAATGACAAAACGGTGTTTCATGAAATTATCTACAATTTTTACAACACACGATCGTAATGAATATCTACTGAATACATCGCACAGGAGCAGGGATTCTCGTGGAATGACTAAAAACAGTACATTAATAAAAATGCTTCTTTTCTATTCTTGCAGATCTATTGAGTAAGAGAGAAAAGAAGCATCAAAGATTTGTAATCTGCTAAATAAATAAAGGTACCCAGATGCTTTTAGTAAATTGCAAGTTACATAACATAAAGAGTTTTTCTTATTTAATTTACTGGAATTTATGCTACTTCACTTATAAGTATGGAAGGGTCTTAGTTTATTTTTAAATTTTTATAGAAAACATTCGAAGATTTAAGTTAATAGAACAACAAGTTGTAAAAAAACCTTTGCCATTTTGCTTGTCTTAGAGAGCACCTGAAATTCAACTCACTTCAGTGCTGATGTCTTTATGAATTTCAATGGTATTCAAATGGAATTTTAAATAATTTTGCGGTATTTAATAAATTTGCAGTATTTTGCGAAGTATATGCGAATAATATGCGATATTTTCGCTAAGTGACTACCTATGAAGAAATATACATAAATTGTAAAAGTGCCTGAGAATGTTAGAGACTAAATGTTTAATTTAATCACGGCGAGGAATACTAATTCAAAGACTATATGAAAAAAATATCGATAATTTATAAATTCTCAAAATAATTAGTGTCCAAAAACCGATTTTTTAGAGAATGAAAATGAATAAGTTTACAACTAAAAGTTATAAAAAACCACGATTACTTTTCGACATAATCGCCATGAAAATTCAGGCATTTGCCATATTGATTGGTAAGGCTTCACATTCTCTCTTTGAAAAACATTACCACAAATGATGGATCATCCCTTAAAGCATTATTGTTTTGACATCTAAGTCACTTCAGGGAAGGAATAAAAATCACGGGACTTAAAGCAGCATTCTTTCTGAAGGCGTAAGAATAGAAGAGTTGATCAAGTCTTTGAATGCTGGAATCTCAGGCAACGAGCTGGTCGACCAACATGCCAAAATTGAGGATGGCATTATTCTTTCCTTCAAAGAGCTTCGAAAGAATACATATTTCACATCACTTCGGAAACCTGGTCCATCGATATACCATATGGTGGAATCATCTGGTCGGAAGTTTGGACATAACTTTTATTCATATTGTTAGCATTCATGAGAAGGGGGGGGGGTCTCGATAAATTCTGCATTTTTAATATGAATACCTCAATTAATGAAACTTTCATTCATCAGCTTTAACAATACTATTATTTTTCTAATGTTCAATAAATGAAGTAAAATTTTCATGCATAATTAATTATTTCAAAAAAATTATGAAATTATTTAACTTGATAAACTGTTAGTTAAAAAGTTGATTCATTTAAAGTTAATAAACAATATTGAAATTAATGGAGAATAATAGTTAGAATCACTCAGAGTCTAATTTAGATTTGATGGGAACTCTCTTTTAAAATATCGAATCTTACCTTGTATCGCCCTCATCATTTTAGTCTTCAAGATTTGTCTTCGCTATTGTAATTACCACTTATTGATTGCGTTTCTGAGAACATAATGCAGCTATGAAACAACAACAACAAAAAACAGTTCAGAATTAAAAGAAACTACTTTTAATTATTTGCAGAGCATTAGCTCAAGAATAAATGAATCGCTTCCTATCAAAAGTTGGAAACAAAACTTTTATATTTAGTATTAAAAAGACAATTTTTAATGATAACATGGAGTTTCTTTTTAAAAAAATATCTCAGTTTTTACTAGAAATTAAAATGAAGGCAAGGAAAAAAAAATATTTAAACCGTAAGTCAGATGCAGAAGCATTCAAAATAAGTGATATTATGTGCCTATTTATTTACAAGAGCGAAAGGAATATATTTAATTGGAATAAAAATAAAAATGTTACGATAGAAGAAGTACCCATTTCTTTGAAACTCTTCCAACTAAATCGTAAAAAAAAAAAAAAAAAAAAAAAAAAAAAAAAAAAACAAGATTTCTTTCTAGTCAATTTTTCTATAAAAATTGATGAAGTATTTTTGACGTCTAATAATTTGTACCTTCTCATCAAATCCCAGAGATACAATGCAGCTTTTTTGAAAGAAATCTCTTTCGTTCAAATGCATGAAACTCCACCTATTACAGTTAAAGAAAGGAATTTTGCATTAATAAACCTTTTTATTTTTTTTCCAGTAAACCCCTTTAAAATACCGAATGAACCCTGCCCTTCGACTGCATTCTTAAAATGAAGTCTAGGCTTTGACTTGACGCCATCTTTTTATGAATTGACATTCAATGGTGAACGCTTCACCATTCTTGAAATTATTAAGAAGGTAGTGAAAAGTGATTAATGGATCGGTTTTTCGCTTTTATAGAATTTCAAAACCATTCAAATAGAAAAATAAAGGATATTTTTTGGAAATTCTCCAACCACAATATCTACAAAAGCAAAAAATGAAGTACTTCTGATTCAGCGTTTAGATAAGACACAATTTAGGTTCTTATCATTCAGGATGCCTTTCCAGACCTTGAACTGGTTTCTTTTCTATCTTCCGGAATTGTAACTTTCACCCACTTGACATAATTCTCCGTAATGTGTGTATCCTACATTTGATAATTATGGGAGTTTCGTTTGTTTGTAAATAAATCACATTTTTCAACAATGATCTTTCGTTTATGCATGTCCACTCATTTAGAATTGGGGTTTAGAGAAATGTTGCAATAATTCGAAACTGACGCTATCATAATAAAAATTCACAATAAAAAAAATGAGTCGAAAAATGAGAACAAAAAAAAAAAAAAAAAAAAAAACTACTAAACTAAAGGTCGTAGAAAAGATTTAACTTTCATATTTTTTTTTAGTAGTTAACATTTAATTAATAAATAAATAGCAAGTAATTAGAACAAATAAAGAGTTAATAAAAATAATAATATTAAGATTACTATTTATAATAGTATTAAAAATAGAAATTTCAATAAATAAGTAAACAGTATTCAAACTACTGAATGCAACAAACATGCAATTAACTTTCAAAATATATAATGCAATTCACATATAAAGTGACTAAAATTTTTAGAAAAAATGAAGAATTTTTATCGCTTTTTTTTTATTGATTATATTCTATGAGAGCTTAAAACTATTCGCTACCATCATATATTTAAGTAGAGAAAGTAATGAAAGCAAATTTTTATTATTTTTCAATTTGAAATAATCAAATTCGAATTACAGAAAGTATGCTAACATTATACGACTAGGGAAATTCCCTAGACCAGAGAAAAAATTTGACGTATTTGAATTAAAAACGTTTGATTTCACCAACATATTTTATACTAATGCTTTAAGATAATTATCATTATTATTTTGTTCCAACAAAAAACTGAAATCAAACTACTTTCTCTTTGTAAAGGTATTTCAGAATATCAAATTTTGACGTATTTCTGCTATGACTTCCGAAAATATTGCCGCACAAAAAAGATTTTTACATGAAGTTAAAGATCAAAAAATTATCTTTTAAATGATACTAATATTTTAATCTTAAAATTAAATTTCTATTTTTAATGAATTTTTAAATAAATATCTTAACTATGTTTTTCAATAATTTTTTTCGTAAAAAAAAAAAATTAAAATTAAGCACGTTTCGCATTCATGGGAAAAAATTAGCTTTTTTCAAAGTGTTGCCATCACATTGATTAAAGCTCCAATTAAAAATAAGTTAAATCATTTTGGAAATGAAATCTGCAAAAATATAATTTTCGGCACGTGTCTGTAGGAAATGAAACAAATATGAAATATTATTTTTTCTAAAAAATAAATTCAAGAAAAATTATTTTATGATCTTTTACACTCTCTATTAGTCCCGCACCCATTTTGAAATTTAATGACTCATAAAATAATGAAGATATAAACAATACTTATGGCATTTATTGATGGAATAACTCATATATTTTCATTTTCAGGTTTGAATATTTTTACTTTTGTAAATATCGTCTGCGCGTGTGGTTAATTTCAGATAATTTCATTTTCCAGTCTAAATATCTGTACTTTTCTAAATATCGTCTGCTTATTAATTGCATTTTCTCTCTTTTGTTTTTGGCAACTATTGAAATGTTATGTTTACTTTTGATGTGTTTGTTCTATGTAGTACTTATAATAAAGCTCAATGTGTGTGTGTGTTGGCGCTCTACAGGCCAGACCATTCAACCTACAGCTACCAAATTTGGCACGTGTATACCTTGGAGGCCGGGAATGTGCACCTGAGGGTTATTTTTTCGAATTTTTAATTGGAATTTTATTTATTTAAAAATTAAGCGAAATTTTGGCGGGTTTATGCTATAACTTTCGAAAATATTACCGCACAAAAAAGATTTTTACATGAAGTTAAAGATCAAAAATTTATCTTTTAAATGATACCAATGTTTTAACCTTAAAATTAGATTTCTATTTTTAATGAATTTTTAAATAAATATTTTAAATATATTTTTCAACAATTTTTTTCGTACAAAATAAAAATAAAATTTAAGCTGCTAGAGCAAGTTTCGTATTCATGGGAAAAAATTAGCTTTTTTCAAAGTGTTGCCATCACATTGATTAAAGCTCCAACTAAAAATAAATTAAATCTTTTTGGAAATAAAATCTGTAAAAATATAATTTTCGGCACGTGTCTGTAGGAAAGGAAACATATATGAAATATTATTTTTTCTAAAAAATAAATTCAAGAAAAATTATTTTATGATCTTTTACACTCTCTATATTATTAATCCAATAAATCAGTTATATTTTAAGGCAAGTTTTGTTTAATATGAACAGGATATCCATTCAAATCAGGGTCACACAGCTGATTTGTAAACATTTAGTAAGTCACAGATCTGCTAAAATGGTCTAAATGGAAAATGATTATATTTTATGTAACTTGATTTAATAAATACTCTAATAAATAACGAATTTTTGATTTTACATTAAGCTTCTGCAGTGGAAATTACGAATAACAAAATGTTCTTGAAACACTAATATTTTAAATAAAAATAGTTAATTTCCAATCAACTAAATCAATCACTTAAACTGACTGATTTATGAAAATTTGAATATCACTATTCGA